>JACEVL010000896.1:201415-531415 GCA_020284085.1 Aporrectodea caliginosa
CATTCGTTCACCTGACGTCTCCTCTCATTAGAAAGTCTTTTCACCTGCCGCCTAATGATGTATGCCTCTTTAGGGCGCCCAGACTGCCTGCATACGTCAGAAGCCATTCCGCGGAACTGTAATTAATGCGTTCTTGCCGACGCCCGGCCCTCTGGCGACCAGTTAGCATGCAATCGCGCCATACGTTGGAACAATAATGGTTTACTAGGCAAAGTTAAATACGGCCAAGTTAAATGGTTCCTCGGTGGCACGAACAGTAGGATTCTTGGCTCCGTTTATAAGGTTCCCTCGTGCCTTGTAAAGCTACGCTGCCTTTGTTGGCTACTTAAAATGCGCTATACTAAGTGTTCTTATATATATATATATATATATATATACATACATGCATACATTACATACATGCATACATACATACATACATACATACATACATACGTACATACGTACATACGTACATACGTACATACGTACATACGTACATACGTAGGGGAGACTTGGCACCCTTGATCCTTTTTTTTGAATTTTTCAAATTTAAAAAAAAATAAAATCGCTATCAAGTTTTATTAGATTCCATTTAATGACAATTTCTTTTTTCTATCTAAGTTGCATAAAGTGGTTTTCACAAATACGAACTACGAAAATCTACAGGCAAAAAACACAAGGCACCCATAAGGGATCAAGGGTGCCAACTCGTTGGCACCCTTGATCCCACCCATGTGCACCCTTGATCCCCAATGGGCGCCCTTAATCTATTTGTCTGCAACAGGAAGGAAATGTTGGAAACGATTATTTGAAATGAAAAAGTGCAAACGTTACTTTGGATACAACAAAGACAATGCAATTCGCAAAATTTTGACAGCCTAAACTTATATATATATATAATATTTATATAAATGAATTTTTTTCATCTAATTAGGCCTACAGTCAGAAAGTGTAGGCCAATAGTAGCCTAATAGAGTATTCGGGAAGTACATAGTTGTTGACAGAACAGCTTTGAAGCACGAAGAAGATATTCTGAAAAACACTTTTCTTCTTCACTGGTAAAAATTTGCTTTGTCACAAAACTTTTCTTTTTCACTGATAAAAATATGATTTCCCACAAAATTGGCTTAACAAACTATCCGGGTTGACTTTTGTTTGTCTTACAAAAGAAACTGGCATTAATCGGATGACATTAAAACGCTATGTTTTAATGTCATCCGATTAATGCCAGTTTCTTTACCAACTGTGTTAACACCACTGCCTTCATTTCAAATTCAGAAATGTGATCTCTTGGTGGCCTAGGCTGTTTGTCTTTCTCTTTTTATAATAAGTATGACAAGTGATTATGGTAAGTATGAAAACATAAAATATATCAATACAAACATTATTCTCAATTATACATAAATAAAATTCAAAACAAACGTCTTGTTAATATGTGGTATATATTCAACATTTTATGTAGGCACCCTTGATCCTGGGATCAAGGGTGCCCATACCCAGGATCAAGGGTGCCCATACATGCTGGGATCAAGGGTGCCAAACCATTCAGTTTCCACTTTTTGAATAATATAATTTTTAATGCACGCACTAAGTGTCTCAAAATAGATGCAACAAGTAAACAAATCAATTAACTTCATAAATGTAATAAACAAATTTGATATTTACTTTAAAATCTTGGTTTACAGAGTTCGTTGTGACGTTGAAAAAATTACTTTTTACCTTCAAAATTTAATTTTTATGATAATTTTTTTTATTCACTCTAACCTGGGACTAAAAGACAAGAAAGAAGGTCAAGGCAATAAACATAATAGAATGGTTCACTGCTTTTCTTCAATACATCAGTAATTAAGGCAGAATGACTGATGGATCAAGGGTGCCTATGGATCAAGGGTGCCAAGTCTCCCCTACATACGTACATACGTACATACGTACATACGTACATACGTACATACGTACATACGTACATACGTACATACGTACATACGTACATACGTACATACATACATACATACATACATACATACATACATACATACATACATACATACATACATACATACATACATACATACATTCACACACGCATACATACATTCATATATGCATACATAAATATGTACATACGTACATACACGCACATACATACATACATACATACATACATACATACATACATACATACATACATACATACATACATACATACATACATACATACATACATACATACATACATACATACATACATACATACATACATACATACATACATACATACATACATACACATACGTACATGTACGTATGTACTGCAACACGGAAGTGTCGCAGGCTGGTTCCCTCAATCTGGAGCAGGCTTGACAGGCTGGAAATCTGCTTAATGAGCTTCTTCTGCTTTCCATTTCCTCCACTTCTCAAAGGTTAAAGACCATTCTGTCCAAACGTCATCTTCTATAATATAATAGTATATTAGGCCGCGAGTACCTCCGACGAGTATTCTCGAAGATGCGCTATATAAATGAGCACTTCTGTCGAAACGTCATCTTTTATATAACAGTATATCATATATTATATATAGTCTCTACATGTCTCTACCTCTGTCCTTACTTACAATTACACAGTTGCAAACTCTTGCGCTATATAAATAGGCACTTAGATTGTTACAATGACTTCCGCTGTACATTTCTTTAAGGGCGAATTTAATATCTTCGACGAACAACTCGCATAGTAACAATAACTATTGTTCTTCCTTTCTATAGCGACCTCTGCCTCTGTCTCTGCCTCTGTCCCGGCTTCTTTCCCGGCCTCTGTCTCTGCCTCTGTCTGTGTCTGTGTCTCTGCCTTTGTCCCTGCCTATTTCTCTGTATCTGTCTCTATCTCTGTCCTTTCCTCTGTCTCTGTCTCTACCTCTGCCTCTGCCTCTGTCTCTGTGTCTGTCTCTGTCTCTGTCTCTGTCTGTGTCTGTGTCTCTGCCTCTGTCCCTGCCTCTTTCTCTGTCTCTGTCTCTACCTCTGTCTATGTGTTGCCCGAGGCATCTTTGTCCCTGTTTCTGTCAACTCTAGCCTATTGTATTGTATCTATAGATTTATATAGCGCCTCTCACAGTGCACACCAATAAGAGGCGCTGCCAGTGCGAGAGACCCAGAGAAAAGAAAGTGGTCTTGAGACAACGAAAAGAGGCACTTGGCTCACTAGTTAAAAAGAAGGAACGTGTCGAATGAGGAAACTGGTTCCATAGTGCAGGGCCAACGAAGGCAAAGGCTCGTGCTTAAGCCATTGCAGTCCTCGCTCGCGGTACAAAGAGATAATGTCGGTCAAGTGAGCGTAGCGGGCGAAGAGAAGTGACTGAGGTCGGCAGGCGGATGAGATCACGTAGATACGTGGGGTTCCGGTAGATTAATGTGAGAACCTTGAGTTGAACCCGAGGGGCCCGATAGCGCATTGGATAACACACTGGCATAGAGAGCGAGAGCTACCGAGTTCGAGTCCCGTAGGGCGGACATGCTTTGTAGGCTGCTATTAGCGCCGTGTATAATTGCAGGCTGTCTGTTCTGTTAGTAGTTAAGATTGTTTCAATTGCATATCATGTAAATGTACAGCGCAGTGCGTTTGTCAGGCGCTTCAATAAAGAAAAAAGATTATTATTATTATTATTATTATTATTATTATTATTATTATTATTATTATTATTATTATTATTATTATTATTATTATTATTATTATTATTATTATTATTATTATTATTATTATTATTATTATTATTATTATTATTATTAAGCATTATTATTATTATTATTATTATTATTATTATTATTATTATTATTATTATTATTATTATTATTATTATTATTATTATTATTAGAATGAACGTGTAACAATGAAGATGTTGGACAAGGAAGTCGAGCTCAGTCTGGCTGCACGATTTAGAACAGGCTGAAGAGAGGAGAAACGAACTTTTGGAAGACCAACCAAGAGAGAATTACAGTAATCGATTCCGGAGCAGATGAAGTCAGGAACAATAGAAGAAAAGACAAAGGAGGAGACAGAACGTCGGATTGCTCTATAAGCCGACTCAGATGGAAGTAGGAAGATCGCGTAAGATTGGCAATAATTATGTTCAGAAAAGGTTCGCTTGTTGTCCAAGACTGCGCCAAGGTCTCGAACACTGGATTGGATTGGAAAGTAAGGAGGAATCTCTCTGTAAGAAGGAGAGATCAAGCTTAAGAAGCTGGTGTAAATTAATCGTGTGTCTTTATACATACCTACAGACATACACGCGCCTCTGATTAGGTTGTACTGTGAGCGGCGCTTTATAAATCCGTAAATAGAATAGAATAGAATAGAATAGAATAGAATAGAATACACATGAGCTTACTTGCATATTTATCTCGATACTCAGTACTGCGTCCTTCAAGTAACTCCTAAACGTGTCATTGCCTGTGCTATACCAAAATGATATTAATAGCGTTAAGAACGAGAACTCTGGCAGTGCCAGTCCCAACTCTCAAGGCTGGAGAAAGGAGGAGGGCGACGCTAATCATCTTTGTTATGACACATTGTGGTCAAATAGCAGCCAACCAAGTTAATGCATACGTAAATGCGTTCTGAAAGCTGACAAATTTCAACTGGCAGGCTCTGACGCCATACCACTGTATCGTTATGTATACATTGTGTGTGTGTGTGTGTGTGTGTGTGTGTGTGTGTTTCTACCTTCGTGTGTGTGTTTCTACCTCTGTGTCTGCATGTGTGTGTGTTCATGTACTTCTACTTCTGTCTGTGTTTCTACCTCTGTGTCTGCGTGTGTTTCTACCTCTGGCGCTGTATCCCTGTCTACCTCTGCCTCTTTACGCGTATCCTACCTGGCTTGTTCTCTGTATCTGTCCATGACTCTCTTTCCCATCCATCTCCCTACTCTTCCCCTGTCTTGGTATCTGCCCCCCACCCCACACTAGTGGCTTTGACAGACAGGTATCGCAGCCGTTGAGACGGGGGAGGCGGTGCGAATGAATGAGGAACTCATTTATCTGACGCCCAACCGCATTAATTCAGTTCCGACGGGGGGTGGTAGGCTGTGTCCGCAGGCTGTGCCCGCCACTCCCTTCGACATTGAAGCGAAATTTGTCACGAGCTTCTTCGGCTGTTCCCGGCTTCGCTCGGTTGAGGCCCGTCAGCTGGATGAGTGGGTTATCGAAGGCATTACTGATTGAGTCGCTCACAGCTGTCGCCGGCGGTCATAATTAGGCATCGACAGTGGTCACCTGCACTCGCCTGAAGACAAGAGAGACCCGATGCGTCTACAAGGACATCTATAAGAAAATATAGAAGATATTGTGAAACAAATTGAGAACAAAATATATAGAAGAAAATCTAGAAGAAAATCTAGAAGAAAATCTAGAAGAAATGGTTGAAAATGCAGAAATATGAATATACAGCAAAATATAGAAGATATTATAGAAGAAAATATAGAAGAGATTATCAAACAAATCGAGAGCAAATCTAGAAGAGAATTTAGGATAAATTGTGGAAAAATACAGAAATACACATTTACAACAAAATATGCAAAAAATATAGAAGATATGATAGAAGAAAATAAAGAAGAAAATATGGAAGAAAGATAGCAGCAATAATAGAAGAAATTTAAGAAGAAGAAGAGACAGAACAAACTATAGAAGAAAGATGGCATCGATGTAGATGAAAAGATAGAACAAAATCTACATGTAGAAGAAAATTTAGAACAAGTTGTAGAAGAGAGGATAGAAGAAAATGTTGAAGAAAAGGTAGAACAAATACACATAGAAGCAAATATAGAAGAATTTATAGAAGGGAATAAAGAAGGATATAGAAGGCCGTGAAGAAGGAAATGAGAAATATAGAAGGAAATAGGGAAGGAAATAGAGAAGGAAATATAGCAGGAAATAGAGAAGGCCTTCGTCGCATCATAGCAGTAGGAGAACTATTCTGAGTTCGTGTAATTGATGCACAGGCACATTTAGGCCGAAACTGTTGCCATGTAAGCAATTTTGGTCGTTCTTCTCATGACACTAAGTCTTGTAAACTGTTGTGTTATGACCGCAGCCGCGTCGACAGGTATATCTCAATAAACGAATAATGGTGATGAACGTTTATTTAATGTAAAGCAATACGATGCAATGCAATGCAATGAATACTTACATACATACATACATAAATACATACATGCATACATGACCTCCCCCTCACTAAGGGCTAAACTAATGACTGTTTTTCCATCGGTCTTTAAAGGCGTTTTTTTTCCTCGGGGCTTCCGTGTGAAGAACGAGTCTGAATAGTTATTCTGCGAGAGGAGCTTTATAAATCATTAGATACGATACGATATGATACACATATACATACATATATGCATACATGCATACATACATGCATACATACATACACACCCACACATACATGTACATATTGATACCAGATGTAGCGAGCTGTTGACATGAACGATGACGATAATGATATTCATTCGACATCCAGCTGCATAAACTGTTCGTCTATGAGTCTATCATACTCCGTTTTATGACGAACAACGAACACTCACTTCTGACTTCTCCAGTTTTCGGAACCTGAATGTGTAATAATTCTCAGGTATTTCTCTGCGCCGCACAAAACCGTTGGCCCAGGTAGCTACATCGATAAGAGCGTAGGCTGCGTCTCACGCGCCTCTGCGCAAGAGAGCGTGAGGATCGCGGTTCGCTTCCCGATGCTGGCTTATTTAAGAGATTTAAATCTCGGGCTAGCACGGAACGTAAGCGGGTATCTTAAGTGGCGTGGCGACTATTAAAAAACGGAGAAGTGCTTCTGAATCGTTGCTTCGAGTCAACGACTGCCTACGATATACGACACTCAAACCTCTACTGTTTAATTTTATTTAAGACCTGCGCACATTGAGAACGACTGACGGAACGGCGGTTCGTTGATCGGTTCCCTCTGCGTACGATCGACTCAACAGCTGCAAGTTTAACTCATGACAACTGACTCAAAGAGTAAGTTCAATCCTGTTATTTATAGGTTTTACAGCCGAAGTATCATTATGACTCTGGCTAATTCCTGGTTCTGGTTGAGAATTACAGTATGAGCAGTTCTGACCGTTCGATCATTGCAAGTACCATTCCGGTTTAGGTGCATTCATCTGTCCGTGGTTTGTGTTTGTTTGTCTGTGCGTGTCTTCGTGTCTGTGTCTCTGTCTGTGTGCCTTTGTGTCTGTAATTATGGTGTTCTCATTTGCTCTCACTCCTGCTGGTTCAAGGGTGGGTGACCTACTGAGGTCACTAAACAATGGCGTTTGTCTGACCTTACTCATGTAGGCCCTATGTATGATTATATGTATGTGTGTGTGTTTAGCTGTGTGCTTTACGTACGTATCTGTATCTGTACACAGTATATATATATATATAAGTAAGTGCGCACATATGTATGCATGCTGTCATATTCTTGCGCATTTCTTTAGCTCCTATTCCCTCTCAAAGGTTAGTTCCTCTTTAGCCTTACTGATGTGGTCAGATTTCTAAGACAACTACCAAGTTCGTCTGGTGTTTGGCTGCCAGACAAATGATGACGAAGAACCTTGGGATCACAGTTAATACATTCATTCATTCATTCATTCATTCATTCATTCATTCAGAGCATTTACATAGCGCCTCTACAAGATACCTAGTCAGAGGCGCGTTTCTTCAAAAGAAAAACGGATTTCATTCAAGCCCCCGTTCTTTGTCAGAGTGTTCGGTGCCATGGCGATTGCCTCCTCTGTTGCTGCTGCTACTTCTTGTGTTACGCCCCTGTTCTGTTGTGTGCGTGTTCATCTGTTGAAAGATTATCATCGCCAGGCACTGAATCCGTCCGTGTATCTCGATCCGTCGCAGCCAAGAGACGAAGAAGATGGAGAGAAGTGAGATTAAGTCCATATGCGCCTCAGAATTCGATTGGGCTGTGGCCGCTGCAGCCTCCGTATCTTCTGGCTCCTTTTCAGCTTCCTCCGTATCTGTTGCCTTCGTATCTGTGGCCTTCGTATCTGCTGGCTCTTGTTCGTTGACTGATGAGTACGAGCCTTGCGCAAATACGCGATGAACAAGTGCTCTTGTCAAGGCGATGCCTCGCTGTGTTAGACGGTCCAGGGATTGAATTGTCGTGGTTCGGGGTTGGGAGGGTTTAACCCTCCCTATTAATTTTTCAAACCACTCTAGCTAATTCCCAACAATTACCAATGGTGGATTAAGTTAAACCCTCCCCAGCACAGTTTTCAGTGGTCAATGTATCTCATTTGCTTAATTACTTAAAAGTATTGCTTCTTCTCAGTTTCTCACTTACTTAATTACTTACTTACTTTATTTATCAAAGCAAATTAAATGTAGCTACTACAAAGGCCTAATGGAACTCCGGTGCTTGGGTTCTACACGCGTGCGAGGGCCCACCAGTATTTACTTTTTTAGTTACCTGAACACTACCTGGATAGGGATGAACCTGTTGTTCTAAATAAACTGTGCGTGCACTACTTATGCTATAGCGGGCACATAGTTTTTGTGAGGAAATAAAAGGCGCCATATTATCGTCTATAGATACATAAATGATACATGTCTGCCTGCAGGTCACAGCGATTGTACTTTCCCATTGTGATACTTATATCGCCGATCGCTCTATATCTACAGCAGTGATTGCTTTTTCTAGACATTACCCAGAAGGGCAAATAAAATGATATATGGCCAATCGTCAACAGCTGGCGTGCCGGATATTAGCCACTAATGCTCGTAAACTACTGCATACAGCTTTCGTCAAATACTCTTATGCTCTGGACAAACGAGGGGATTTGAACGCTATCGCGCAGCACACAAGAAAGAGACGGCGTTAGATTATGAGAGGGGTAGGAACCGTTCCAGATTCTGGGATCACTTGACCGAGAATAAGAAGAGCCTATAGGTAGGCCTGTATCTAACTGACGGTCTGTGTATAATAGCTTTCTAACTGGGAGATATCTGGAAAATCGTGACTGCATATACCGGAGCCAAACGTCGCTGCTTGATTGGACTTGAGGACGTTTTGTTATTGTTTGTCTACTTGTTTCATTGCAATCAGCAGAGGTTGTGAAGGACAGTTATCAGTATATTCGCCAGTCCTTCTATCCGTCCTTCCGTCCGTCCTTCTATCCGTCCTTCTATCTGTCCTTCTGTTCGTCCTTCTATCCGTCCTTCTTTCCGTCCTTCTGTCCTTCTATCCGTCCTTCGATCCGTCCTTCTATCCGTCCTTCTATTCGTCCTTCTATCCGTCCTTCGATCCGTCCTTCTATCCGTCCTTCTATCCGTCCTTCTATCCGTCCTTTAATCAATCCTTCTATCCGTCCTTCTATCCGTCCTTCTGTATGTCCTCGTGTCCTCCCTTGTGTCCGTCCTTCAGTGCAAGCGTCGCTGGAGTGTTACGCCATCTGTTGGTTGAATAGTTGGTCGTGACGTGTCCAGACATCCGGTGAATTCCGTTTGCGCTCAACAGATCGATTGGAAGAGGAGGATTGAGCTTTAGATCTCATCAGGGAATCGGGAGATCATGAGGAATGATTAGAGGTGTAAGAAGAGGAAGAGGAGGAATATGCGAAGGAGAAGGAAGAGAAGAGGTGGTGCAGGAGGAGGAGGAGGAGGGAGAAGAGGAGAAGGAAGACGAAGAGAAGGAAGAAAAGGAGAAGGAAGAAAAGGAGAAGGAAGAAAAAGAGAAGGAAGAAAAGGAGAGGGAAGAAAATGAGAAGGAAGAAGAGGAGAAGGCAGAAAAGGAGAAGGAAGAAAAGGAGAAGGAAGAAGAGGAGGAGGAGCAGGAGAAGGTGGTTGTGTTGGAATGTCTGTGTTGGAACAGACATAAAACTACAAGAACAAGATTAAACAGAAGATGAGAAGGAACAGATAGAGGAGGAGGATAAGGAGGAAACCCGGGGCAATGGATATGAAATGGGAAAGGGGTAAAATGTGAATGTAGACGTTTTTATATAGCGAACGTATGGTTTCGACCCTGATCATTATTCAGTGAATTGATCCCATGAAATCCTTCACCACCGCTGCCCAGTTGAAATAGGCGCCACGCCGTTTAAGGTGCCTGTGATTTTTAAATCGCTTAAATAAGCGGCCTTCGGGAGGCGAACCTCCGTCCGCACGTTCTCTAACACAGAGGCGCATGAGAGGCAGCCTACGCTCTTACCAATGTACCCCCACTGGACTTAATTAAGCATGCAGAGGAGGAAGAGGAGGAGGACGAGGAGGAGAAGGAGGAGCAGGAAGAGGAGGAAGAGGAGGAAGAGGAGGAGAAGGAGGAAGAAGAGGAGGAGGAAGAGGAGGACGAGGACGAGGAGTAGAAGAAGTAGGAGGAGCAGGAAGAGGAAGAGGAAGAGGAAGAAGAGGAGGAGGACGAGGAGGAGAAGGAGGAGCAGGAAGAGGAGGAGGACGAGGAGGAGACCGTGGACACAGGCAACAAATAATGAAAGGTGGAAGAGCAACGAAATCTGGACTTGGAAACAGAATCCGTGGAAAGGTTTAGAGTACGGTGGAGGGGAGGAAGACGAGAGAACCGGAGCATAGGAACAGCAGGAGGAGTCTGGAGAACTATGGAGATACGAAGAAGAAGCAGGAAGTGGAATAACTTGGATGGAAATGGAGGCGGAAGTATGGAAGAAAGAGAAGGGCGCACAAAGAAGAGAATTGAATGGGAAGAGATGCTCTGGAGCTAATTAAATATCGAAGCTCAGTCGTTGTATGGATTGATGAATGTCTGAGAACGAATCAGCGCTTGTTTTAAAGAACACACGTGGTGAAGAGGAGCAGAGAAGGAGGCAGCGAGGATGGAAAAGGAGACAGAAAGACGCGGAGGAGAAGGAGGAGCAGGAACAGGAGCAGGAACAGGAGGAAGAGGAGGAGAAGGAGAAGCAGGAAGAGGAGGAGGAAGTGGAGGAAGAGGGAAAGACAGAGAGAGAGACAGAGACAGAGAGAGACAGAGAGAGAGACAGAGAGAGAGAGAGAGAGAGAGAGAGAGAGCAAGAGACAGAGAGAGAGAGAGAGACAGAGAGAGACAGAGACAAAGAGAAACAAAGAGAAACAAAGAGACAGAGACAGTCAGAGACACAGACAGACAGACAAACAGACAGACAGACAGAGACTGACAGACAGAGACTGACAGACAGACAGAGACAGCCAGAGACAGGCAGAGACAGAGACAGACCAATTTTCATTTCTAGACGTCGGCTAGTAACTGCTGCTTTCTTCTAAGTTGTAGTCGGACCTGAATAAACACGGTCTGCGCTCAGGAATATTCTGTCATAAAAGGCGGAACATGAATGAGTCGAGGTCTAGAAGGGGCGCTATATAAATTCCGATTGATTGATTCAATCGCAGCAATGTCTAACAAGTTGAACGATGTAACAAACAATTGGCTAATTATACGGGGCAATTAAATAAAGAACTTCCCGGCTCCCGTAATACGAAAACCCTATTGTTAACCCCGAGAGGCAGCCATGAGTAATACGTGCTGACGACTTCAATTTCTCAGCCTCTGCATATGAGGGCGGTATCCAGTCCTCTCCCTCGCCGACTCCTCTTCCCACCGACAGTGTACGGTCTGTGTTCGCTACGTGGCGGAATCGGATCATTCCACAGAAACTCAGCTGACTGAAATCCCTTAGGAATTCTTTTCCATTTGGCCACAGATCCCTTGCATCATTTAACCCGCAAACTTAAAACGCTGGATCCGCCTTGAAATCTTCTTCGGTGGATTTTATTACGCTCTTATACGAGGAGTCGAATCCCGAACGCAGAGTTGTAAGACCGACGCGATTCCTTTAGGACCCATGCAATAGTAATCGCTCGAACCCATTCGACAAGGCCTAATTCTCTCGGTTTTATGTTGCCCCATCACTTACGATGGAGTTCCAAAAATCAATTTTACTGGATGTCGGGCTCAGTATCTCTGTGTTATTGATACAAAGCAGCAATATCGACAAGAGATGTCCATAAACGCCTACTATACAATTAGAATGGACAACCACGTGACAACAGCACCAACAACAACAACGATAAAACAGCAACAAGAACAGCAATAAAAACGCGAACAATACACTCAGCAAACGATAACAACAACAACAAAAATAACAACACTATAGCAGCAATAACAACGCGAACGATACACTCAGCGATGAACATATCAATCAATCATTCTTTGATCACCATAATACAAGCACATAGTTTAGACTTTAGACAGTCGTGTACAATGGTATCAATGGGTAGACCCAAAGGAACATAAGGTTCCGCTAACATTATGTAGCTATATAAAATATTCTGTGGCATAACACCGCACTATATATATACTTCATGAGTTTACATTACATTTGCACGAAATATCGTTGCATAGCATTACCGTTACCGTTACATTACGTTACAATAATGTTACGATACATCACCTATAGGCTATAGCGAATGACCATTTACGACTTCTGCCTTTTGCTACTTAACGAAGCTCTGTAAATGCGCTATGAAAACGAACGATTTGTTGACACAAGAGGGCAATGACACGAAAGAGAGATAGATGAAAACACTTTTATGACGACACGTAGATCTACAAATGCCTCAATCCAAACGAACAATCTCCTCCTCGTTCTCTTTATCTATCTCAATCTCGTCTTTCCCAGCATCCTACTATTGTTTCTGTCTCATCCCCCACTCTCTGCCTCATCTTCTTCCTCATCCTCCTTCTTTCCTTATTCTCTTATTGTTCTCCTCGTCAACCTTCCTTTCCTTCTTTTCCTATCAATCCTCCTTGTCTTTCTCTTCTTCTTTTTCCTCCGCCTCATCCGCCTTCCCTTCTTTCTCCTTATCTTCTTCTTGCTTCTCTTCCTCCTCCTCTTCCTCCTCCTCTTCTTCCAGGTCTTTCTCCTCCTTTTGGTTTTCCTTCTCTTTCTCTACCTCCTCCTCTTCCTTCTCCTCTTCTTCTCCCCTTTTCCCTCTCTTCCTTCTCATCTTCTCCTCCACTTCCACTTCTTCCCTCTCCCCTTCCTCCTCCTCTTCCTCCTCCTCTTCCTCCTCCTCTTCCTCCTCCTCTTCCTCCTCCTCCTTCTCCTCGTCTTTCCTGCTGTACGCTCTGGTCACTTCCAGTTAACAGACGCCCGTCAGTCCCCTCTCCCTCCCTCTCCCTCTCCCTCTCCCAACGCCTAAATCGATGCAAATGCAGTCGCTGTCCATCCGCCCACGCACCAGCCAACTACTTCCTCTCCTCCTCCTCTCCTCCCACTATTACCCTCAGCTCCCCAAGCAACTGTTTTCCTCGCGGAAAATCGTCCGCAGAATCCAAAAAAGTACCGATCTCCTCTTCCTCCTCCTCCTCCTCCTCCTCCTCCTCCTCCTCCTCCTTCTCTCTCTTCTCCTTCTCTTCTCCTTCTCCTTCTCCTCTCCTCCTTCTCCTTCTCCTCCTCCTTCTCCTTCTCCTTCTCCTTCTCCTTCTCCTTCTCCTTCTCCTTCTCCTTCTCCTTCTCCTTCTCCTTCTCCTTCTCCCTTCCTTCTCCTTCTCCTTCTCCTTCTCCTTACTCCTTCTCCTTCTCCTCTTTCTCATCTTTCTCCTCCCTCCTCCTTCTCCTCTTCCTCTTTCTCCTCCTCCTACTCCTCCTCCCACTCCCCTCCTTCTCCTCATCGTCCTCGTCTTCCTCCTTCTCCTACTCCTCCTCCTCTTCTCTCCTATTCCTCCTCCTCCTTCTTCTCCTTTTCCTCTTTCTCCTCCTCCTATTCCTCCTCCCACTCCTCCTCCTTCTCCTCATTGTCCTCGTCTTCCTCTTTCTCCTCCTCCACCTCTTCCTCTTTCCCTCGTCTTCCTCCTTCTCGTCCTCCTCGTCTTTCTCCTCCTCCTCCTCCTACTCCTCCTTCTCTTCCACTTTCGCCTTCTCTTCCTCGTCTTCCTCCTCCTCGTGTTCCTCCCTCCTCCTCGTCCTCCTCCTCCTCCTCTTCCTCCCTCTCCTCCACTTCCGTCTCCTCTCTCTCCTACAAATGTCTCTGTTACGCCACCTAGCGGCTTAGACTGCGTGCACAGCCATCTGGTGACGACGACAGACAGCGTTAGATGTCGCCGCCATTGCTAGTCAGTTAAAGCACACGCAGGCACGTACATACTAACCCAAGCACGACGAAATGCGATTGGCAGAGCGATGGCTGCTAAATGTGATACTATTGATATATTATGCAATGGTCCAGGCTATGATATCATCATCATCATCATCATCATCATCATCATCATCATCATCATCATCATCATCATCATCATCATCATCATCATCATCATCATCATCATCATCATCATCATCATCATCATCATCATCATCATCATCATCATCATCATCATCATCATCATCATCAGTTCCTGACGCCAGGCATTTGGCGGCGATGGGGACGAATAAATTTTCTCCGTTGTCAATAGGGATGCTTCAAAATGTCTCCAGTCTCTAGTTAGAGGTACATGTATGGTAGATGAAGCGTCAGCCCTGACACAACTGCCAAGGCTAATCTAATCTAATCTAATATAGTCTATTCTATTCTGTTCTAGTCTAATCCAATCTAATCTAATCCGATCTAATCCAATCTAATCCAATCTAATCCGATCTATTTTTACTTGAGCGCTGTCTGATACCAACTAAATGAGTTATTTTGGAACTGAATAGGAAGGTTTTCAAAGAGCGATTGCACATGTATAAGATGTATTAATTAACAATCTTAATTAATATCACTTTGATGTAATGTAATGTTAATTTAACATTACTTTACATCAAAGTGCATCGCGTTACATAATGTTACACTGAGAGGTGGATTTAGCAATCTGTTGCCCCGGGGCCATGTTTTTTGCCGTATGAAATATTTATGTTCAAAAGTTGTTATCTTAAATAATACATGCATCATCATAAATTATTTAGATTTATTTATTTCAGTCTCCCTCGCAGTTTGAAATTAAACTTAATGTTGAATTTTCAATGTTTAATTTTTATTTGGTGGATTTAGCAATCTGTTGCCCCGGGGCCAAGTTTTTTGCCGTATGAAATATTTATGTTCAAAAGTTGTTATCTTAAATAATACATGCATCATCATAAATTATTTAGATTTATTTATTTCAGTCTCCCTCGCAGTTTGAAATTAAACTTAATGTTGAATTTTCAATGTTTAATTTTTATTTTTAAGTCTTGCTCCCAAACCCCTCTTAAATGTGCCCCGGCCTCTAGGCAATGGCCTGCCTAGTGTGTTCTTGTAGTGTATTCGCCACTCATTACATTACAAAATGCTTTGCTGCAGATTAAATTCGTTGATTCATCTTTCCATGCAAAGCTAAACTTTAATACCCTGCTAAGCATAAAAGGCTTAACTCGTATCGTATTGTAGCCAGGCTGAGTCACGGTGGAGCTGGGGGCTCTCTGAGTCCCTCTGGGCCTCATAACTCTACCGTTTATTAGGCTTTTGACGTTCACCGTAAGCTTCCCCCAAAGGTCCATAAATCAACACTTGGCAGATGTTCTGATTATCTTGCCCGGACTGTATACGGTGCGGCGATGGATTCGGGCAGGGCGTGGGGGACGGACGACCCCCAAATAAATGTCTGTCTGTCTGTCTGTATGATACAGACAGATTGTGTGAGCATGTGTGGCCCTTTTGTGTGCATATTGGTATGCATGAATGCATGTATGTTTGTATGAATGTATGTTTGTATGTATCTGAGCTTTTGAATAGCCCCATTTAGTAATCTCCCAAAACAGCGTCGTTAACATAATTTTTTGTCTCAGCATTCTAAACAAATGCACCTTCGAACAAGACGACAGCGTAACATGAGCCGATATTCAAAGGGAAGAGTATACGCATGTTCGCAGAGGTTCCAAAGAGTCGGACCTTCGCAAAGCTGAAGTCTTCTTTCCATCGATTTCATGCTCACACACATTCCAGCTTACTATTGTGAAAATGTCAGAGTGAAACTGGATACAAACCTGCCAACATCAGTCAGTCCCGTGTAAGTGAAGCACGTCGGAATATCGAGGGATTTCAAGAGCTCTGGACGAAGCCAACATACAGTACTTGTTTTATAATGCGATGTTGTTAAATGACTATAATTGTCACAAATGGAAGTTTTGAGGAGTGCCTTGATGTATGCTTGTTGGGCGATAGAAGACCAATACCGTGTGTGTGCGTGTGTGTGTGCATGTGTGTGTGTGTGTGTGTGTGTGTATGTGTGTGTGTGTGCGTGTGTATGTGTGTGTGCGCATGTGTGCTTGTGTGCATATGTGTGTGTGTGTGTGCACAGCGTGTGTGTGTGTGTGTGTGTGATGTGTGTGTGTGTGTGTGTGTGCTTGTGACAGTGTTTGTGTGCATTGGTGCTTGACTAGCCATCGACGAGACGTCTTCTGGACAGACGCCGTGGATCCACCCCCTCCCTCCCCATGAATCACCCGGAGGAGAAGGACTTCCACCATCGAAGCGGAACTGGACTTTATTGCCGTCGCCCAAATGCCACTCCTTGCGGTTTACGACGACGGCTAAGTGCATCGGGCGACAGCCGCTGAGGGTCATTTGCTCAGCGGTTGTGCTATTGGACACTTCGCAGTCGGCTTATTTAGACGACCTCCACTATTCGTAAGCACCCTTAAAACGCGCCCACGCATGGATGCTTGTCAGACTGCGCCGACTGCGTTTTTGCATCGGGACACTTAATGCAGAGCCTCTTTAGTACCACTCCGTGTTAATAAAACAAGCAGTTTTATCTATTTGCATTCATTTGTGTAATGTATTGTAAATCTTCAGAACAGCTCATCGCCACACAGCGTCAAGGCGACCAGCTTCTTTACCGGCGCTGGTACAAAGCAAGTGTATGTGTCCACTTACTTACTTATTTACTTACTTATTTACTTGCTTACTTACTTACTTACATAACTTGCTTACTTACTTACTTACTTACTTACTTACTTACTTTTACTTACTTACTTATTTACTTATTTACTTATGTTGCTTACTTACTTATTTTGCTTGCTTGCTTACTACTTGCTTATTTGTATGTAATGTTACTTACTTACTTACTTACTTAAGCCCGCGAGACCCGAATTGTTGAGTAATTTCCGGTGTAGGTCAGGCTGTATGTATGTATGTATCAAAGCACTTCCCATAGCGCCTTTTGTGGCTCTCTGCATTACCAAACGAGCAGTTGTATACTCGTATACATCTTTAATAATAAACGGAGAATGTACTGTCCTAGCACCATGTTATAGAAAAACCAAAAGACCCGTTCATTATGAATGGTACCTAAGGTCGTTCATTATGAATGTGGCTCAAGATCGTGCATTATAAGGGATAATAATATTTTCGTTTATTGAAACAATCCGGTTGACAAACCGCAACCGGTTACAGTGTATACAGTTATGCAATTGAAACAATTCACAAGAACACAAATGACAGAAGACATACATCTTAACTACTAACAGAACAGACAGCCTGCAATATGAAGGGTAAAGGGAAGATGGCGAGAATTTACAGCAAACAGGAATCCGATCTCTGTCGCTTTAACCGTATACGAAATTATAGCACTGTAACATTTTATAACGTCTCCCGGGGTTGAGTCTGGAGACTGCATGGCGCAGGGTAAATTATCGATCACAATAGAGATAACGAATGCGATTGCGATGCATGTAGGCCTATACGCTGCATACGGGCATGTGCATATTTGCGTATTTAAATATGTAGGTATGTATGTGTGAATACATGTATACACTTGCGTATGTATTTAGGGTTGCGGAAGTTAACGATTAATTAATCGATTAGTCGCTAATTAATTTTAACGATATAATTATAGTATATTATACGTGTGCAGGCTGAATGCATGTGTGTCAGTAGACTCAGTACGTATGTACGAATGTATATATGTGCGGACGTAGACATGCGAGCATATTTGTAATCAATTTTGTATGTGTGCATGTGTGTGTATTTAATGCACATACATGTAAGTAGGCATTTATATAGCGCCTTAGCTTTTGTACATCTGTCAGACGTGTCAGCAGTGCTGGTATGAAATGGAACGGCTTGGCATACTGAACATTCTACGGAGAATTATATACAGCAAACGGCAAACGAACAGAGAGAACTAGTGGCTTTCAATGGCCACTATTTCGGCTCAATTCCATGGCAGACACAACATATGATCGATATTCCCCGTGGGGCGACAGTTGAGATGAACGCAGGCGTGACATTGCCCTGTCAGGGGAGTTGAACCTGTCGGCCATCGGCCATCAGCAGAAGAGTGGCTCGACCGACTGACTTGAAATCTGACTCGAAGGGAATTAGATTCTGTTTAAGGAACGCCTATACTGGAAATTGGATTGCCTCCGTTCATCTGGGATTTCTCAGCAGTTCATTTGAGTCTATTCTGTTCATCTTGTTCTTATCGGTTCTTCTTTGGTCTTTTATGTTAATCTTATCTCTTCATCTTGGTCTTATATATTATGTTCGTCTTGGCTCTATCTGTTCATCTTGATCTATTCTGTGCAAAAGTGTGCATACTGGTCTTATATATGCTCATCTTGATCTTGCTGTTAAGCTTTGACGTTTTCTGTCCATTTTTGTCTCTGTTTATTATGGTCTCTTTTGTCTATTTTGGTCTCTTCGGTGTATTTTGGGCCGGGAGCGCCTCTGAGTAGATATCTTGAAGGGGTGCTATATCAAATTTCATTGATTGATTTATTGATTGATTGATTGATTGATTGATTTTGGTCTGCTCTGTTTATTTTGGTCGCTTCTGTTTATTTCGTTCTATTCCGCTTATCTTAGTATCTTCTGTTTAGTTTGGTCTCCTCATTCTATTTGGTCTCTTCAGTTTAGTCTGATCTCTTCCGTTTTATTCCAGTCTCTTGTGTTCATCTTGAAATGAATATATGAAACTGAACGAACGAACGAGTGAATGGCAAGCCAGTAGAGACACGAGGAGAGGCCGTATACATATATATATATATTTATATACATAATTACATATATAAGTCGTGTATATATATACACACTTTATATATATTCAAATATATAGACACGAGGAGAGGCCAATGCCCCTCTTGTCAATGAATCGTCTGTATCGAGGCCATTCGGTGCAAAGCTTCAAATATTTATTGATGTCGGAATCGCGGGACCCGGGAGAAGAGTCGATCAAACTCCTGCTCGGTTAAGACGCGAGGATTTGAATGCAGGAAGTATCTGAAAGGAGCCTTTCTTACAGTCTCCAACTCACTAACACTGTATCTCTCTGTCTCTGACGGTCTCTCAAGATGAACACAGCAGAGCCGGACGTAAAACGGAAGAGATCAGACTAAACGGAAGAGGCCAAATATATAACGAGGAGACCAAACTAAACGGAAGATACTCAGATAAGCGGAATAGAACGAAATAAACAGAAGCGACCAAAATAAACCGAAGAAACCATAATAAGCAGAAGATACCAAAATGGACAGGAAAAGTCCAAGCTGAACAGCAAGACCAAGATGAGCATATAAGACCAAGATTAACATATAAGACCAGTATGCACAGAATAGACCAAGATGAATAGATAGAGCCAAGATGAATATATTTTATATATATATATATATATATGTATATATATATACACGACATTATACATACATACATGAAGATGATATATATATATATATATATATATATATATATATATATATATATATATAGTCCATAACGAATGGCTGATGGAAACAGACTCAAGAGTGTATATATATATATATATATATATATATATATATATATATATATATATATATATATATATATATATATATATATATACATACATACACTCTTAGTCTATATATATATATATACACTCTTGAGTCTGTTTCCATCAGCCATTCGTTGTGGACTATGTATATATATATATATATATATACTGACACATACATACATACATACATATATATATATATATATATATATATATATATATATATATACACACACTTGAGTCTGTTTCCATGAGCCATTCGTTGTGGACTACCAATACATAGTATGTACAGTAGTGGTATCTTTAGGGAAGTCATCGTTTGTCTCTGCCACGTGTTGTCCCACTGCAGCTGGTACTGCATGCTGTTCCGTTAGAGCATCTCTTGCTACGGCGGCTGGCGATTCCCGATCTTGGCAGCAGGCGATGGACACGAGTCAAGCAGCGACTTCATAAATCAGCCTCAGCAACAACAGCAGCAGCAGCAGCAGCAGTTTCAGCGCTGATTGCATCCATTGATCCGTCATGGATATCCTGAATCGCGTATTTGATCGTCTAGCGCATCCTTTAAGTCGCCAGGGAATTGGAGATGCACCGGTGTGGTGCCAGATCGGTACCCGGGTAAAGGCGGTACCGACTTCCCAATTTTTGCCACAACATAGTCTGAAACACCAGTTTTAAAGCAGCCTGTTCTGTTGCCTTGGTAGCAAAATTTGAGAGGAAACTAATATATTAGAAAGTATCCGAATAGAAATCCAAAGAGTCGTTTAAGCAGTTTGTATTTATGCATGTATATTCGTTTATTTCCATAATACGCTGTGGGTGAACAATGCCATTACATTTTGTCAGTGTGGATACTTATGGCTGAGTATGTTGGTATATGTTTTATGTATCATTCGCGGGATAAAGTTTATCAAGTCTGTATCGGGACGGGTGAAATTATGTGCCCTTTTGCCGTTATGCAATGCATGGCTCTCGGCCTCTCACTGCAGTGGGCAGAGGAAGAGGCGAAAATCTGTCCATAACTTTGGAGGACAGATTTTTTCGGAGACCGGATTTTTGCATTGAGGGGGGGCTCCAGTCAAAACTCTGTCCCCCATGATTTATGCCACTGGTTCTTTTTCAATCCGCGTCCTGGTCACGTGAGCCAATCAGAGTATTTCTCGGCACGGTACTAATTTCGCCCGATCCTGATTTGGCTTCACACCGAACGCTTCTGTTTTGCCTCCGTTCGATTGAACTGTAGCTGGCCACCGACCGACCGAGCGACTAACTGACCGGAAGCGGAAATAACAGGTCGTTTCCGGTATCCAGGACGCCCACATAAAGCTCCGGAGGAGTCCATATGCGCATCGCTCGATCTCTGTTAGAGAGCAATCTCGCGGGTAATCGCGCGCTTTGACAGGGTATAGTAGATTTAAGATGAACGGCCAGTGAGAACGCTGGAAAATAGGTCGCTGTGGCCTATAAATCTGGTTGCTATGTAGCGAGATTGGCGAGACGCTAACGCAGGGCGTCTGTTAGCGACGTTGATGGGATGACGCCAAACGAAATTCGTGCTGTTGAAAGATGAGGTTTTGCTGAAGGGGAACGTTGTACGAGAACGGAAAATGTGATGCTTTTCATGTGGTATGCGTACAAGTCTACGAGAACCAAACTCCGCCACTGTTCGCTTTCTGACAGTGCCAGTCCCAAGCCTGGATAAAGGAGGTGGGCGACGCTAATGGTCCTTGTTACCACACAGCTAGTCGTTAAACAGAAAATCCACCACCACCAGACGGAGGTGAACGAACGGAGATAGAAGAAAGAGAAAACGGACAGACATATATATAGACGACTACGGAGAGACAAAGAGAGAAACATAGTCAGAGGTGGAAATAGACAAAAGGAAGGATACACGGAGAGAACGACGTGGAAGAGAGTAATTTAAGGCGAAGAGAAACAGACAAAATTATGAGAAAAATAATTATGAGCCGAAGGATAGACTAGACTAGCAGACGGATAGGCAGGCAGGCAGGCGGATAGGCAGACAGACAGACGGATAGACAGGCAGACGGTGGATTAGTTTGTCTAAATGTATGATTTGTTCGATAATTTCTGACACGTGGCGCTAACTGTCGTTGAGTTGTTGTGTCGGAATTGTGATTCCTTTCTGTTGCTAATTTTGGTAAGTTTTGACGATATTTCCTTCGCATATGTATCATCTTGGTTTACTTGACTGTATAAGAAGGGATGCGCCTCCTGATGTACCGCCGAGTCGCGGATCTCCGGACCTATGTAGCCGGGTAATTTTCGTCTCTTCAGGATCAGGATCGTTGGATTGACCCCGACCGTTAGTCACTGGTGGCGCAACTGGCGCATCGATCTACTGGCCGACAGGCGACGAGTCGGCCCCTACCTACGTGGACACGGCGGCTCGAGGGATAGGCCTAAGCGGACTGCGTCGTTTACCATCAACGAACGACCGCTGGGCGGTGATGTTATCGTGTATCGCGGACGCTAGAGCCTATAAGTATCTGCTCAAAGTCGGTGCAACTTGACAAACCAACTCTGATCATGATGTTGTCTATTTAATTACCTACTAAACCAGTCTGGATTCGATATGTTTATTAAACGCAGTTGTGAATTAATATATTAGCGATGGCAAGCGTTTAAAAGGTGTGCACCGTGCATGTATTCGGTCCGTACACTGGGACCAAAAAAGGCGTTGCGCCCATACAAACGGGTATCGGTGGTAAAGGATTTCACCCGATTAATTCACTAAAAAATCAGCAGTTTCGAGGACAACGGGCGCTATATAAAACAAAGAAATAAAATCGTGTAAACTTCACCTCACCGTACCTTTTTTCGCTACCGTACGCTACTTAAGCCTACATTAGGCCTATAATGTCATATAATACCCTACCTTACCTTAATTAGTTCTGCCTCAATTGACCTCAACCTGGGACAATTATCAGTAACAATAGTCCCAGCCTCGACTCATTTTCCAGAGGCTAAAGAGGGGCTCGCTGAATCTGTGGAAAGAGGTGTGCCGGCTGAGGGGAAGGTCTCATGGAAATAGACATTCGGAGCACGACATAACAGCCTCTTCTCTGAACCAACACTTCGGAAAGATCTCAAAGGATGACCACTAGGCTACATAGCGCCACAAACCAAGGATCGACTTGGCTCGGCTGACCTTTCGCCGACCTTTCGACGACTCCGCCTACTTTGCGCATCATGACAGCCCATGACCTATTTGGCTCAAAGCTCTGTGACGTGGTTCGAGCCACTACAGAGGTCAGACTGCTTTACTCGGCACCGGCGTGGTGGGATTTTGCTGGAGAATAGGACAGGAGCAATCTCCAATCGGTAATAAATAACTGCTCCGCTTTAGATAGCCTATCTTCCCAGCGATAATCCGACTTACGAGCAAATGTGCTACCAAGCCAACACACGACTCTTTCTGCTGTCCTCGGAAACCCAGCGCATGTTGAATGTTCTGTATTGGGTTACTGCCGCGGACCGATTACATGCACTATGCATACCTTTTAAACGCTTGCCATCGCTTCTATATTAATTCACAACTGCGTATAATCGCCAAATTGAATCCTAACTAATTCAGTAGATAATTAAATATCACGTGACCAGCAATGGCTTTTGCTGTGAGAAGCGCTTTATAAATAGCCAAATAGTTACCTTGTAGCCAGTACATGTCAAACCGTTGCCTTACCGTTTCATTGTTCGTTTTTCTCTTCTGATGGTTACAGAAATAAATGATTGATTGATTGATTAATGTTGTATCTGTATTCATTGTTATCTTACATGTATGTGCACCAGAGTGCGTCTTTGTCAGTTGGTTAAAATTAAGAATGTGCTTAATTACTTTTGTTACCTTAAATGACCTGACCTTAAATGACCTGACCTTAAATGACCTGACCTTAAATCACCTGACCTTAAATCACCTTACCTTAAATGACCTGACCCTAAATGACATTACCTTAAATGACCTGACCTTAAATGACCTAACCTTAAATGACCTAACCTTAAATGACCTAACCTTAAATGACCTAACCTTAAATCACCTGACCTTAAATCACCTGACCTTAAATTACCTGACCTTAAATCACCTTACCTTAAATCGCCTGACCTTAAATGACCTGACCTTAAATGGCCTTATCTTAAATCATCTTGCCTTAAATCACCTTGCCGTACCTTCCTTGTCTTGTCTTGTCTTACCTAATTTTGACTTACCCTGTCATATATTACCATACCTTACGCTACGTTGTTTTAGATACGTTACCTTGTCTTACCTTGTAATATGTAAAGAACAGTCTTTCCTTTTACTTTGTTCTAGGAATGAGAGGAAAGAGAACAGGCCAACTAAAAAGCAAGACCGACGTTGACTCCGATTGCAAATGCCATCTCCATCGATCCCTCATGTCTATTAGGACAATGGAGCCAGCTTATTGTTCAACCCTTTATCTGACCCTATTGACCTTTGCCCTTGCGTCATCTCTGACCGGGGTCAGCTCCTCCGCGGTGACGCTGTCGTCGTCCACTCCCGGCAGCAGACCATTAGACGCTCAGCCGCCTCAGACGACCGCTGCAGTGACCGGGACAGAGACGCTGACGCCACCGCCAACCAGCCCACCCAGCTCCATCGTCTACTGCCAGCCGCATCCAGACTCCCCCGGGTCAGGAGGGGGCAACAACAACAACGGGGTTCGTGGCCGCGGTGGTTCATCCTACGATGATAAACGAACGAGGGGCAAACCCCGCAGCAAGTTTCCCCCGGACGACGATGACGAGGACCCGGACCACGATGGAAACACTTACGAGAGGGAGGGCAAGTACTGGCTCGTGCCGCCGTTCCTCATCGGTGCCTCGAGCATCGTCGTCGCCTACGCCATCATCCACTGTCTCTACATGCACTGCAGCTGTTCGGACGACCGCCGGCGTCCACCTCCAACGGTCAGACGCGTCCAGATAGCCACGGCTGGACACCACCACCACCACCACGGGTCCCCTCCGACGATCGTCCTCAGCGACCCAGAGGACATGTCAGGGTCTGGCCGCACCCCTTCGATGGCAGGAATGCCACGGATGGTTCCGATGGTCAGCTACGACGGGGGTTCCTACGGACAGACCCAGCTCGTCGAGGCCCAACCCTTCCTCATCTACGAGCCCTACGATGACCTTGACGACCCTCCTCGGGTGTCACCTGGCCTGTTGCAGCAACCGGGGCAGGGGCAGCAGAGGAGGAAGAGCGCCTTGCTTCAGCTGCCACAGGCCATCGGACGGAAGCTCTCCCAGGCGCGGCTCAGCTTCTCCTCCGTCGGAACGCCCTACCGAGAGCCACGGGCCAGCATCTGCTTCGTTCCCGTCGGCCGCACGCTCAGCGACCCGAGCGGAGCCACCAATCTGACCTTCGCCGAGGGTAACCAGTCACACGGGGTCGTCTTTGCCAACGCCGCCGGTTCTCCCCTGGGAGAAACCCCCGCATGCACACACTCCTGCTGTAAGGTCTGCGGGGTGAGCGTCGCTGCCTCTTCGGGGGCGGAGACCCCCTGTGCAGGAGCAGGAGGCACCGAAGGGGGAACAACGGCGGGGGCTGTTCCGAGCTCACCCCCGCAATCTTTACCAGTCATAGTCGTCGACGAACTGGAGATTACGCCTTCCAGATCATTCCAGGCGTCTCCCTCTCTGTCGCTCTTAGCAACGGACGCTGTCTCCAATAGCAACGGTGGCCTTGGTGACGCGGATCCCGACAACCATTGACAGCGTGTACAGCGTACGTCGTGTAGCGCTATATGAATACAATAAAATAAATATGCAGAACGCTGTCCAGACAAAGAGACGATGATCTCCAGGCTTCAGAAACACCGCCACCACATATCCGTAGAAATAACACCTCCTCTGTACATAATGCATTATAACCAATCGCTGATGGTCAGAGAAGAAGCAATGTAGGGCTATAGCATGCATGGAGTTGGGGTCAGAGAAGAAACAGCGTAGGGCTACGCGTGCATGGAGTTGGGGTCAGAGAAGAAGCAATGTAGGGCTATAGCATGCATGGAGTTGGGGTCAGAGAAGAAGCAATGTAGGGCTATAGCATGCATGGAGTTGGGGTCAGAGAAGAAACAGCGTAGGGCTACGCGTGCATGGAGTTGGGGTCAGAGAAGAAGCAATGTAGGGCTATAGCATGCATGGAGTTGGGGTCAGAGAAGAAGCAATGTAGGGCTATAGCATGCATGGAGTTGGGGTCAGAGAAGAAACAGCGTAGGGCTACGCGTGCATGGAGTTGGGGTCAGAGAAGAAGCAATGTAGGGCTATAGCATGCATGGAGTTGGGGTCAGAGAAGAAGCAATGTAGGGCTATAGCATGCATGGAGTTGGGGTCAGAGAAGAAACAGCGTAGGGCTACGCGTGCATGGAGTTGGGGTCAGAGAAGAAGCAATGTAGGGCTACGCATGCATGGAGTTGGGGTCAGAGAAGAAGCAATGTAGGGCTACGCGTGCATGGAGTTGGGGTCAGAGAAGAAGCAATGTAGGGCTACGCGTGCATGGAGTTGGGGTCAGAGAAGAAGCAATGTAGGGCTACGCATGCATGGAGTTGGGGTCAGAGAAGAAGCAATGTAGGGCTACGCGTGCATGGAGTTGGGGTCAGAGAAGAAGCAATGTAGGGCTACGCATGCATGGAGTTGGGGTCAGAGAAGAAGCAATGTAGGGCTACGCGTGCATGGAGTTGGGGTCAGAGAAGAAGCAATGTAGGGCTACGCGTGCATGGAGTTGGGGTCAGAGAAGAAGCAATGTAGGGCTACGCGTGCATGGAGTTGGGGTCAGAGAAGAAGCAATGTAGGGCTACGCGTGCATGGAGTTGGGGTCAGAGAAGAAGCAATGTAGGGCTACGCGTGCATGGAGTTGGGGTCAGAGAAGAAGCAATGTAGGGCTATACGCATGCATGGAGTTGGGATCAGAGAAGAAGCAATGTAGGGCTATACGCGTGCATGGAGTTGGGGTCAGAGAAGAAGCAATGTAGGGCTACGCATGCATGGAGTTGGGGTCAGAGAAGAAGCAATGTAGGGCTATAGCATGCATGGAGTTGGGGTCAGAGAAGAAGCAATGTAGGGCTACGCGTGCATGGAGTTGGGGTCAGAGAAGAAGCAATGTAGGGCTATAGCATGCATGGAGTTGGGGTCAGAGAAGAAGCAATGTAGGGCTATAGCATGCATGGAGTTGGGGTCAGAGAAGAAACAGCGTAGGGCTACGCGTGCATGGAGTTGGGGTCAGAGAAGAAGCAATGTAGGGCTATAGCATGCATGGAGTTGGGGTCAGAGAAGAAGCAATGTAGGGCTATAGCATGCATGGAGTTGGGGTCAGAGAAGAAGCAATGTAGGGCTACGCGTGCATGGAGTTGGGGTCAGAGAAGAAGCAATGTAGGGCTACGCATGCATGGAGTTGGGGTCAGAGAAGAAGCAATGTAGGGCTACGCGTGCATGGAGTTGGGGTCAGAGAAGAAGCAATGTAGGGCTACGCATGCATGGAGTTGGGGTCAGAGAAGAAGCAATGTAGGGCTACGCATGCATGGAGTTGGGGTCAGAGAAGAAGCAATGTAGGGCTACGCATGCATGGAGTTGGGGTCAGAGAAGAAGCAATGTAGGGCTACGCGTGCATGGAGTTGGGGTCAGAGAAGAAGCAATGTAGGGCTACGCATGCATGGAGTTGGGGTCAGAGAAGAAGCAATGTAGGGCTACGCGTGCATGGAGTTGGGGTCAGAGAAGAAGCAATGTAGGGCTACGCGTGCATGGAGTTGGGGTCAGAGAAGAAGCAATGTAGGGCTACGCATGCATGGAGTTGGGGTCCGTGCTGGGTCTGGGATAAGATGGCAACATCGCCAACTCTTCAGAAACGTAGTAGATATCGGTTACTTCAGATCAGGCTTTCAATCGTATTGTAAATGTAACAGTGCATTTGTGTAGCTTCTATATAGACACTTAGATACATACATACATGTACATACATACGCACGTATACGTACAAACTACATACATACATATACATACATACATACATACATACATACATTCATACATACATACATACATACATACCTACATGTACTTACGTATTATAGACCTGCATGTACATACACTCACACATATCTATATCCTGCGTAATGCAAGCGGATCGAGTCAACCTGCATTAGCAACGAGCTCCAGAATTATTACGATATGAGTTAGCTGCAAACAGATTTAAGAAGAAACGAAATCTGGAACTCAAACTCGAATCAAACTCAAATGCCACAAAGTGGCACAAACTAATACCTTTTTTATTTCTAGAACACGGAAGTCACTGCGTCGACAGTAAACTAGATGACTCACAGATCTGTAAATCAGTAAACGTTACAACTACTGGTTGTTTTGTTTACACAGGAATAGGCCTACATTGATCATAGGCGTATTCGTTCGACGTGTGACCATTTTCCCATTGTCTAGCCAGGGTTTTTGGATGTTTACAATAAAGCTTAGAAAAGTTCTAAATTTTACAGTGATTACTTAAAGGCAGGGGCTTCTATCCCTATACCGGGCGGGCGCAAGTTGAGCCCAGTGAAAAACAGGGGGGGAAAGTGTTTCCTTTCAATTTTATCACACTTTCTACAAGTTACAGAGTCTTCACTCACAGTCCTATTAAAGACCCACTTTTCTTATATAAATTAGTGTGAACCGGTGACATCGTCCGATTAACTCGCCCAATATACGTCCATGGTCGAAAGCATGACGCCTTCAAGTTTACCAGGCTATTGCGACTTAGCGGTACCATAGCGGACGGTCCGGTCCGTAACCAACTAACTGTAACCTAAATGTGAACCTTATGATCCTTATCACATTATGAGCAATTCTCCCCTCCATGCCATAATCATAATGCATTAATGCTCGACTCAAGTTGAGTAAGTAGATTGATGAATTTGTTGCATTTCGGCGTTGCGAATGCGAGATTTTTATCTACTTAATTCACACACGTTGACTTGCGAGAATTTTATCTACTTAGGCCAATTCACACCCGTTGACTCGCATGCCTAAACATTGAATAACTTTACTCCAATTAGGTGCTTTCGTTATTTTGCATTGGTATCCATTGTAAATGGTCAATTTAAAATGGAAGCTGGATTGATTAAAGCAATTTTCGCATAAATAGAAGTTGGATTGATAATATTTTAGCAGACGAAACCTATGAATTACAGACACATTTATCTAATCAGAAATGAGCTAAAACTTCGTCGGCAACATGGTATCTGGGAGAGAGGGGAGGCCAGGCCCGGGGGGGGAAGGGGATGGATTGAGCCCGGCTGTTTAGGGGGATAGAAGCCACTGCTTAAAGGTTACATTTATGTAAAATGTAGGCCTACACATGTGATTAAATGTAAATGTAAATGTTCGCGTTTTTCTATAGCACCGTATATGGCCTCGACCTTGTTCATTTTTCAATGAATTTATCATTAGTTACATATCATATATTCGTTTAATGTGTTAACAACAGACATAACGCTGTAGGTGTACATAGAAAATAAATAGATATTATCTAGATATTATAATATGAATTAATAATAGCTTAGTAAGAGTTCAGGAATAACATACGAGATATAAAATTTCGTGAGTCCTTGTCAGGAAGGTTAAAGTTATGTGGTCTGACCCTAAGAAAATAGGGCGTAAAATGTTGATTAGGAAACATGCATCTGAGGGAATTAATTACAGTTACAATTAATTACGTGATAATCACAACTGCGCCATCAATAGACACCAACACACCATAAGTTAGTAGGCTAATTACAATAATATACAGTGATTAATTTAATTATAATTACGTAGTAACATACGTTGAATACTTACAATTACAATTAATAATATAATGAAACAGAAGTGAACGCTTATCCTTCCATCTGTCCTCTGACAAATGTTGTCATAGCAACGCTCGATATAAGTCTAGCCGAAGTTATTTGTGTGACGTCACAATATTATGTCTTCAAGCATCGCTTCTCACTGCATTTGGCTTAGTCATTCTACATCATAGCAATAACAAAAAAAACGTTGTCATAACAACGTGAAATCATACACAATGATAAAAATATAATTAATAATTATAAACGTATAACGCAAAGCGGCCGCAGCCACTCACGCAGCGGACGCCCAGCGACCCACAGATACGCGCAAGGTAGGGGAAGGGAGGGGAGGGGGGATAGTGTGAAGGAGGGAGTGTTAGGGAGGGAGGGGTTGGAAGGGAGACGATGGGATGGGAGTAGGATGGACATGGAGGGAGAGGATTGGATGGGAACGGTGTGGGAGGGGTTGTAGGGGAGGGAGTTGGGAGTGCGAGGGTAGTGAAAAACATATTTTAAAATTGTTTTTTATCCGACCTAGGACGGGCAAACATCTAGTACGTAATAACGTACGTTGCTTACTTAAAATAACAATTAGGCCTACGTAATAAAATACGTTACAGCCGTTGCTCACTTAAAATTACAAATAGGCATAGGGCCTACGTAATATTAAACATAGTATTACGTTGATTATGTATGGCCTGAGGTCACATTTAGGCCTAAACCTACGCAATATCTTTACACTCAATTTAGAGGCCTACTATTTATGTCTAATGCGTTTTTTTTATTATACTGAAACTTTCTTCGACAAATAATATTTATCCGCTCTTCAGATTTATCCATCGACGTCCTGGTATTTGTTTATTTTGTATGATTGATTGAGTGGAAATCCTCATATAATAAGGCAACAGACATTATTAAAATAACAGCTGCACCATTCGCCAGTGATTGAGTAACATGTAGCCATCTGGCGAATGTCCTACCAAACTCTCCTTTACTAAGTCTGCTTTGTTTAAACGGGATACAGATAGCCTAACAGATGAGGTTTTCGGATTTTCAAAGCGACATCAGCCTTTAACACTTTAACGATGCGCTGCATTGGTTTCCCAGTCGTGTTTAGTGCACTCTCGTCGTTAAAGTGTTAAGTAGGCTAGGCCTATACACAAGGACATCTTAAAGGGAAACTGTTGAGTAATGTGTTAAGTCGTTTGCGACAATTCTGTGGTCATCAAACCATTTAAAAAATAATAATATCTTTTCTTTAATTTAGCGCCTGACAAACGCACTGCGCTGTACATTTACATGTTATGCAATTGAAACAATCTTAACTAGTTAACTACTAACAGAACAGACAGCCTGTAATACACGGCGCTAATAGCAGCCTACAAAGCAAATCCGCCCTAACGGGGCTCGAACTCGGTACCTCTCGCACTCTTCGCCAGATGTTATCCAACGCGCCACCGGACCCCCCCCCCAATTTAGGTTGACTAGTTATATGATATGCGAAGAGAGAAACATAATATAACAAGGGTTTGAAGTAGACCTGGGAGTCGACCCCAATAAGTCGACCCCAGTCGACTTGGGCATCCCAAGTCGAGTCGAGTCGTTTCTGCTTAGCGCAACTGACCCCCAAGTCGAATTTATACATAAAAGTGACCTCAAGTTGTTTTCTACACAAGTCGACTTAAACCGACTTGGGCGACAAACAAATCTAAATTTATCTCGCCACACTAGGCTAATGATCGTGAGGCCACGTTTAAGCAGTTGCATAGTGTTTTTAGTGTGAACAAGCGTTTTTAAGACTTATAGTGTGTTAGGGTTGTGTCATGGTAATACACCTGTAAGCCTATGTATATATAAACATGATCTAGTTGGGGCGGGCGGTCAGCGCCGCTTGTCTTATGTAAACATTGACTGAATATAGCTTGTACTGAGCACGTGCTACTAGCGCGGGAAAGGTTAGAAATTGCTGATTACAGTTGATTTCAATAATGCAGTTGTCTTAATACAGTAGATAGAGCTGTATATTGAGAGTGAAGTGTTAAGAAATATAGTTGATTTATGTTTACGATGTACATTGAATTGAAGTGTTGAAGATAAAAGTTGATTTTCATCTCATTTGAAAGAGTAAGAACTTACTAAGAAGAGATATTAAAAAACGCAGAACGGTACTACGATATTATTTTGTATTATCAAAGCCGGTTCCGGCGGTTGGGCTAAGGCAGTTACTTAGGCCTACTTATTTTTTATCGGTGTCGATTTATCTATGTCATGAGTTATTATATGTTAAAGCGTCACACGTACGTTTAATAAAACTGGCAAATCGAAGTGTTAATAAAAATGTTAGCACGTCTGCCTTATCAAGAGCTGAACGCGCACAAATCAATGAACTTTTAGTCGTCAGTGAATTCGACGCAAAGAAATCTGGATCTCGTACTAATCAATCGATCGTTTGGCGCTACTTTGGTGCACTGCATTAGTCGTTTGCAGACGGAAAAATTGTTGTATTGGACAATGCTCGACTTTATTGTCGTGGAGTGGTAGTACTGTACGTGGGATGTTACGTGTGCATTACTATTTGAATGACGTTAGTGGCCAAATAATGACAACAGAATTAAAATGTGTCATTATAGCACGCCATTCAGTGCCACCAGTCCGCGGTCCCCTGCAGATTCTTCTGTTAACCCATTAGAGCATTACAAAACTGTTCAAGCACAAATTAAACAGCTTAAAATAGGCCTAATAAACAATTTTATTCATCAGGTGTTAAGAGCTCATTACTCATTAGTATAAGAAATTAATGCTTGCCAGGCAAATTGGCATGACATTTTGTATTATTAGCCGTACGTAATCGTTATTACCATGTCAGAAGTCGACTTTAAGTCGGAAGTTGGTTGTTTTTCTGCCAAGTCGGGTCAAGTCATTTCGACTCCATGTTGTCGACTTCAAGTCGACCTCAAGTCACTTTAGGGTCAAGTGGGGTCAGATTGGCGGACCAAAGTGACTCCCAGGTCTAGTTTGAAGTGGTTCAGAAGATCGACGTTTAGTCTGTGTTAAAACAACTGCAAAAAACGAATGAACTTGAGGTGTCTCCGTGTTTGGGTCATTTTGACCATCTACATAATAGAAAAATGATACAGGACATGGTGTAAAAAATAGGGTTTTTGATCAAAATCAAGTTCGCAGTATTAGCCAAGCTTCTTTGTCCGTTCCGGCGCCAAGTCGAATCCGGGGAGGTCAAAGCCGGAGACAGTATGGTGCTACGCTAGCAATCGTGATGATGGTGGTCGTGTGGTGGCGCAGAAGTAAAAAACAAATAACCATGAGGGCTAGCAACAATTCCGAAACAAATGTGGTGGGATTTTAATCCCCCCGACCTCTCAGTTCAGTCAGTTGACAGTCCAACATACCAAAGACCAGAGCTATATAATAGATAGCTCTGTTAACCACTAGTCACTCAATCACTAGTCAACGCGCTCTTGTGCAAGACTTGTCTTGTTAAAGCGCGTTATAAATGTCTAATTGTATTGTATTGTATTGTATAGTCTATTATGGCGCACCTTTTGGTTAGAAAATGCTTTGAGAAAATTTATACGACAACGTGAAACTAGTAAATAATTATTTGACAAACGGCCTTCCATACCGGAAGTTCAACATGTGTCTATGTATATCATTCCATAGATATATATAAAATAGGTAGTTTTTAGTAGTTTTATTACAAATAAATTGTTTATTTTGCGAAAAAAGGTGATACTCGAGTTTTTCTTTGACGTTTCACCCAGTAAAGACCATGGCTTCGACCGATTCTGCCGGAGACGAGCGGGTGGAAACAAAAAGCCACTACTTCCGAACGCCCGGACTGCTCTGGATTGTCGTTATTCCGTTAGGACTGGCTCTTCTAATCGTATGTGTCATGTTAAAGTACTTGCAACATTTAGTAAATTTACTCCTATGTGCGCAAGACATTCAGTTCAATCCAACGTGGAAACTGCAGTATGCCGTATTGTAATGCATTGGAGTCTACCCACCGTAGCACCATGCTGTCACCTCGGCTTGACCTCCCCGGATTTTGACTTGGCACCGAAACGAACAGAGGAGTTTGGCTATTGCGGACTTGATTTGATATAGCGCCGGTGAATAAGCTGGTCTCCCTGACATGGCTTTTGTGGGCGCTGAGAAATTTTCGAAGATTTACATTACGTTACATACCCGAAACCCGACTCCACGAAACTGGTGAAAATGAAAAATTGTCGGAATTCCAGAAAACAATTTTCCTGCCAAGCATTCGAATCCAGAAAACTAGGGGATATGCTATGCACCATTAATATGATACCCTTGCACTATGGTTGTGGTGTACTGTAGGCTTAATGTAATTATAATTATTATCAGTGTGTGATTTGTCAAAAAAGAAGTGTGGGGGTCGGCTTAATTTCCTTGTTTTGGGGGGGCCAAAATACGCCGTGGCATATCCGACTAGGGGTCTGAGGGAGCGTCGTAAGCTCCCCAGCGGGGTCCGGGGCGGAGCCCCGGCCGCTATTGATTTGGTGCAATCCAAAGCAAAATCTTCTATTGAAAGTGAATTGAATGAATTGAATAATATCACCTTTTTAAAGATCAGTGAACATGTTATTTATGTTAAAGGGTTTGAAGTTTATAATAGTGGCATAGTGCAACATAAGAACATAAAAGTCTAACTTCAACATAAAAGTTGGCTGTACAAATGCAGTAAAATGCACAGGTGCAGGATATATTGAGGTCACAATTTAAAGCGAATGAAATCAGAAAATGTAGTAACCAAAAAACTTGAAACTTCTACCGGCAGTCCAGCACACGATCAATACTTCGCAGTTAGCACCAAAATCAATGATCATACTTAGTATATGTACCCTTGGAAAGCCGAGCATACTTGGAAGTTGGCACCAAAATACTTGTTACTTAGTACAACGCAAAGTGAGAATAATACTCAGCAGTCAGCACTCAAAATAATGAAACAATAGTAAGGTCCTAGGATGAACGAAGTGCTCGGAACTTCACAAGTCACAAGCTGTAACGCATAAACTAAATACTGTTCTTATAACAACTCACAAGAAATAACTTCAAATAAGAAGATATTTGTGTTCCTATTGAGGACTAAAAACAGAAATAATTTCAAATGACAACAGAAACAAGAATCATCAATAACGAAGTGCAAATTATTTATGATGAACTAGTCATCATGCGAAAATTATTGAAATGAAATTGTCATGTATGATGTAGCCTAATTTGTGATGAACTCTAGCTAAGTGGTAGTGACTAGTCTTTAATCGTGGCAAAAAGTTTATATCTTGGTCTAAGCTCATCAACATTCCTTTTCTTCCCTGTTGGTTTGTCGTTGGCACCATGCCTGCCTTTTTTGAACCAAGATAAGACATACTCGTGACACTTGAAAAATTGCACAGCAGGGCCATTAACAGCTATCATCAATAGAGCACTGACAGTTTCAGTTTTTAGTCGGTTTCTTGTGTCTGTGTGCTGGAGATTCATGGAACTAAAACCACGCTCGCAATCTGCACTGGAGATAGGATAAATGGACAGTTTTGTCAGCAATTGTTTTAGATGCATTCCTACTTTCAGATTATCTTTAAAAGTAGCAAAATCTGATAGGATTTCAACACTCGCAATAGAACTGAAACAAAGTTGCTTGCAGAGAGCAGCAACCTCTCTGCAACCATACAGCGTTTTTTCTAAGTCATCTGTTGGCCAGCTTGTTGGATTCAAGACATTTGCAAGCTTCAATGTCTCTGTGCAAGGGAATCGTTCAGCTATATTGTCTAACAGACACTGGTAGAATTGACTTCTGAGACTGGTAAAATTTGCAAAGTCAGTATCGGTCCGCTTAAGCAGAACACCCTTGAAAGATCCTGTACTATCACACATGTCCCACATGTTTTTTAGACTCTTACCGGGGAATTCTTTCATGGCTAATAACGAGGCTTTCGCTTGGGCAATCTTCATAGTTGCACTGACAAGATTGGCATCATTACTTTGAAAAAACAATGACAATTGCTTCAATGTGCGCAGTGAATCTTTTAGCATGCACAATTGGCTGACAAAGATCCAACTAGACATTTTGTTGGCTAAACCTTTGCACTTGCTTGCTTCCTTAGTCGATCTATCACCATTTTCAGACAACCGCAAAAGATGAGCATGTAATGCACAGTAATCGCGTAGTAGCGCTTTCATGGAAAGAAACGATGAAAAGGCCCATCTCACTTCAAAAATTTTGTTAATTTTGAGCAACACAGTATTGGTGTCTGCAGCTATTGAAGCGAGTTCCCTCTGGTTTTTGGGTGACAGACTGTAGAATTTGTACAAACTGTCTATGAAAATTTTGAAATGAGACACACCATTCACTGAATCGACCGCATTTTTGATAGCTAATTCCAAACGGTGTGCCATGCAATGGAAGCTCTGAACACGTGGAAATTTTTCCTTCAACAGCGTAGCAACACCTCTATAATTGCCTATCATGGTGCTCGCACCGTCACTGCAAAAGCCTACAAGCTGCTTTGAACATATCGCATCAGTTAAACCAACCGATTCCAAATAATTCATCAACAAAATATGCAGATCTATCGCAGTACCTGAACTGATTGGTACCAAACCGAGAAAAAATGACTGGACCTCTCGCGAATGTTGAAAAATCTGGGAAAATGAATCATCAACTAAATACATTACATAATAAACCATTAGGTAAAATCATATTTTAGCGTTATAAATTATTTGTGTATACTAAATTACTAAATCTAATGTTTTAACGTTTTTAAAAGCCATTCTAACCCTAATATCAACCCCTACTGACTGAAAGTGTAACCCTATTGACCCTAAATATAACCATACTAACCCAATTCATGATCATAATCCTAACCCTATTGACCCTAATCCTAACCTTACTGACCATGCATGAATTTAAAACGCTAAAATACGATTTTATCAACCTTTATTATCGCTCAATAGTAATCAACATAAAAGTTTACAATTTGAACTCAAATTACAGATTCCCTGTACGTCCCCCAAACTGTTTCTCGGCTGACATTGTTTCAGGACACTCTCTCAAACTTAAAAAGTTATATGTGTAATTCGCTTCCGGAAGTGAAATATTCCTAATGCTTTTTGACGCTAAGATCCTGCACTATTAATTTGTGTATGCATTGTTTATACATTGTTTACTACTCAAAGACCTCTTATATCGCTCAAGCATAAACTCATCACTAAAACCTTCATAACTTTTTTTCCCAATGAACGATAAAGGACGATTTTTGCAGGAGTCTTCCTTAATACCTTCCGGATAGTTCCCTAAAAAATCAGCTTGTTACACTCAATGTCCGGGTACCAATATAAATTTTTTTTGTCTCCCCGTCTAGTATTTAAAATAATTGTTAAAAATATAGCGCAGTCTATTTCATTGACGTCATTGGATGAAACGAGGTGAATTGATTTAAGTTTGCTGCTTGCATCAATATTAAACACACTCTTTCAGAAACCTCAACCGATCTAATCTGTAGCCTACTGTAGTCTGTAGGCCTACATTTAAGTAGGCCTAAGTTAGGCTATGTAAATTTTAACAGTGACTTACAGCTTTTCTCATCCAGATTTGACTAGCATTCAGAAATCGTGAAAAGAAATACAAATTATACAATCATCTATTATCGCTCAGTTTTGTTGTTTTTGTTGTTTGTTTCTTCTTCTTTAGAGCCTCACAACTGTCAACTGTTGAACGAATGAGGAAATGAAACGAATAAGTCCTACTAACTGCTTGCAGTGGTCCAATTTCGACCCCCTCTTGTGGCACTGGCCGCACTGCCAAAAGAGGGGGTCGAAATTGGACCCCCACACCTTTTTTGGAGGTCGAAGTGTGGGGGTCGGGCCTTAGCAAAGAGGGGGTCCGACCCCCAACCCCCCGGCAAATCACACCCTGATTATTATTATTAATAATAGTTTTAAGAAGAAGAAGAAGACGTAGCTCAGCTGAGGCCAAAGGAAAGGGTGTTAGTTGTACATAGTAATGAGTGAATGAATGAATTAACTTATGGTTGCTTAGCACTGAACAGAACTTATTTTCTGAAATTGACATGTCTTTGGAAAAAACCAGAAGGCTTCCAAGAGTTCACTGAGACAAAGAGCCTTGGATTACACAACTCTTTCTAGACAGGATTATTTTTTTTCAACGTAACGTAACGTTGAAAAAGTATAATCCTGTCTTAAAACCGCCATGATAATATATAGGTGGCTTATACGTGCCATTACATTGAAATCGGCTGAGATGAGGCATACTTGCCTCTCTTATTTCATCAGTTTCTCAGTGCATGGTTCTGATTCCTCCTCTTTCCCTAAACTTTTTCGCCATTTCAATTCAAACACCGTGGACCATAGTTTCAGATTGTCTATCTGCCTGACCCTTGGTATCGACCTGGAACCTGAAGCTATCCTTACCTGTCTGTTGTATTTGTTTTGACTGAGCACGTATGAATAAGCTGGTTCTAGCAACTTGGCTTTCTTTGGGTTCTGTAGAAATCCTGTGATTTTAATTACAATTGGTTGGCCGGATTGTCCACATGTTTTGTGGTGACTTTTTGGGTGATGATGTAAGCATTAATTGATGGATAATGGTCACTTTATCGCTTTAATGGCTGTTTGATGGAGTTGGATGTTATTGATGCTGGTAGGTAATTCTTGGCATTTTTATAAATTCTTCATTTTTTCAGATGTCCATTTTTAGACCTGATCTTTTACCATACAATTACCTTGGACCTCTTGGAAGGCTGACACAGTTTTTGGTAAAAAAGCATCCAGATGTCTTAAAAGGAATGTGAGTACAACAAAACTGCTGACTTAATGATTCACCAATTCCTTTAATTATTTAACAACAAGGAGGCACTAACAGCTACTGGGAAAACAATACAGCTTGTCGTTAAAGTGTAAATAAAAAAATTAATTAAATCCAAAATCAAGATCTTTCATTCCTAAAGAATCATTCCTGCCTCAGGTTAAGGATTAAATTTATTGGCATTTATAGACATTATTTAGGATCTCGTGCCATTTCATTATTAAACAAAATCCTGAATTTGATGAATTGTAGTCTAAAGCCTGGTAAGTACTGTCTTTAATTAAGTATGACCATGATGACGTTTATGTGATCGGTGTCTCTAGAGAACACGTCTGACTTGATGCAACTGATGTCGGGCACTCATCTCTAAGTAGCAATTTAGAAAAGTTCAATTAAATCTGAATTAATTCTGAATAATTTCATTAGTTCTTAATAATTCAAAATGTTGAAACATTTTTCAGCTTGGGAATGGCAATTATTCTTCATTTCGTGGAAGCCGTTTTTGCCTTCAGGGTAGCCAGGTAACACTTTTTGAAAGTATATCTGTTTATAAACAACAGAAGTCTGCTATCTCTGTTCCATGTTCGGTTCTCACACAAATAGATATTGCACTCTGTTAGTGGACACTAGCTGTTCTTGTGCCCTGCACCTCAGGCTTTCTCATTTACTGGTCAAAAGCTGTGGGATTCGCTACCAAGACCCAGTTCAGTTCGTTTGCTAAATTCTTTGAAGTCATTCAGTTATAAACTTAGATTCATCTCTTCAACTTGCATATGCATTGTAACCTGGCTTCTCATTTCTCTGATCTGTTGGACTTTGACCTGGCTTTTCCAATGGATCATGATTGGTACAGGCTGCAATTTTGCTTAAGGTCATCATCAATGATGTCTTCAAATGGCATTATCATACTGTCAATATAGAAATCATTAGATTAGGTTTTATAATACAGGTCCACAGTTATGTCTTGTGCCTAGGTTGAATGTAGAATACCTTGATATTCATGCACCCCGCAAAAGGACGGTAGTAATTAGATCCAACACAATATAATGTCAACGGAGTTTGCTGCCTCAGGCTGTTGTATATCCAGTCCTCTGATGACCTTGTGGCCAAATAAGTTTCTTCACTTGTGTGCTTAGCTTATGTTGTACAAAATGGATATAAAGACTGCACAAGTTTTGATCAGCACTTGTGTTTAGAAATGAGCTGACTTCATATTTTCTGGTATCTGTGATTGTTTTGCTGTTTCAGGTCTAAAAATATCGATTCAAAACAGACTTGGATGTGGAGTTTTCAGACGCTTCTGTATGGAATGCCTTCGCTCAAGTATCTCTTGTCGTACAAGCCTGACAAGTTGAAAAAATAACTTATATTTGTGAATTACCAGATGTTTTGGGGCATTTAGCCAGAGTTTTTTTTATTCTACTAAAAGTCTTTCCGTCTGTCAATTTTAACTAAGAACATTTTGTGATTTATAGATCAGATTTTACACAATGCCAAACTTGATAATCTGTCTTAGTTGAAGCTGTCGCAGGAAGTGGCTGCAATATGAACGTATCCAGTTTTCTACACTTGTTATTCGTGTGTATTGGCAATTTTTATAGCACATTTTAAACCCTTTTAAAGTGTTACAAATTGTTGTTGCTGTTTGATTTTTTACTAATGTTGTTGTAATGCACTAACTTTCCATTTTCTTCAATTTTTCCAATCATGAACAGTAATTAATATACACGTTAATTAATTTAAATGCCCCTTCACAGCATGACTGGTTAGAGTGTTTGGCCTGTAGCGCGGAGAGTATGGGTTCGATCCTCAGGGCGGTTTGGTGTAGGGACCGTGATCCATTTCAGTACGCTACTGCATATAATTTCATCTGTGCCATCGAGGCGTGAATGCATCTGAGCTTTGGTATGGGTCTAAGAAGGGCGAAATCAAAATGCAGTTGTACTATTGGCCTTCCTTCAAATGGGGCACAGTTCAGCTATCAGGCAATTACTCTAGGAAGAAGGGTTGTGGTAGAGGCTTAGACTGCAGGCTGCCTTTGGCCCAAGGGGTAAATCAAGTGTACATACGAAGTGGGGGGGGTTGCAAAAGTATATGTTTGAGGGATATTTTCATACACGTTGTACGTTTACCACTTCAAAGAGAAAGTATCCCTTGTTGTCCAAACTGAATTACAGTAATAATTTGATGTAAAGCAAGTTGCATGCATTGTGTGCGTAACGACAGAAATTTATATTTTGTAAGAACAGAAGTCCAATGCAAAAGTGTAGCATAACCAACTTCCGTGACAATTGTTATGCTAAGCATTTACTTTTCAGTTAGTTGAACTCTATCTTTTCTTTGTATTTGTTTATCTTGAGCCAGTGCATATTTTAACGGGTTTGCACTACTGGGACCAGTGGCTTAACTAGGGGTTCGTGCGCCGGGGGGGCAAGAATTTCAGGAAAATTTTCTTTCTTAGTTGCAAAAATTTCTAATGACTTTTTTTTGCTTGCCCCGTCTATTTCCAGAAGAAAATTGTCAGAAGCCTAATTTTGCGGCCAGTAGTTTTCCCAGTAGTTATACAGTTAAAATATGCACTGTCTTGCAACTGTTTGCTTTCTTCTGTATTTGTGTTCAGTGCTTTTTTGTCCCACCTGATTTTGTGGCAAAATAAAGTTCATATTATCTTAAATTAAATCGCTTGAAGTTATGTTACACTAATATGATGATGCTTTCAAGAACCTTCAAACTTACACCACCACATTGAAAATTGGTAAACATAGGGAGCATCCATAAAGGAAGTCCGCAAGAGAGGGGTCATCCATATGCGGATAAGGGAGGGGTTACAACCAGTGCAGTGCCGACGTCCACCTAAAACGGCCAAAAAATCGTATTCTGACGAGCTCACTCATAAAAACTTTAAACCCCAAGAGAGATATATGTAAATGCATTGACCGACTTCACTACCAATCATTATTGCTAAATAAAATAAAACTAGTAGTTTATTAATGACGTTATTCATAATGTTGGTGTTTTATTTTGTTCATTGGTTTTGGTTTTCGCGTGTGGAAGTCCGCAAAGGGAGGGGTAAGGCTAAATGCGGACGAGGGGACTCAGGGGAGGGAGGGTCCAAAGTAGGTAATTTTTTTGCGGATGTCCTTTATGGACGACCCCTTACGATGCCAGAAATAAGACAGACCTACCGACGGAAAGAGCAAGACGATGGACACAGTCAGGCAAGGAAACAAGAAAGCCAAACAAAATGAAAGGCACACAAGGAATACGTCAGAAACAGGACAGATGGAGGGACATTTTCAGAAACAAAAAGACGGATAGGCAGACCAACAGTGAAGGCCAAATTGTCGGAAACAAGACAGACAGAAAGAAACACTTAAGAGTTAGGGCAACATGTCAGAATTAGGCATACGGAGACACGCAAGAAGTCAGAAGCAAGACGAGGAAAGACAACTGACGACGCTTCAATTAAAACTGACTGATTTCAAAGTAAACGCACTCATTATAATTTCGTTTGGTGGGTAAGTAAATGAATTAATTCGATTGGTGCACTTAACAACAAACTATGGCAGCGGAAGCCAATCAAAACATCAATAACGTTGCATCACTGCTGACGTATGCGCCTCTAAGCGACGATTGCAGACGATAAGCAAGGAAAACGACTGTTTCAGAAGTCATATTAAACACAGCTAAAGTCTAAACTTAATTTAGTCTTGTGCGTCATGCACCTTCTCGTAGATACGTCTTGTTCAGAAATGGAAGATAACGATTAAAGTAAACTACAAAACTGTATAAAAAGTGTGCAGCTCGAACAATAATTACATTTATTTACGTGGCATATTTACCGACTGCCCATCCAGGAAATTCTCATTCAAGTAACCGAGCCGTTACCGGTTTCAAGCACCTACATCACCGTTGCGAACACTCGAAAGTGCCGTGCTAAAGAAACGATTGCGCATCATCAGTCAAGCACGAATTAACAGCACATCGAGTACAGGAGCTTCATTACATTGCTAGTGAATTGCAAAAGCATTCGGCACCAAGAGAAATCACAATATTTCAAAGTTTCTTATTCCTAGAGCACAACCGACGAAAACAGCACACCAATCACTCCACTCATTATAAAACAAGTAAATACCGCTACGTTAATTAATTACATTCAGGACTAGGCCGACAATTTCTTGCAACGCACCAGCTAGACTGGCTCCCTGCCATACTGGAACTGACCGGGTTTGATGGGCACCATCGTTGTATGCCTTGTGGATATTACAAACATACTGCAAGACGATATCAGATAAGATTTGATACAATGTCCCCTCCGAAGCTAGTCCAGTTAAGAGGAGCAGAGCAACATCCTTCTGCAGGAGACTGCTCTTGATTTAAATGATTAACACATGATTCAGGCAATCAAATCAGAACCGGCATTGATTCAGCTACAATTTGGGCAGAGATAGTATCCCACAGAAGCAACCAGGCAATGTATTACAATGCAAACCTAAAATAAATCAAACTGTCAATTAACACGCACAACTCTAAGCAAGATGAAGGATAACGCGAGTCACAGATAGAGTCCTCGGCTCAGTTTTCAACTCTCAGCATTTCAAGAACATACGATTGAAAGATACCATTTTGAGGAATTTCAGAGTTTCATCAATAATTTTAATTTAGGTTACGCAAGTGCAATGTACACGAAAGGCAGCGACTACAAAACAACTCACCAAACCTCCATCCACATGCAAACTGCCTAGAGGATGCACAGGATTATATCATACAATCCAAGCAGTGAACCTCCTCTGAATCTGCACACACACCATGACCCCATGACGCACTTCATTGTAACACAACTGCGATCTGGTTGGGGTATAGACTAATTTCACTTCAGCTTGCAATCCTGTTGTTAGCAAACCTCATTACAATGCACAATTGACGATTCCCAAAGGGTGCATTACATGGCAAATTTTAAAATGAATTTCTGGCTACTTATGGCAACATCAATACCCAAAACAATTATTGTTAGTCCACGCATGGTCCATACTTCAGAGAAGCGAGCAGTCCATACATGCCCTTCTGCCGCGGTGATTAAATTACGACTAGGTCAAAGAAATCAAACTTTCAACAGCAGTTGCAGCCCATTTGTTCGCTTTAAATACACAATAAGCAACTAAAGATCATATTTAAAATAAATATGAAACACAAAAAAAGGTTTCACTGGAAAGCCACCCCAATAATCATACTTTACTTTGGCTCGCAGCATAAAAACAGAAAAAGCCAACAACATTCTGTGCTGCAAAATACATCTCCCTAAAAGTTACATCAGAATTTACAATCATTTACTGGACTCCTGAACATGACTACCTTCAGAAAAACAAACAGCATTCTCCAAAATGTATTAATTACCTGCATTACCTGACTTCAAATCGGCCAAACAGAAACACTACATATGCAAACAGTTATCTAGAAAAGATCCCATTTCAAAAACCATCAACTGACATAGGAAACGTCACTCAGAAAATCCATTGCACTGTTACTGAACTGTTGCAAATGAATGCACATTATGCATATGAGGAATATGCCCAACAGATATACGTACATATCTATAAAATATATGCATTCCACCAATGTTGACGTGTCTGCCTCAAGCACAACCGTTTTACTGTAAATTCTGTCTGTTTAGAACAGGTAAATATTTTGAAATGACCCTCCGATTTTTTTATGCAACTCCTACAGACTACTGCTAGCTGTAGTGTAGACCCTCCTGTTGCAAGAACCTCTTCTTAATTTAACCACGTCATCTTGAAGACACACGGGACCCAGGACAGAACCCATATGTTTACAGTGAACTTTATGACCTTGTCATTCTGGCATCAGTGTATGACATTCATACTATGAAATCATGGACAATTCTGCATATCCAAGATAGTTCGTGGTTATAGGTCGTGTTTGTTCGGCTTAATCACCTTCTGAAAACAATCAAGATGTTGCCATTTTATTCACAAGTGTCAACGTGGACAGCTTTCATAACTGAAAATGGAAAGTTAGGGTATATGCAAGAACACGATTCACCTTATACCACAAACTCGCTGGATATACTAACAGGTCCTGATTGCACGATTTCTGCATATCAAGAGAAACAATAATTTTATCTTTTAGATCACAAGATGAATGAGAAGCCACTGCTATAACAGGAAAAAGAACCCACAACGCAAAGCTTAAACTTCCAAAGAAAAACCCCAATTTACAACAATCGATTGAACCCAAACTCAACAGCTCAAGATTTTAACTGGAAATGATCTGTCAAAACTCGAATTCAAACCAACAACAGTGCACTCCTTCAACTTGATTAAGAAATGTTATCCGTGATTTTGGAGAGAACAGGTAGAAAGCCACAACGCATGAAAACATCGTCACAAGGAGTGTGACCAGATGAATTACATAGAAAAGCAGGAGATGCCGCCGGTCGATTCAACCATATATCACATGATATGTTGCACTTTATCAAAATGCTAACTAACGGAAACATCCTCTCTTACACCAATCCCACAGCACATCAGACGAAATCCTATTCAGACAATTACATCTGCACAAAGAATTACAAAAATCAAGCTTAAAGACTAAAGACTGCGGTTCACAGTCTGACTGCCGTTCGACAGCGCTGCAACAAAACACAGAAAACAATGGAAAGTGTTGCTACATCTCAAATACGACAGCTGTCGAGCGTTTCAAAACGACGTCAATTCGAACGGCATTGGAACTGATGCCCTAGAGAGGTCACAAAATGAAGTGCAGCCAAAAAACAACAACTACCAAGATGAACGCCACTGATAAAAAAGGGCTTGAAACAACTTCTCGGTCTAAGTACAACTACGTCTAGCTTACATTTAATTTACCGTACGACCAGTGATGTACACGATTGAGTATCCATCATTGCCAAAGACCTGCAGGTAAAATGCTAGATAGGACGCCGCAAATGCACGCTCACGACAGCTCCGCCACACAAAATTTTTCTGCTCGTAAACAATGGATCATTTCTTTTTACTTTAAATTCACATGTGAATACAGTGTTTAACCCGCAAACTTGTTTCTGCAATGCATTAACAGTTGTGATATTCAGCAAACGTTTATCATACACTGTACAAAGCGATGTTGGCAAGAGAGCAGACGATGGTTTCGACCCGCCGTCGGAACGCGAGCAGCGTCCCACCTAGCATTGTACTCTGAGTTTTATCTGTGATCAAAGGGGAAATTGGGAAAAGGCAACTAACGTTTAACATAATTAACCACAAATTGTTCTCAGCATTTTACACCCTTCGTTAAGGCTTCTTGTCGACTAGCAGCTCAAAGTGGACGCTTCCCGCCTTGTCGTTTTTATGGTGCTTGATGTTGTACGCCCACAGTTTGCACCAGACTTGAATCAGTGCGCCGTATTTGACCTTCTTGAAACGGACAAAGACCAGAGGTGACTGGTAACCCTTTGCGTTCTTATATGGATAGAAGGAGCTGGAAAATCCACCACTTGGAAAATATTCAACCTCTAGCAGGTTGTCCAGGTCACTGTCACCCTAAAAAAAGATCATAATGAGGCTGTCAGTGCTACTGACAATCTTGTGAAAGTTTGAGGTATGTATAAGCGAAAGTCATCTAGAAACTAATTTAAACAACTAGATGCAGGGGACTTCTTTGTTACAAAAGAAGTCTGAAAGTAGAGGCAAACTCATCATCAGTCACTGAACAAATCCACAAACACAGCTACAGCAGACAGTTATACGACCACACAATGTGTCGACTTCAAGCGATCAAAACATAGGCAGTACATTTGCACTAGGTCAGACACATTATTTAGCTGCACAATTAAAATACAGCAATTACTTACACTGACTAAATGTAAAACTTCAGTAGCAAAGAAACTTACAAAACAGAAATATGAAGCATATTTTATTGAATTTTTATTTTAGTTGATAATTGCTATTTATTTTCTTATTTAAAATCAAACATTCTGCCTGAGCTCATCTCTGCCTCACAATGCATAAAATACGACACTCAAAAGAAATTGTTTTCTGAGATGACATGTCCCTTGTATCATATAATTAAAGTAAAACACTAAGAAGTTTGTTTCCTGAGCTCACCTCTCCCTCGCAGGTGATTCCAACATGATTGTCCTCGCATCGGTCGCCCAGTTTCCTCTTGCCCTCTTTGGCAATGTCAGTTGTCTCCTCCGCCTCCGTGGTGTTGCAGTTAAACGTATCTGGCTTCCAATTGTAGACCTACATTCATGTGAAAAACCAACAGAGAGACTTCTCAACATAATGATACACATCTTCAGTAAACCAGTTTCAAAATGTCTCACTTAAGTAAGTAAGTAAGTAAGTAAGAATATCCTTTAATAAACCAATTGCTAACCGCATTTTGGTGTACACACATCATAGTAGTCGCAATAAATCTAAATTAGCCAGTCTATCTTAGTCTATCTTGCACCACCAGTAAACTGTACCAATGTAACCAGTTTATCATTTTACAGCCGACTATACGGCATTCTCTACAGCGTAAAATACTGAACAGTTTACTCCGTAACAAAAGACTGCTGTACCGTTTGTACTCTGATATTGCCAGCCCCTAGCCTGAATAAAAGAGGAGGGTGACGCTAATGGGTCTTTGTTACCACACAGTGGTCGTTAAATAGTAAACAAGCAAACTGCATGTCTCTCCCTGTTGCAGCTATACTGCATGTTACTGCAAAAAAGTAACTAGTTCACACTATTACAACAGACTGCAAGTCACCCCACTGAACAAAATATACTAACTACTCTGTTACAGACAGTACCTGGCCCTCTACAACACAGAAGGCACCAGTTTACCCTTTGATAACAAACAGGCTAGGCTGTCTGTCATCCCTACTGCACAAACTTTATCATTTACCCTGTTACAGACAGTATGCTGCCTTCTACTGCACAGATGTAACACTAGTCCAACCCATAGCATAAAACTTAACAAAAGTTTACCTTGTTAATCTTCAACAGCACACAGGGTGTTCCATTAGCATAGCCAAAGCTGTTGGCTTCTGTACATACGGAGCCCAGGTCAGTCAGATTAAACTTACACACTTCATGTGCATTCGGTTGCTCCCCATTCTCACAGGTCGTGTAGTTCGCTTCTGCAACGATTTTCTGGTGGTCTGCCAGAATTACACAAACATACATTAAGCTACTGAGCCAAAACACACAAATACATTACCCTACTATGAAACCAAAAACTATAAATAAAGCATATTACTGGAACACAGTTTCTGAAACAACCTGTCAGACCACAGATCCCAAACTGGAGTAGGTCTCAAAGCTTACTTCATTCTCATGCAATCTTGTTATAAATGGCATCACCATGATAGGATGCTTCTTGTACCAGCAATTGCTATCCAATGGTTAGGTAAGTTTCTGTTTAACGACGTTTGCGTCATAACAAACATGATTAGCATCGCCCTCCTCCTTTTTCTAGGCTTCGGCCTTGTACTACCACAGGTAGAAAAGTAGTGGCTGAGCTGCACCAACACAGACATAAATTGGTTATAAGTTATCAGACCTTATCACTAAGTATTTTAAATCACCATATTGCACAAAAGATTAAACTCTATGCTCTTCGTGCTCCTGAATATATGTGCTTCAAACTCTTACATTACCAATCTAGTAAATGTAAGATTATGTAAGGTCATTTACAAGCTTCTCGTGTTTTACAGTAGATTACGTTCACTCCAAGCCCCGACTGATCATCATAACACTCCTACGCAGCAGAACAATAGTCAGTTAGCTAACAGCCTACACAACGTTTCTAATAACTTGCTAACTTAAGGAGATGCGTGGGTGCAAACCCGGACAGCAGTATTACATGGCTTACACATTTCTAAAAGTATCATGACCTCTTAATTGTTACTTCGAATTCCAATTAACTCCTACCCTTAAACAGCTTGAAATAAATACTCAGAACCAACAAGGATTCTGGCATCTGTTGCATTTGTTACAAAAGGATATGCGCTATTGTTCGTAACACACTGTGTTCATAAACACACCACTTACAAGTGTGTTACAGAGACAGAGTACAGAACCCCATAAAAACAGGAAAGGATGATTGCTGTACTTCAGAACTTTGACGCTGGCAGGCTAAGCCTAAGGCGAAGTCTCCATATAATCAGAATAATTGAATAATAGAGCACAGGTCAAGACCTGAATGACATTATCAGAGATCAGGTGATTTGATTTACTGGCAAAGCAATTAATTTAATTAAATTGGCACCAGGTACCGAAGAGCATAGCAGAAAACTACCACAGCCGGTGATAGACTAAACGGGTGCCAATGCATTGATTACTACTGAAAAACACAGATACTGGTGAAACTGAAGAGACTGCTTCTTATGTTAATGCGAAAGAAATCTGTCTTCTCCCGGATTTTGCAAATGGTTAACGTGGTTCAATGCAGGACAATGGGCCAGTTCGGCAGAGTTAAATCACAATGTTATCTTTTACAATAAAACCTGGGATGGCGTTCCAAATGAATTTACACTGATTAACAACAGGTGTAATTTCATATGGACGTCACAATGTCATTTGTGACAATGTTATTATGCAGAGAAGGAAACAGATCATTACTAATACACCAGCATTATCAACCAATGGCACACAAAAACCCAGCCAGTCTTCGCCCAAGAGTCAGATGGACAACTGTGGTGGTTAGGGAAACTGATAACAGTAATCGCCCTGAACAAGGTTACATATGTAATTCACAGATCTGACAATGTCATTCAGACTCCTGTATCAACAATTCTGCTGTTAGACAGCACCGGGCCTTCTCGATCGTTGGGCCCTCCATTTGGAATGGGCTTCCACTAGAGCTGTGCCTGCTGCCTAGTAAAAACATTCCCATATTCTATAAGTCGCTGAAATCTCCATTTGTTAGCAATGGATGGGCTGGGAGCACCTCTCAGTAGGACCCTTGAAGAGGCGTTATCCCAGAATGAATTAATGAATTAATGAAAATGTGACTTGCATTAGAAGTGACAAAGAAATTTAAGAAACGGATCTATGTGAATTAGAAAAGACAAACAGCCTACCAATAAGGTTTTGCTTTAGGTTTTCAATGTGCGCTGCGTAGGTTGCTGGATCATCGGCAGAAAACTTAATCAGAGTGCTCTCTACGTTGATCATTGGCCGAAAGCCCATTCCTGAAGAACAAAACAAAATAATAATTAAATTATTATCATTATGCACATTATTTATTCACTTTTCTCACACAGCATATGTATTTTAGCATCTTTTGAAGGCACTGCTCATTAGCCAAGATTATGTTAAGAGTAAATTAAGAACAAAAGATTAATTATATAGCTCAGATACTGCACTGTTATTTTTATTTCTGTATTTACTAAAGGTTACTTCGTATCTACTAACCAAGCATCAATCGATGGCACTGAGCAACCATGCACGAAGGACTTGCTTAAGGTCCCTACTCAGTAAACATCTCAGAAGGCTTCATCTCGCACACTTCACATTACAAAGCAACCTCTCAAATCCATCGACTACCATGTCACATAACCGGACGTACATAGTCTGATTTATATAGCACCGATTCAAGAGGCCCCTCCAGCACAACACTTGCAATGCAAAGACTCGGCTGAAAGAGCTCGCCTGTATTGGCCGACGGCATCGGAAAACAGATCAAAGGATGACCATTTCAGATAGACTGCGCCATGCAGAGCTCTGTCTGGTACAAGTGGGTTCAGGAGGGGCCGGACTGAGCACACTTCTAAGGCAATTTTTATCCGGTGCTATATACATGTACTATCTGAATAAAAGCCTGAATGCAGAGGAATAAGCATTCACCTTGATCTATACTTCCTGCAAAGAACAGGTAAAATTCCATTTTATCAAGCAGGCCAGAGCCAACAAGCACCTTCACTGGTTAATCGACTATTATTACATATATGGCACTCCCAATTAGACACGGTATATGAAAGAAACAAAGTGGTGCTTTTTCAAAATCAATTTTGGAGGTTCTGGCAAATTGCCAAGTTGACCTTTAGTTAGCACAGCACGTGGAAAGTTGATTATGATTATTCATATTATTTCATAAAGTGATGCATTAAAACGAGAACGTGTGGGAAACTGCAGTGCAAGGGAAAGTGCATCTTAGGAATGGTTAATCTGACACCAGATGTCTCGATTCTACTACAAGCCCTAGAACACACTTTCATCAAGAATTTTTTTTATTGCGTTGACTATTATTTACAGCTTTGTTATCACCACTGTAACAATGACCATGAGACCTGGTTTTTTCCAAGCTCAGGTCTATTGATTTATTTCCCGTTCACCCGAACAGTAAAAAATCTACAACTGCACACACGGATGCCAGGAAGCAGTATTCACTCAAACCATAAATTAGAAGGCATTATAGATATCATCTTCTGAGTCTCCTTCAGCTCGACAAAGATCAATCCCACACAATCGGTACTTGTGCTAAGGTTACCTCAAGGGCAGATCTGATCAAACTCAAAGGGCAACGCTTTCAACGCGCCTCCCCCACCAACAACCAATTTATCAGAGGCACTGAAATCGACCGGGAGGCCCGTATCAATTATCAAGTTCTGTACTTTGATTACCGTTCTAATCTAAAACCAATATCTCGCACGGCGGCCGACGACCGGTCGGCAGTCTCGGTCTAGCTACACAACCGATGACAAGGTCAAGATCCCAGCGAGACTCTGGTCCTCTAAAAACCAGGAATCCAGATGAACAATATTGATTCAATTCTCCACTGACAGTCTGACACGACCCGGGCGTCACATTAAAACATGATACGATCATTGTGAACAAGACACATGTAGGCTAGTCAGAATGATGCATAGATGCGTGTATCACCCATGCAGTGGGCAAGGTCACGCCGCGTCTAGCTCAAATTCGTCTCATAAATTTTGTATACCGTCCATCAACAACAGAACGAAAAAGAAGTCGTAAATTGGGTTTTATCTGCATCACAGCTGTCGTGCGCTCGCGCTGCCACCTAGTGGCTGCCGAATGTTGATTATGAAAACGCACAGTCCAATAACGCAAAGCCCTCATGTCGTTGAGTAAACATCATCGAGCAATCATCAGAAGCAATGATGCAACCCAGTCCATATTGCACAGGTACAGTCCGACCAAACGATCCAACAGAAAGGTTAATCGAAAATCAGTTGCCAGGGTTAACAGGCATGACATTCACAACCGTTTCTAAACGAGGCGATAAACGCACATTATTTTTGCACCCGTAAATGTCCAGTCGTATATGGCAGTGCAGACAGAAGACCCCAGTGTTTACATTCGAGCAGAGAATGGTCTAGAGCAAAATCAGCACATGACCTGGCACCAGCGCACACCAGACAAATGCACGGACACCAGTGTGGGGCAGCCAAATGCACTGGCAGTGTCTGCTTTGTTCCAATTAGCAAATGCCAACTTTTTAATAAGCCACATAAACCTGGGCAATGGAATATGCTTAGCCAAAACAGATGTAGTACAACGTGAGAGGCTAGTGAAAGACTTCTGTTGTCAAGTCCTGAGCTGGAATGCCATTATTAAAGTCTACCAGGCGGTGACAGTGAGCAACCGAGTGCAAGCAATTTCCTCAGACTCATTAGATCATCAGACCCCCACAATCAGCAGATCACAAGGTCAAACAGTCTATCTAGAGAAGGCAAATGTTATGAAACGACCACAAGAAGCAATCCCTACACTGCTAGCTGTGGCAGTGCCTCCTATTGCAAGGATCTCTTCCCAATCCAACCTCAGCACCTTAGATACAAACAACCCGAAGTTGGACAGAATTAAGATATTTATGTAGCGACTTTTCCAATCTTGTCACGCTGTCGTCAGAAACTCCTGATAAACCTAACCAGTAATATTCTGCTTATCATGAGTAGGAGTTGTCTTCAATCAGTCACAACCGTGAATGGTATTTAACCCATAAAATCGCCATGGACAATTCGAAGCATCTACCCGACATCTGACAAACTTATACGAAACTGCATCCACATCCCTTGTAATTATAAGAAGAATGAACAATAAAATAATAATAATAATAATAATAATAATAATAATAATAATAATAATAATAATAATAATAATAATAATAATACAAAAACATAAAATTAAAAATAATAAATAAATAATAAATTGCACTACTTTTATCACACAAAGCATGGTTTAAGAATAATTTTATACCATAACATTAAATTAAGTCCAATATCTTAAATTTATATAAATATCAGAAATTGCATAAATACATAAAAATTAATTACTGATTTACAAAACAGTTTGTAGGAATCTAAAACTGTACTGTGGGCCAAAAATAAGGGCCTCACAAGTCAAAATCTGACCTAAGGAGTGCTGCTGAAATCTCTGCAAACATATTCTTGTAACAATGAGTCATGTCCTAGCTAGATATCAAATTCAGCCCCTGGTAAACTGATAATCTAGGCCATAATCATAAGTAATTACTCAGAAACAAACAGTCCAGGATGAACTCTGAAACTGTTGTTGACAGGTCCTTAGCCCTTTAACAACGAGAGGGATTAATTTTCCATGCATTTAAGCACATGCTCATCGTTAAACTGTTAATAGGCATTACACATATGTTCAGATATTTACATCAAACTGTACTATAAACTGTATTATAAAGACATTTGATACAGTGCCTTATAGTACAGCCATCACATGGTGCTGTAAACATACAGAATATGTTCTGTTGAGTACATGAAGCTGAAATCTTGCCATCACGAATCTACACAATCTACATATGTATACAGGGCAGGCGTTTTTTTGAGATTCTGCAATTATTTACGAGGCACAATATGAATGTCTAAATATATATCTATACCCCAACATGTTCTATGTTGTAGGTCCTGACTGTCCTCCATTACTCATCCATAAATATAGCAGAGCTCCTAATTTACTGCCTCTTGTTCCCTGCTGAAATTTCCACACAGATGAAAATTTGCTCATTAATAAATTAACAAGTCATTAATTAGCAAGTCATTACTTAGCGAGTCATTTAAAGCAGAGAATTATTTAATACCTGGGTTGGATTTAATGAGACTGTACATGTCCTGCTGAGTCGGTGCAGTGTCATCCAAAGTTGAGAAGAATCCTACCAGCATGACGGCAAAGAATCCAGCCAGGCATGAGTAGAAGATCATATAGAACAAACCAATCTTGGCTGAAAGACAAAAACAAACGATTCATTGTAAATATTTAAGAAAAACCACCTGCCAAACTCTCAGTCCGAATTTGTGGGGAAGGTTATGCATGTAATGTTGGCCTTGGCAGAGCAGGACGATATAATGGTCGCCTATAGGATGACACCTGCCACACCAAGTACTAAACAAGCAATAGGCTACAGCTGGCAAGTATAAGAGTTTTAGTCACTATAATGTCTCACTACACAAAAATTACCCTTATGTGCATCGCCATCATACATGCAGGGACAAAGAAAACTGTTTTTTCTATTCTAGGCTACTGATATTGTGCTACTTTTCACCACTGTATGCATAGCTGTTGTAAAGTATGAGCATTTGTCTAGTGCTAATAAAGATTACTTACTTACCTACTTAATTTCCAAATGCTTTGACAGTAAAAGACCATTAAACACAATTTCACAAAATTCAGCTTGCTAATTTCAAAGTCAGATAACAGGGCTGTGGTTTAATTTTAAAATTGACAATTTATTTATATTTTGGTGTATTATAATTAAAATGCTAATAAGGTATGGTGTTTAATGAGAATGACCTTTAATTATTAGGCGCTCATCTTGAATGAACACAATCAAAATGACAATGTCATTCATGCCTAGCATAATTCTTGTACAATCTCATTCTTCTACAGGTGTCTGGGAAACACTTGAAAAACATTTGACCAACTTTCTCATTGTCTACTGTCTTATTAATTGCCTTGTATTCATTCAAAGCCTTTACTGTCAATATGTTCCCAAAATATACATTATATATTATTGAATATCACTAAGATTTTAAAATTATACATGTGAATAATATATTTATCTCTTACATGCTATTACATCATTAACATTAACACTGAATAATGTTTCAATTGTATGCCAAATATATTCTGAAGTGATCAATTCAACTGATTTCATCCCTTGAAGCCCATTACAATACAATACAATTAGAAATTTATAGCGCGCATTAACAAGACAAGTCTTGCACGAAAGCGCGTTTGCTTAGTCATAGTGTAATGAGAATAGATGAGCTTTTAATTCTGATTTAAATTGGGTAACAGATGAACATTGGTTGAAACTGGGGACAGCCATCAACCCAAACTGCTGTTGGGGACAAGGCTTCTCTGGCTGGGTGCTAATATATTGACCCAAAACTCCAGTTTTCATGTACTAGACAGGTTGGGCAAAAACACTAATGTTGGTCTTATTCAAGTGAAAAATTTTTCATACAAGTCTCTCTACCAAGGTCTGAAAAGCAGTGAATTATCACAAATTTACCCAGAATTGAGAATTAAATTAAATTTGATATAGGCCTAATTTTGTTTAAGACTCATATATCAGTAACAAGATCGATTTTGCCACCCTCTGTAAAATTCTAGGAAGACTGATTAGACGCATCTTTTCTTCCTTGTAAATCTAAACCTGGGTTATTATTTTAAGTGCGGTTATTTAAAAAAATTTTGGGATCCATGACAGACATTTTGCGTTTTACCCTTAGAGGTCCTTGTATAAGTGCGACAAAGCCGCGGCCAGAGTAACCTGAATTATAATGTACTCGTCGTAATTTAAGCCCAAAAATACTGGGAAACGATCTGGGGATGGGTTATCTTGCCCTTGGCGTTTGGCCTTCAAATCCTGGGTCGAACAACGACGACACCCAGCTGGATGAAGTGACCGACCGACCGACCGACCGACACCCTGCCAGCCACCGGACCGACCGAGAGCTTCAATGTCAAGGGCAACGGTCCCTGAAAGACCGATTAACTTCGAAACGTCGACTCACCCCAGCTGCCCGCCGTCCGACCGATGAATTCTTTCTTCTGCCCGTTCCATATCGATCTTCCGAAGTCCCTGGCCTTTGCCGAGAACCCTTTCTTCTGCTGCGTAACGTCGACATCCTCCTGCGCCATCTTGGATTATTTGCGGCTTCCACGGAAAATTTTCAAATGCCCGGATGTTGACCTCTGCTTGAACCCGACAGGCGTGCACAATCAAATGTTACTCCGTTATAAAGTTACTCGCCGACCGTGAAAATTTTTTCTAATTAATAATTTAAATCGATTATTTTCACAATCAAACGGACATTTAAATCGTCCAGACCTCTGCGTACACACCGGCGCCACCCAGCTACCTGACGACAGATCCGAGCGCAGCCGAAGTGTCGAACCGAGCAGAGGCGTCCGCTGGCTATAAAGCTTCTCAAGCAGGTCAAAGTCACACACAGCGGTCCGCAGAGAAGATCTGAACGCACTGTTTGGGCCACCGCGCCGCCGCAAAGAGCCCGGCGTTGATGCGGGGCACCATACCGCTATGGTCCAGTTTAGACCGGTTTGCCAATACAATACGTCAGAATGGGTCCTGCGACTGAGTGGAAAGATGAGGAGGAAGCGGATTAGGAGGAGTAAGAAGAGGATAGAAAAGAGAAGTTACGGGAGGGAGATATGATACCTTTCGTTAATTCAAATAGGCCGGTGAATTAACCAATTATCTATCCGGACCGAACTTTGAATTAGCTGGTGGGTCGCCCTCCACTGAGATACTCGCGTCTCATCAATAAATTATTTAATATACTTGCGCAAACTAATTTGAAACTTAAATGCGTGTGTGCTGGCGTGTGAACACGTTTGATGTGGAGACTAACACGATGGTCTGCTGAGAATGGTCTGATGGTTAGAATTAACAGATTCGTGCATAATTAATACCATGCCGATACCATTATTTTGACAGCGTCTCTTACGGGGGCTGACTCTGGGGAGCTGCAGGTTCTACCTGTCCCTCAGTAAGCTGTCTGCTTATGCCGGTAGTTTAGACTTGTTTACATGTAGATCAGAAGGTCAGACGTGATACCTGTGGATTCCAACCAAAGCACCTTGTCAAAGACAAGGGGCTTAATTCTGTGACCCTGCTGCGCCAACCTGCAGGGTCATACAGAGCTCCTTGCGTTGTAGCATATATCTATCTCCGCGAAATACGCCATGTAATGCGATGTAATGTAACAACGACAATAAGTAGAGCACCATAAGTCGTGAACTGGTATTTGGATTTTCAAGGTTAAGCGAATTTGCCAAACGATCGGAAAGGTTTGTGTTGGGACAAGGTTTATCCGACAGAATAGATTTAGCGTTTGGCGACATCTATGGCCGTTCATGCCCCGACCCATAGCTGTAACGCATGTATGTATGTATATATGCATGTATAATTATAGCCATTTATATAGCGCCTGATATACATGCTTAGCTATTGCAACGCTCATACATGCCTTCACCTGAACTTACTTACTTACTTTTTTGTGTTGACTAATTTGGTGACGTCGTCCATATTTTGAGGAAGAAGGTAAGGGGAGATGAGCGAAGTGGGGAGGGAAAAGATTGGATTATTTGCTGTTGTACCCTTCTGCTTCGAATGACCTTCCCTCTTCTTTGTCTGGGTTCTCCTCATCTGCTCGTTCCCTGAAGACGTTTCTCTTTCACCAGGGCTTACATAATTATACCAAGAGTGCCTCTGAATAGTCCATACTGTGAGAGACGCTTTATAAATGTTCAGATACAATACAATACAATGACTTTCTCTCCGCGGCACGAGTAAGGCGCCTCCCTATGCTTTTTTGCCGTGGATATCAAGGCTGTACGTGTAAACCTATAGGCCCCTAGGGTATACGTACCGAGTTGCACCCTTTGGACTCGAATCTGACTCGATGCAGAGCTCGTGGATAAGCTGGTGCGGTGGTGCCCTGCGCTTGGCTTTCGAGTGGCGCTTTCGAGCTGCATTAATGCGCCCAATATCATGTGAGGTGAGAAATCCAGCATAGGCAGGTAGATAACACATGTGATTCTTGAAATTACTATCGCTTGAAAATGACGTCTAGCTTCGAGATTGCTGTCTTAACTGATTGAGAAGAAAGTATCGTTGGTTTATTAGGCAAACAGCGTAGTTAGCATGTTTGAAAGAGAAAGTTTAGATGGTAGGATGATTCCAAGCACCCTGGCACTATCCAGCTGCTCAAAACCGGGTAGAGGCAGAGAGTAGGGCTTACGCAGGGCCTACGTAGGCCTACTCTTGTTCTAAAGGACGCTCGATACCAGGCCGCCTGAACATTATTTCTTTGGTTTTGGAGACGTTTATGCTGAGTTTATCTACTAGGGTGGGCCCACAAATTCTTCATTGAGCCCAATGCTTGCAGTTTCAGGGTTCAGTAGACTTGTAAGCCATCAGCATATTTACACAGGTGGTTGTCGTCTCATAGACGGTAGACCTACAATGCAGAGAGTTTCGGTGAATATAATAAACAGAACTGGTTCAGTCCAGACCCTTGCACAATACTTTGGATAAAATTGGCAACCAGTTGGACAATTCTCCGTCTAATTTAACAGCTTGAGTTCGCCTGCGTAAGAAATTATAACTATCCAGTTAAAGACGCTCTAAGAGGAATATTGAGGGTCATTGTAACCATAAGCCGTCGTCACTACAGGGTAAAAAGGTAACGGTAATTCGACGTCTTTTGCGGACTTGACTGATATAGCGCCAGTGTATAAGCTGGTCTCCCTGACGCGGCAGTTGAGTGGTGATGAGTAGCTTTGGAGACAGACCTACATTTACGTTTACATTACTTAGGCTAATTGTCTGCATGTCTCCACTCTCCAGACTCCATAGAAGCTCCTTAGATGCCGACGGACGATCTGGCTGAGGCGCAAACACGACCACAGTAATCCAAGACAGAACATCACTGCTACTACTACCACTTCCAATACCGCCACCACCACCACCGCCGCCACCACCGCCACCACCACCACGGTCACCACAACCGCCACCACCACTATTGCTACTACTACCACTACTTAATTACTACTACGGTACGTACTACCACTTCTACTGCTCCTACAACTTACACTACTTCCACTTCTAATAATACTAAGTACTACCACATTTGCCGGTGACACAGCCGTAGACCTCTATGCGGTGTCTGCAGCATCCTTTGACCTTTTGACCTCCTTTGACCTCCGTTGACATGTTTTGACTTCTTCTGACCTCCATCTTCAATGTCAGCCTTAATTAGATGCCAGCATCGGCTACAGCCCAGTGTCGCCCGTATACGCACGAGAGGAGTCGAGCAAATAGCCAGAGGCCTCTGTTGGCTTCCGCTTTGGCCTCTGCACAGCGCATAGCAATTATAACTTCTACGAGGGCTCGGGTGATCATCATTAGTTTATTCTATTGATTGTCACGCTCATTGTTTATACGCAGTGTTGTCTGTGTACTGTGTTTGTGTCTGTTTGTGTCTGTTTGTGTTGTGTGTGTGTGTGTGTGTGTGTGTGTGTGTGTGTGTGTGTGTGTGTGTGTGTGTGTGTGTGTGTGTGCGTGTGTGTGTGGATGAGCGTGCGTGTGTGTGCGCGTGTCCGTGTGTTTCACCAAGAATGAGAAGAATAGCAGTACCCTACTGTAGCCCTGAGGCAGCCAAGGGTATATGCAGTGTTAGCGATTTCATTTTCTTAGCCTCGGCATATGAGAGCGGTGCACGGCCAGTCCTCTCCTCGGCGTCTCATCTTCCCGCCGACAGTGTATGCATGGTAAGTTCCCTCGTTATGACTGAATTAGCTGGGGAGTGCAGGTGGAGCAAGAATCTCAAACCAGATTTCTGCCTTGGCCAAAATGGTGAGAAAAATACCGAGACGGAAAATAAAGTTGGGAAAAGATGCAAAAATGGAAACAAAATGACCTTACCTCACCTAACCTAACTGCGCCATAATTATATACGTAAACGATGAAGTTATGTATCGCCATTTTGCCATAATTATAAAGCGTTGCTGAACTTATAGAGGCTCGTAGGTTAAAAGCACAATGTGTACGTTTATCTATAACGACCGCAAAGACCAGGTCCTGTATCGTCTCGGCCCTGCTGTGCCTGCTCAATGCTCATGTTTCATTTTCATTAACTCACTCGCTCACTCATTCACTCGTTCATTCATTCACACCCACTCACTCACTTGCTCACTCACTCGATTACTCGCTCACTCACTCACTCACCCACCCACTCATTCACTCACTCATTCACTCACTCACTCGCTCACTCACTCGCTCACTCACTCGCTCACACTCATTGACTCACCCACCCACTCGCTCACTCACTCACTCGCTCACTCATTCACTCACTCACCCACTCACTCGCTCATTCACTCATTCACTCACCCACTCACTCACTCACTCATTCACTTGCTCACTCACTCGATTACTCGCTCACTCACTCACTCACTCGCTCATTCACTCATTCACTCACCCACTCACTCACTCCACTCACTCACTCACTCACTCACTCACACTCACTCACTCACTCACTCACTCACTCACTCACTCACTCACTCACTCACTCACTCACTCACTCACTCACTCACTCACTCATTCACTTGCTCACTCGATTACTCACTCACTCATTCACTCACTCACTCACCCACTCACTCACTCACTCACTCACTCACTCACTCACTCACTCACTCACTCACTCACTCACTCACTCACTCACTCACTCCGCTCACTCGCTCACTCGCTCGCTCAGCTCACTCACTCACTCACTCACTCACTCACTCACTCGCTCACTCGCTCACTCGCTCACTCGCTCACTCGCTCACTCGCTCACCTCGCTCACCCGCTCACCCGCTCACCCGCTCACCCGCTCACCCGCTCACTTACTTGCTCACTTGCTCACTTGCTCACTTGCTCACTTGCTCACTCACTCGCTTACCTGTGAAGCATTGTTTGCGTTGGTGCTAGCGCGAGAGATTAAACACCTGCAGACAATTTTATCGTTAAGAGAGAAGGGCTCACGGCGCAAAGTTCACAGAACAGAACGCGGCGATAGACGAGCCATTAAACAGGTCCGTACCATGTGTATATGTGTGTATGTGTGTATGTGTGTATGTGTGTATGTGTGTATGTGTTTCTGTTTATGCATTGTGTCTGTGTAAGCACATTTAGCTGCTCATGGCTAATCCGAACGCACACTTATGATGCTGTATATTAGGCTAACTAGAGCAAATGGAGAAATTCTGAGTTTTATTGTTCTCTGTCGGTGATGGTGGCGTTTGTGGTTATGATGATGATGTTGTTGTTGCTGCTGATGATGATGTTGTTTTTGCTGATGATGAAGATGATGGCGATACTGTAGTTGTTGTTATCTTGCTGCTGTTGCTGTTGCTGCTGCTGCTGTTGCTGCTGTTGCTGCTGCTGCTGCTGATGATGATGGTACGTGGCAGTGTGGCGGCTTGATGAAAAGTTAGTGGTGGCAAACAGCTGAAGCTGAGTGCACTTAGGGCAGTGCTTCCCAAGTGGTGGTCTGCGAACCGGTGCCGGTCCCCGAGCCCTCACTCCGCAAAATGAGTCACGAAGCCGATCAGATTGTCTCGGAATCCAGATATGGCTAGTATATTTTAAACAGTCATGACAAATTTTATATTAGGCTAGCATTTTAAGGGCAACAGACTGAACAGAGTCATACAATCAATTGGCAAAACATGCATTTAGATCAATTTCCTTTTAAAATTTTGAGGAATTCAGACGATAGGAAACGAAAAAGAGAAATAATTAGTAGGTTAGGAGTCTAGGACGTAGTTTGGCACCGGTTTTCTTGCAGTGGGAAAATTTGTGCCGGTCCGTGACACTCAACAATTAGGCTATAAGAAGAACTAGGAAGAGCTGACTGAGGGCAGCTCAATGGCTCGAGCTGCTCAGACCGCCATATACCTCCGGGGTCAGTTACTGTAAATTATAATGATGATAATTAGCATAGTTACCATCAGACTCTAATAAATATTAAGCTCCAGTAGTAATGTGAATTTGGCAGAACTGAGAGATGCGACGGCGGACAGAAGGAAATGGAGAGGCTTGATCATGAAGGTCGCTAAAGTTCCAAGAACTGACAGCACAAGGTGACAAGGTGGTGAGTAATGTGAAATGATTTTTAAGGGTAAAATTCTGGATTTTATCGGAAAAAATTCTATTTTAGTTTACTGTGGTAAAACTGGTAAAAATTGTAGAAGCCTATAATGTTAGTATCAGTTAGCAATATTCACCTACTGTTGTCAATGTCAGCGTTGTTCACAAGGTGATAGCAATTAACTAATCAGCTCTGCTATAATTAATATCTAATTAGTATGTGTGTATGCATGTATGTATGTATGTATGTGTCTATGTATATGTATGTGTGTAGGAATGTATGCTATTGATCGTCCAGTTAGCCTTTATGGCTTGTGAGAGTCATTACTCTTCGAATGGGCTGAGGTTGACTTCGGTCAAAATTTCATTCGTTTCAATTAGCATTTTGATCTCAGGTGATAATTAATGAACTCAGATAAATTAGAGAGGACTATTTTTAATCTGTAACAAACGGACTGCGATTTTGATCTCTGTATGTCTGTCTGTGTATGCCTGTTTGTCTTTCTGCTTTTATCTGTATACAGGTACAAAGGCCTAAGGAATTTTCGACAGTTATATAATTATAAGTTTAGGCCTACTTGATGAGGGTTCTTGACAAATGATTGAAGAAATATTTAATATAAGTTACTGTAGGAGTATTTAAAGCCTATAATATTATATAATTACTGGCCTATAATTTGTCTACGGTTTCTAAGGTAGTTAGGCCGTTATTTATTAGGCCTACACGTCTTTATAAACAGCAGTAAGGCCTGCTATCTAGCCTGTATGATTAAAACTGCATGAAGAGAATTATGACAGCAGAGGTCATCGGACACCGCAGTCGGGGACGGCAGCAAAAAGAGATGAGGAGACATGATACAACAAGACCTGAGGACTCTCAGATTGAAAAGAGAAGATACTGGTGATAGAAACAAGTGGAGAAGAAGGATCCGTGTGGATATTGGATAACCCCTCCACTGGGAGGGACTAATTCGAGCCTGGATAATATATTTTTATCTGTTCTGGGGTTGACTACACTGTTGACTACAGCTGAAGCGCAAAGACAATGACAACTATAATCTTACAACTGGACTGTACTTTTACTTATAGGCCTACGTTACACGGAGGAGGAGCAGGAGGAGGAGCAGGAGAAGCAGGAGGAGGAGGAGGAGGAGAGAGAAGAAGAAGAAGAAGAAGAAAGAAGAAGAAGAAGAAGAAGAAGAAGAAGAAGAAGAAGAAGAAGAAGAAGAAGAAGAAGAAGAAGAAGAAGAAGAAGAAGAAGAAGAAGAAGAAGAAGAAGAAGAAGGAGGAGGAGGAGGAGGAGGAAGAGAAGGAGAAGGAGATGGAGAAAGAGGAGGAGGAGGAGAAGGAGAAGGAGAAGGAGATGGAGAAGGAGAAGGAGAAGGAGAAGAAGGAGAAGGAGAAGGAGAAGGAGAAGGAGAAGAAGGAAGAGGAGGAGTAGGAGGAGGAGGAGGAGGAGAACAAGAACAAGAACAAAACAGGACTGTATGAGCTACATGAATTGACAGCGAATCCTAGATTTCACATGAACGATAGACGGGATTCGAATACCAGACGCAGAGATTAAACGTTAAACGCATTACCAGTGTAGTACCTTCCACGTGAACATTATAATAGTCATGCACTCCTACACAACATAGGGGTCCATGCATCCCATAGTACAGTGCCACTCCTCAACTGCTGTACTCAGGTGGGTGCCAGTCACAAAACCTGGGTCCTGGAGGACGGTGACGCCAACTATCTTCGTTATCCCAACGTCGTTGAACTGTGAACAGCTAGGGCTTATTCTAACATGCAGCTGGACACAAAGTGTGCAGTTGAGAAAGAAACTTGTGCAGTTGAAAATCAGATTTTATGCAGTTACTTTTTGTAGACCTAATTGTATCAATCAACAAAGTAGCTACTAGTTAAGCTATTGGTAAAAATATAAGGGTATAGCAGTTTTGTGTGCAATATTGTACAGCAGAGACTGAACACATGTCAATTATATTGAAAAAATTATGAGTCAAACGATATATCCTCAGTGCATCCGGAATCAGTTTGTGCCCTAATCAGTAATCACGGATGTACATGCTGCTCGCCCAAACCAAAACTGCGCTGTGTCACTTAGAACACAGTGGGAAGTCAATAATTGTTAGAATACAGGCTGGTAGCTGTGTTGGTCTATTGTACCAGAAAGTTACGACGAGCCCCAGACCCCCTATTCGCTGCAGACTTTGTCCCAGTAGTCTCTAAACCGTTAAATATAATTATGCACTACGCAGTAGCCATAAAATTGAAATATTAATATGCACTAAAACATTGCCAAAATGAGGCGAATTCACTGTTTGAAATCAATGAATTGCCCTATCTGTTCAGCTTGGGGGTCCAAACCCCTGACCAAAGTTGTCTTTCCTGTGCAGTTGAGAAAATTCCTTAGAATAAATAAGCCCTGTGAACAGCTATATATATGACCGCAGCGCTGTCGAAACATAGTATATTCACAACTAGTAGCCTATCGATAGCGTAGTATGTTCTTTATATGAAGAGATTCTTACCCTGGCATGAATTATTACAATGTTTACAATTATAAATTCGTAACAGTCCCGATAGTATAGAATCTCTTCGTGGCATTAACCTAAGATATTCTTTGTTATCGAGTCTGTTATGAATTACAACGTCTCGAGAGTTACAATCACACAAGCTGTGCGATCAGAACTATAGGCCTACTGTTCAGTATACACAGTATCAGTGTTGTGCACGAGACCAAAATTCCAAGACCAAGACCGAGACCAAGACCGCGGGGTCCAAGACCAAGACCGAGACCAAGACCGCGTGGTTCAAGACCAAGACCGAGACCAAGACCGCGTGGTCCAAGACCAAGACCGAGACCAAGACCGCGTGGTCAAAGACCAAGACCGAGACCAAGACCGCATCATCCAGGTCCAAGATCTAAGCCTCAAGACCATAAACGCAATTCTCAGTTGTAGTGTTACATCAGATGCTTATTATATTTATAGTTATGGTTTTTGTCCCCAAGTCTGCGAGGTCTCATGAGGAGCACACCATAGCTAAAGACACTCTCAGTAGGTGCAGGTGTTGCGGAATACAAAAAACGTTGCCAGTAGAGAAAATTCCTCACCAAATGCCTGATCTGCATCGTTTACCCAGCTACTGATTTTGCCTTGAGAAACTGCATCAGTGTAAGCCTAACTAAAGCACCAGTCAGGTTTAACTGTGCCTCAACGTTTTCTTGTCGCTTCTGATAAGAAGCGAACAAAGCTGCGGTCCTCTCTCGCTTTGTCCTAGGCGGATCGTCGCATGAATTCGAAGCTAACTCAGAAGACCACGAATAACCGAAAATAGCGACAACATTTAACAAATTGTCCACTCTAGTTCCCACCAAAGGCCAAGACCAAAGGCGAATGGCCGAGACCAGACGCCCAAGACCAAGACCACACCTTTAAGACCAAGACCAAGACCGCACCTTTAAAGACCAAGACCGAGACCAAGACCGGTACATTCGAGACCGAGACCAAGACCAAGACCGCATTTTTTTCGGTCTCGAGACGGTCTCGAGACCAAAGACCGCGGTCTCGAGACCACATCACTGCACAGTATACAAACTGTGTAAGCTACATGTAGCTCGTATTCGTATACTCATAAAAATTATATTATATTACGTAATACGTAGACCTACTATACATACTATACATGATGCACTGATGATATAATCTTTGACGTCGTTGCACTGAGGACTGTAGGGCATAGTCTAAATAATATTATTATCTATATTGTTTAGGTCACTTCTATAATCATATTACGTCACTGTATAATCTATGCTGTTTACATCTCTGTAATTATATTACGTCACTGTAAAATCCATATTGCTTATGTCACTTCTATAATTACCTGACGTCACTGTATTATCTATATTGTTTACGTCACTTCTATAATTGGCATTAAGTCACTGTATTATCTATATTGTTTACATCTTTGTAATTAGATTACGTCACTGTATAATCTATAGTCTATACTGTTTACGTCACTTCTATAATTGGCTTACGCCACTGTATTATGCACAATCTATATTGTTTATGTCACTTCTATAATTACGTCACTGTATGCTATTGTTTACATCACTTTTACGTCACTGTACAATCGATAGGCTTACTGCTTATTGCACTTCTATAATTATCTTACGTCACTGTATACTATATAATCAATATTATTTACGTCACTTCTATAATTGGCTTACGTCACTGAATAATCTATATTGTTTACGTCACTTCTATAATTGGCCTACGTCACTGATTGATATTTGCCTCTAATAGTTGTCGCATAAGACCTGTGTTGGATTTTCTTTAAGAGAAATTGACAGGACTCAGCCATGGACAACTGTATAATAATTATTATATAAATGTCTATTATAGCTCAGTCAACGAGACACTAAACCTACGTGCTCCGCAACAAGACACATTAACTCTAGGCCTATGAGAGTAAGAGTTTCGGTCGCTTTAACTGAAAGCGAAGAGGCGGTGAACTGATGAGGTAAGTATGTATTCTTGCGTCTGATACTTTAAAACGCCACCTATCGTTGCAGTAGATCGATCTTTCGAATGAAGCGGCCACATAAATTCCACAGGTAATCTAATCTAATCTAATCTAAACTATCTAATCTAGTAGTGCCACTGCGATAATGCTTAGAGCACCGATTGAAGGTCGCAGCAAGCCCTACCAGGGTAGGGACCTATGTTAATTCAGACGAAGGCTAAGAGGCAAAACCGAGAAGACACGGAAACAGCCTACGCGCAGGAAATAGGTAGAGAGACAGACAGGCAGACAGACAGACAGACAGACAAGCAGATAGATAGACAGACTTACGGATAGACAGGCAGATAGATAGGCAGGCATGCATTTAGACAGACAGACAGGCAGACAGACAAACAGGCAGAAATTTAGACAGACAGACAGACATGTAGGAAGGCAGGCAGGCAGGCAAATAGACAGACATACAGACAGAGATGTGATGGTGTGTTAACTGTTGTTCGTCAATGTTGAGACGAATTTAGACCAGAACATGAGAGATTAAATTTCTGGAGATCTCGCTTCGCCACGAGATGTCGATCGCTTGGGACATGGGGCATGCGACCAACAGTTAGTTTGGTGTGGCATTATAAGTACCTACCTAACGTTATACGTTCGTACATAAAGACAAGAAGTACCGCCGACTGTACCGGAGAGAGAAAGATACATAGACACTAGACCGACAGACAGAGAGACAGAGCCAAAGAGAGAGAGCAGTAACGTAACAGGCAGAAGGAGACAGCGCCGCAGCGGGTGACAAAGAGAGAAAGAGCAGTGACGTAACAAAGAGAAAGAGAATTAGCGATTGCCAAAGAGACAGAGCAGTGACTTAAATAATTAATAGAAGGGTAGACAGCGGGTGATAAATAGGGGAGCAGTGACGTAGCAAACAGACAAAGGCGAGAGCAACTGGTGTCAGAGAGAGAGAGAGAGAGAGAGAGAGAGAGCATAGGATGACAAAAAGATCGCGAGCAGTGACGTAACAAACAGGTTTGAGGTGACAAAAAGCAGTGACGTAATAAACAGAAGGAGAGGTAGCTGGTGACCCAGAGAGAGAGCAGTGACGCAACAAAGAGAAGGAGAAATAGCGGTTGCCAAAGAAACAGAGCAGTGACGTGTAAAATAGATGCGGGTGATAAACAGGGGAGCAGTGACGTAACAAACATAAGGAGAGACAGCAGATAACAAAGAGACAGATAGCTATGACGTGGCAAATAGAAGACGGCGGGAGAAATGAGACACCAGTGACGTAACAGGGTAGGCCTAACAAACGACAATAAAAGACAGCGGGTGCCAAAGAAATAGATAAAGAGAGACAGACAGACAGACATATAGACAGACAGAGAAGAGAATGAAAGTAAGAAAGAAAGAGACAACGGGGTGAGAGAGAGAGAGAGAGAGAGAGAGAGAGAGAGAGAGAGAGAGAGAGAGAGAGAGAGAGAGAGAGAGAGAGAGAGAGAGAGAGAGAGAGAGAGAGAGAGAGAGAGAGCAGTGACGAAACAAACAGAAGGAAACTCACCGACTACCAAAGACAGAGCAGTGACATAACTGACAGAATGAAAGACGGCGGGTGTTAGAGGTAGCGAGGGAGATAGCAGAAAAGGAGAGACTAAACCTAAGCCTTATTTTTTTTGTCCCTAACCAAATAGTCCATCACGTTTCGGCTTATATAGTCTTTACTTGAGTAAAGTCTACGCATTTTGCACGATGTCGTCCATGTGGTAGGCTACGTGCAACAACTCTAGCAAAATGCTAGATGCCTCACATGTCAAGCAGGGTGGGGATCTGCTTCCCAGAAAGTGCGTGAGGCGCTAGAAGTGTTGCCGCGAAGTCTAATAAGAGGGCAATACCTCCCCTCAGACACTCTTAAGTCTTAACCATATAGAGCAGCAAAATGTAGACGCGGACTATCGCCTATATATTCTCAGCTGTGCAGAGAAACCAAAAAGCCATACTGGACACAGTGGCGTAACGGTTTCAGCGCCCAGGGGCAAGAGTTCATGACTTTTTAATTTTCTTGTTGACTTTTAATCGTTCTTGTCATAGTACTGTGTACCACTGAAAGCTAATTTTGCGCCCCCACTTGTGCTGCGCCTCTGCCCCCCCCTTCGTTACGTCACTGACTGGACATGGTCTACGCCCTCGCGCTCATGATCGAGAAATACCCTCGCCGGACTGTCTCACCAGAAAAACCTTTATAATTAGGATGATTTATCAAAGATAAATTACTTTAACAACTATAAATAGACTGCATAAATAGTTAAATCCAGAAGTAGAGAAATCTTTAAACTTTCACGTAAGCCAAAATGCGGTTTGCAATTGGTCCTACAATAAAGAATATTTTCTTCTATTCCATATTTACTATTTATCTGGATAGGAACTCTGTAATTTGCACACAATTGATGAATTATGACTTTGTGTTATCTCTGTCCCTCCATTTGTGCTTATACTGACCCTTTTTGACCAACCATAAAAAAGTAAAAATTTCCACCCAACGTTATGTACAGATTTTTGCCTCTGAAACGGAAGGCAGACAGACAGACAGACAGAAACACAGACAGAGACAGACAGACAAAGGAAGAAGATACGGAGAAAGGGAGAAATTGAGGAATCAATTGGTCATAAGGGCCCAAAACGGAGGGTTCTATCTAACCACGTCATCCTCATCGGCTCATCCACACCCTTCTTCCTCGTCCTCGGTTACTAAACATCGCTTGTAGATCAATACCTTCCCTGTTTATTCCCATCCTTTATCGCTGTCCAGTTGTCATAGCGACAGTGGTCGATGATGTGGTGACTGCTGCAACCGTCACACGCGCCTTCGCTTCAATCAGCATAATAATTCCGCGCGAGAAAACACACGCACCTTGCACACACATCCACACACACATTCACATGCATGCACGCAGCCAAACACCTAGTGTATACAAGCATCCGCAGGCTCCTTACGCAGTGGACGTAACATAGCCTCACACACGGGGTTGGTCATCTATGCGGCTTTCCACCAGCCGCGCTGACTCACGCCGGGCGCCGTCTCATGATAATGCAGGAACCATTGATTTCCTTCTGTAACGCTTAACGCACGGTGGTATGTACGCCTGTCACTTGGGGTGGGTCCGCCCTTGCTTGCATCGCGCCACAATATCCGTGCTCAAAATGCAGATAGGCATAACGCGTTCGTACGTACGGGTAGTTGCTAAACCAGACTGCTTAGCATACCCTTACAGGCGGCCTTTGATTATCGCTTCCGAAGCGAACCGTTTTCAGTTATTCTTCGCCTGCATCTTAGGCGCCCGTGTTGTACATACAGGGACGCGACGCGGACGGTGTTAGTATTGACATAACTAGAGCTGAGCCTTTGACGCCGCTACGCTATCGTTCGTAGAAGCCGAAACAGATACCGTCACGAGCCTAAAGGCTTCAGGCTTCAGCAGCAGATAAATAAAGCTACCGTAGGTGTGTGTGTGTACCTGTAGTAATTAACTAGCACGGATCGAGTCACACCTGTCGAGGTAAGTAGATTTTCACTCGATGTTAACGACTCGTCCATTTTGTTTTCGACTGGATTGCATGTAGGCTACAGCCATAGCGTTGAATTCTTTCTAAGGACTTTAAAACTCCTCATCTACTGCATGAGTCGCTCCAGTGTAAGTTTTGTGGATTTCTTTATTTACTTGTAGAAACGCTGCATACCAAAGCCCATCGCTACCGGTGCCATATGCACCGTGTGACGACGAATTACCCGCATAATTATGAGTCTGCCTATCTCTGTCTCTCTGTGTCTGGTAGTCCTACATCTAAACTCGATCCCTAATTTGTGTGGCAGATAAAAATAAATTCACCTCGTTTCAATTCGCACCCATATATTATCAGAGCTGCTTCTGCATTGTGTGAGGATGAATTTACTTCGGAACGGCACCCGTCCGCCCGAGTATGCGAGTATACGCGAACGGTTGGGGGAGTCACATATATTAGGCATTAAGCCTGCTGAGCCGACTGGTAGACAGCCGGGCCAGCAACATGAGCCACACTGCCAGCCTGCTTGCGTCTGGCATATTCTGCCGGGCGCGTGCCTCAGCAGCGCCGGACTGGGGTGGAGGTTGGGTAGGGTGGGGCATAGGGGATGTGGAGCGGTGGGTGATTAAATCTTTCGACAGACCAGTTAAATGAAAGCTTGCTTAATTATCACAATGTATAAAAATTCGCATACCATATGACTGTCACTTTCCTGTCAAACCCGAATTCTGGAAAGCTGAGCCTAACAGTGCATAGGCCTGCGCTCTAGCCAGTGGCCGTCGTTATCAGGTCAGGATGGGGAGCAACTGGATCCGGGAGACGACCGAGTACAGACAACCACATTTACTAATTAGTTCACCGTAGTTTGTATATATATATATATATATATATATATATATATATATATATATATATATATATATATATACATATATATACATATATATACAGACAACGGTGAACTAATTAGTAAATGTGGTCTCTATGCATAGACTATATATATATATATATATATATAGTCTATGCTCGAGTCTCATTTGTTTGTTTTGTGTATTCTGTGTAGGGCCTAGAGCCTTAGACCTATGTATTACATTGAATGGTCGGAATGCAGGTTGAGGCTGCTATTAAATGCTAAACATGGTTGGTAGACATTTCATTTGAAGTGTCTCACCTGATCAGTTCATTGAAAATGAGCGGAGTCGAAACTATGAGGTCGCCATAGAAAAACGTGTAGGCCAACATTTGGACCATGTGTTTTTACTAGGCTACAGGACCCAAGTATTTTGCTACTGTCGATGATGCCTATAGGCCTATAAATTTTCAGTTGCAATTTGGTTATCTGGTAGGCTACTTGTCATGATATCTGACGAGTTAACAAGGCCTGCGAAGTGATGAAGAATGAAGCGAAGTAGGCCCTACTGATAGAATGAAACTTAATACGACGTGTATCATGCGAGAATTGCATAAGGCCTATTTATCTCCAAATATTGTAGACCTCGGTATATCCAGTGTTTTTCCAAAATAAGAACCCTATCCAACGTCTCCTAATGAGGTCGTTTACGTTGACAGGTTTCAGCAGCGACGCACGCCTAGCAGAAGATGAATCGAGCAATTTTGGTTCCAGAATTATAAAAGGGTTGAGCGCAGTTTTGAGCAGACGAGTTTTGTATCGCGGGTCATCGCAATCACAGCGGGTCAATGGAAGGCAAACTCACGCAGGCTGCCGCGTAGGACCATCAGGCGAGTAAATTGACGACAAACACGGTGGTCGTTATTAATTGCAGGCAGATAATAACACAGCCCGAATTTTATCTCCTGCATATCAAATATTGAAATATGGAGCCAGTGGCGGAAGCTGTAACAACCATATCGAACGGGCGAGCGAATGAGAAACGATCACATCGCCAGTCGTTGCTGCAATGCGGCATCTGCTCGGACAGATACAAGGACCCGAAACTTCTCCCCTGTCTGCACACGTTCTGCCGCGCCTGTCTCCAGGAATACATTCCGGCACACAGTCTCTCCGTGACCTGCCCAACGTGTCGTCAGCAGTCTATTCTTCCGCAGGACGGCGTGACTGCACTCCAGGGCAACCTGTTCGTCGTCCGACTCATGGAGGTCCTGGACAATTCGACGACCGGGTGCGGTCTCTGTCAAAAGGCCTATGCTCTGTCGACGTGCACAGCCTGCGACCAGAATCTGTGCTTCGAGTGCGTCGCTGCGCACGGCAAAGACGCGTCTACATCAGCGCACGAGGTGACCAGTATACTTGCAAAGGGAGCAGCGCCTGCTGCCGTGGGTGAATCGGGGAACAGGGAAACGGTGCTCGTGTGCTGTCAGCACGAGAACCAGCCACTGGAGATCTACTGCGGCGAATGTGAGACGGCCGTGTGTCTGACGTGCACCGACGGCGAGCACCGGGACCATCCGACGCTTCTGCTCAGCGACGCCATCCGCGAACACCGCGAGACGATGACGGAGCTGCTGCAGCAGGCGCATGATGCGGTTCCGTCGATGGAGAACGCACTATCTTCGGTCCGCGACGTCTCCGAAAGTCTGATTAGAAATCATCGGACAGCTGAGAGGAGGATCAAGGATGCATTTGACTCACTGGCCAGGGCCATGTCGCAGCGGAGAGATGCCTTGCTTGCGGAGCTGGACAGCTCCTTTGCAAACAAACACAAAACGTTGCAGGAACAGTCGGACAGTCTGGATGACCTCATACTCGCAATCAGTGGCTGCTGTGAGTTCACTCTCACTTCGCTAAAACACGGCGATGAGAATGCACTGCTTGCCAAGAAAGAAATGTCAGACAAATTGAATCAGCTGTGTTCATCATCAGCCTTGAAGAACCTGCCTGAAGAAAATGACTTTCTTGCCTTCGATAATGCAGAACTTTCAAGCGCAAAGAAGTACTTGAGGAATTTTGGTTCGATTCGAACAAACAGTGCCGTCGCTTACGAGACATCGGCCAGCGGAGAGGCTTTGAAGCACTGCTGGGTCAATCGGCAGGCCACTGTTACGATCACAACGAAAGATCGTCATGGAGAACTAATCAAGGTTGGACATTCCTCGTTCACCGCCAGTATGTCAAGTGGAAATGGAAACAACGAAGCCTTCGTTCCAGACATCACAGATAACCACAACGGAACGTACGAGCTCACTTATCTCGTTCATGAGCCGGGAATTTATGTCCTGGAAATTCAACTTTATGGACAGCCAATCAAGGGCTCGCCTTTTAGAATGAAAGCTCATCGAGAGACAGACAGTCTGGAAAGACCAAAGTCTGCGACCAGCAAGCTGCAGTCGTCGGCGGTAAAACAGCGGGGCACAAAGAGAGCGAGTAGTTCTCGTTCTCAGGGCTCCAATCGAAAGAGTAACCCGGTAGATGACGACCTACTGATGTGTATCGGATCCAAAGGACGCAATAAAGGCGAGTTCCTGAATCCACAAGGTGTTGCCTCCCAAGGCAACAAACTTCTGATTGCCGACAGCAATAACCAATGCGTGCAGGTATTCTCGAACAATGGTGATTGCTTGCTGCGTTTTGGAACAAGAGGCCGTCAGGCTGGGCAGTTACAACGACCGACCGGGGTTGGTGTTAGTGCCCATGGAAACTACCTAGTGGCCGACTATGACAACAAGTGGGTCAGCGTTTTCGACCCTGAAGGGAAGTACCTCAACAAGATCGGTGCCGGAAAGCTGCTGGGACCGAAGGGAATCTGTGTTGACAAGGAAGGACACATCATAATTGTTGACAACAAGGCAAGCTGTGTTCTGATCTACCAATCAAATGGTAAGCTTCTGCATAAGTTCGGATCTCGAGGAAACGACGACAGGCACTTCGCAGGACCACACTTCTGCGCTGTAAATTCCGCCAATGACATCGTAATCACAGACTTCCACAATCATTGCGTCAAGGTCTTCGACACGGAGGGAACCTACCGATTCTGCTTTGGCTCACCCGGAGAGGGAAATGGACAGTTCAACGCGCCAACAGGTGTTGCTGTCGACAAACACAACAACATACTTGTAGCAGACTGGGGAAATTCAAGGATACAGGTAGGAATTTCACCTTAAAACACATTTTGTAATGTCAGTGTCAGAAGTATACAACATAAATGGAGAACCCAATTCAGATATATAATTTCGTTTAGATGTCATTTAAGCTATTTTAATTACAGTATGTAGCAGGGTTGTCACACGGTTAATAAACAAAAATCCATGACTTTCTATGACCTCTTTCCATGACTTTTAAGACTTAGGCCAAAAAAAAATATAGGTGTGTTTCCGGTAACAGTGGTTTTAAAAATGGGTAGGTAGGTAGGTAGGAAAAAATTTTATTTTGTAAAATAATTTTATGCAATGCTGCATCGTTGTATAATAATAAACGAATATATCGTCATCATATTTCACCTTGCCAAGGCCAATTTTGCATAGATAATTAAGTGCCCTTATTTACATACCTCTGGCAAGGAAAGCAGTGTTATCAATGTTGCAAATCTGCACCTCTGGTACGCAAAGGTTAAATTCATGTGTCAATAAAAAAAATATTTTTTAGAAAAAATTTTTTCCAAAAAATTTTTTCACAAAATTTTCCCAGTCGGGCCTCAAAAAGTGGGTCGGTCGGGTTACCGGAAAAACACCATTATTTTGTTTTGGCCTTATTTTAGATGAAAAAGGTCCTACTTTCTAACTGTTTTATCAACGTAATATTTACCAAAATTAAAAAATATGATTAGAAATATGTCTATTAATGATTTTTCCATGACTTTCCATGACCTAGCTACTTTCAAACTCCATGACTTTTTTGGAAAACACCTGTTTTTACAGCTTTTCCAGGCGTTAAATATTTCAAAGTCTAATTCCATGACACTCCTGGTTTTCCAGGATCCGTGGCAACCTTGATGTAGCCTACGCATCATATGACCCACTCATCAAATATTTCAATCACAATTATTTTCAAAAATCACATCATAACGATGTTGTGTTGTTCTGTTTTTGAAATGTAGGTGTTCGATAGTCAAGGATCTTTCCTCTCATACGTAAATACCTCGGCTGATCCACTATATGGTCCTCAAGGCATGACTATTATGGAAGACGGCAACATTGTAGTCGCTGATTCTGGTAACCACTGTTTCAAAGTCTATAAACACCTTCTACAGTGACCAGAAACTTGACCTAGTTAATTATTATCAACCTGAATAAAATCAGGAAGTAAATGACTCCTGCTGCTTTACAACTGTGGGCATGTACAAAAACTCGTGGTTTTTCATAAGCATGCTTTGCAGGTTAGCTCTTTTAACCTAAAAGAGTTGCAAAATTCTCTGCTGGCCAGTGTTTGTCATATTCTTCCGCAAGAGGCAGCCAGGTAGCTTCCTTTGCAATTAAAGCAAAGATCAGTGTTAATTAGAACAAAGCATTTTCTGTTCATAAGTGCCATTGAAACTCCAATATGTTTTTGCATTACGAATTTCAACTTCAGAAGAGTTATAATCCAATTTTTAAAGAGTCTACAAAAATGCAACCAAGGATCAGCATACCTGACTGCAAGTGACATGACCATGAAAAGCTAGCTACACAGATTAGGTCCAGTGCCAAATTACTCATGGGCCTGAAGGCATAACACAATTATTCAAATTACAGTGTGGCCAGCTCTTTAGCTTTGATATGTGTCCAAAACATTAACTGCTTTACCTCTAGGTGCCAATTGGACTGTGCACAACTGAATACTTCACTCAAATTTCAGCTGATTTCTCCTTTCTAACCCCTATCTAAGCCTCACTAGGCTTGATTTGATGTGATACACACATCAAATCAACGATTTGTACCTTTAAACTTTCAGTGGTCTTATTCTGAGATCACCTGTTTGAGCCTATAACCAAATTTTTCACACTGTTAAATTAAAAGAAGTTTTAGAATTGATTCACTAATATTGTATCCACCTTTCAAACTTAATTTATGAAGTTATAATTATGCAAGGCATCACTGGAAATGCAAATTGAAGCAATAACTGATTATCTATACACTCCACAATGAGGCCATCAGAATGTCGCATTCCTGATTTGTTAACACGCTCTTATAAAGTTCATTTTCCTCCGGCGATAAAAAAAATGCAACCAGCCTTCACTTTTTTTATAATAATGTCAACACATGTCTAAACAGCAACTTGCATGTCTGGAAAAAAATAACAAATGTATTTATTGCATATAAACAATAGGCTCATTCCATAAAATTTAAATGTTGTTTAATTACAGATATTATAACAAGTATTTTTAACGTTATTAAATTTTCACTTTCAAGAGACTTTCAAAGCTCATGTTTAAAAGCTCTAATGCTATTTTAACTGCTATTACTGTCAAAGCTGCTTATTTCTACTAATGTGAAGCAGATTTGGATACCATAGTCATGCAGACAATACAACTGTAACTGTGCTAACATCAGTGACAATTTTTAATAGTTGTTGATATTTTCCTTTCTTAAATTAATAAATTATGCAGTGTTGTTTAATTTTTAATGGTTTTCTCGATTTTATCACTTTTATGGTCGTTACTGTTTCACTTAGTAGTTGTGTTTATGACAAAAAAACAGCACACCGGGCATGATATCACTTCCTCGGACATGAGTGACTGAAAGTAGGTTTCCTGTATCATAAGATCTTTACACTGAAGTTGCCAACTGGATTCCTTACTTACTCACTTCTCTAAACTCATCAGTGTTGCAAAATGCATAAACCTGCTCAACAAAGCACTTGAAAAACATATTCAACAACATCTGTTTTTTTGCATTTGAAAATCTGAGCTGAATTACTATCAACAACAGGAGTGGTGGATTAGACAACAATGAAATACGTTATAGTGGACAAACGTGAAACACATACCGAAACTGTAAATTCTCAATATTATGAAATTTTTCAGTGCAATGAAAATGAAAGCCAGGTCACATCATGTTACAATTAGGTACCGTCATTCTGAAAGTAAACCTGTTCAAAAATTAGGAAACTACGGCGACTTGTTTAACACTTTAACGACTAGCTGCATTGGTTTCCCAGTTGCTTTTCGCACTCCCATCATTAAAGTGGACATGTACAGTAGTGTATCTATCAATTTATATAGCACCTCTTGCAATGCACCAATCAGAGGTGCTATGTAGCAAAACATCTGCTTTTTATAATTACAATGACCTTTTCTGTTAACAAAATAACAGATTTATGCTAAAGACAGGTTTCTGATAAAGTTAAGGCACATTAACAGAATAGTAGTAAGAAGTGAGATTAGGCTGTGAACAAAGAAACTAAGAAATAACAGATGGTTAAACAACAGATAGTCAAACTTTGACTCCGGTGAACATTTACAAATGGCCAGATATAAAAAAATCGGACTACCGGTAAGTTGTCGCAGAAGATTAACAGAATTTACAGAATATTACATGGCAGTCTGTCTGATATCAGCAGGATGAAGAAATATTGACAGCAAATCACATGGGTAAAACGTTCAAGAAAATGAAGGCTGAAAATGCAGACTAGGTCCATCTGGCTTGCTACTCTTTCTTCTTTGATAATTTCCCGGTCTTGCTGGTTGACTTCTTTGCGGTGGAACTGTTTCCCTTGAACATCTGAGTCAGCCATTCGGACATATCCGGCATGTTTTGCTTTGGAGTCAGAAGGTTCATTGATTTCTGCATTTCCTGAAAATCGTATACAACCATGTCACATTATTTTCAGTGCCAGAAGGAGAACACTGCAGAAAAGTGACATCGCACAGTCGCTTTTATACAATTGTTTACACAGTAAAACTTTGTGTTATCAAACTTTGGTATTTCAAACTCCATGTTACATCAAATAACAAGCCACAACTAAGCAAATACATTACTCTGTTTAATCCTTGTCAAACTACAGTTGACTGGTTGCAACCACCAGGTATATCAAAGTGACAGAGCCACTCTGTGATCTGAAGCTCTTGGCCTCGTTTAGCTGTTCTCAAATGGCTCCAGGCACACAACAAAGAATGATGCACATGTCTGGATCACTGGAAGTGGTGGGGGGTCAGTCAATTAAGGTTACATCTATTCTGACCTCACTCTCATACTTCAGCCTCATTTTATTCACCTGCATCCCGAATCCTTTGAAAGGAGAGCATTCCACAGCCCCCCTTGACAAAGAATGACCTTCTACATGTAGGTCTACATGTACTTAGTCTTCACTAGTAACCCTGATGCAAGTGTCCACTGTTAAAAGCAATGGTATCCTAACAGAAATGAATTTGAGGATGACAAAATACATGCATTGATCTGTGCAGTAAATGGCAAATTCAAGATAAAACACGATTTTGTTTCGACTGAGCACCTTTGAATAAGTTGGTTAATCTCAAGATTACAATGACAACAATTACAATAGTCTCACAAATCATTTAGGGGAACATTCACCATTCTATATATAAGGATCTACGATTGAAAAGAAATGAGACATTCTTAGCACTGACCAAAACGCAAACCCTAACAACTTCTAGTTTGAGTTTGTGACCTTAAGAAACACTACACAGTAATAAATTAAATACGACATTCGTAATGTTTTGAACTCTTCTTTTATTCTTGACGCACACAGATCGTTATCACAAAATAATTCGTTCATCAAATAAGCATAGTGGATTCATATCGTTGCATACTATGCTGATATATAAAATGTATTACAGTAACAATAAAAAAATGTTACTGTTAAATTAAACAGCCATCACATACTTTTTGGGTTTCAGGATCCTGTGAGTTCATGAGTTTTGGCATCACAAACATCAGCGCGAGTGGCATGATCATCATCATGACCTAATGAAAACATCAGGAAATATAAAACAATCCCAAACATATGAAATTCTTTTAAAAACCTTAAGTTATAGCACAAATGGCATGTTCAAGTGGCAGCAATTTCTTCCAAATTATCCTTCAATTTAAGACTTGTCTATCTTTAGAGCTCAGGCCCAGTTTGCTCCTATCCTTACCAAAACTGATTGTATGGTCACCATAATTCCATACATCATTAGCAATATCATCATTAGAGAGTTTGTCACAAAACTTTTCCAGATTGGTAAACATTACATTAGTAAATGCAAATCAGATTGAAAATGTTTAAACATTTTCCAGGTTGCTAAACATTACCTTAGTAAGCACAGATCAGATTCAAAATTTTAGAACATTTTCCAGGTTGGTAAACATTGCCTTAGTAAATGCAAATTGAACATTTGAAATTGAACATATCATTGAACATTGCCAAATTGGATAAATTGGTATCCAATTATTTTTATGTCAGCTGAAGCAATGGCTATCTCCACTTGGCAATGTCATGCTCTACTGGCCACCAAAGGTATAAGTAGCACAAAAGATATAAATAAATGTAAAGATTAGCAGGACAACTTCCTAAGAAATTTAGAAGACTTACTGAAGGGAGAAGAAGACCAAGCTGTAGAAGTTTACTGGCATTACTTTGCACTGCAGAGTCACAGATGACATATGACTTACTACTAGTCCAATATTAAAGAGTGGCTGAATTTTACTTATCCTAACAGTATGGCTGATGGTAATTGTCATGAGGCACAAGGTAACTTACCATGGGGCTGAAGATGAAGTCGCTTACACGCCACTGATCTCTCTGTTGGAAGTATTGAGGCTTTCCACGTGATCTGATTTTGAGCGGGTAGGCCATAGTGTTAACTGCAGAAGGCTGGATAAAGTTCAAGGCACGAGCACGGACCTTTCCTTTGGAGTTGATGTCTACTCGCACACTTTCGAAATTAAACTTTGGATGTATAACTTCCACAATGTATGACCCAGAAGGAATGTTGTTCACAGCAAAGGTTCCATCTGGCCTAAACAGAGACACACAATAATTGACCTACAATTTTGAAACCAACTTCCATAGCACTGTAACTCTTATTAAGATTCATTATATATATCATGAATCAATCTTTTCCCTGACAGAGAAGTCTCACTTAAACTGAAATGAAAACCAAGCTCAAATCAACACATAATGTGACCCAGGGAATCAAAATGAGTCAGATGTCGCCAATTTGCATTGCTAGGAAAACAGCAAAATATGATCAGAAGTCCTTTTGCTAATTTTCAGATTTTAATGGAAATGGGTTAAAACAAAATTTTTTGCATTTCCCATATCTCACATTTGATTAAATTCATTGTTTAAATTTGTATTTTCAGGATTTTTACATGGTACAGTTTTAGTTTTTGTGATTATATATTAAAATCAATAAAAGATTTTTTAAAAATTGGACACATAATCATTCGTAAGTTTGTCAAAAAAGTAAGGTAGAATCAAACTTTTGGTGTCATTATAAAGCAAAAAATGTGGTCTTTAGGCCAAAAAAATAATGGTGTGTTTCCGGTAACAGAGTTAAAAAAAAATGGGTAGGTAGGTCGGAAAATAATTTTATTTTGGTAAAATAATTTTATGCAGTGATTTCCAAAAATTTCGCCACCATTATTTCCATTGAAAGACCGCTAGTTTCCGAACGTCTCTGCTTTAGTGAATGCACCTATAATGTCGCGATTCTGCATCTCCGGCATGCAAAGGGGCCATCATGAGCTTAATGTACCGTATGTGAAGACAAAAAAATTTTGTTTAAAAATTTTCCGTAAAGGGAATTTTTTTACAAAATTTTCCGAGTCATCGCAAAAAATTGACTCGGTCGCGTTACCGGAAACACACCATTATTTTGTTTTGGCCTTAAGAATATGTAAAATACTCAAATTCTAAAATTTCCGCTATGTGACTCATTTTGATCCCTTGGGTCACATATGTTAGTACAGCAGAACTAATTCCTAATAATACATTCCAAGGTTATTATATTCTTGTTACTAGAATGCAACTGGTCAATTCAAATTACTCTGGTAACAAATCACATTTAGCAATAGTACTTGACCAGCTGTCCACTACAACACAGTTGGCACAAATTCTGACTTTTCAAATACAATCTTGAAATTGAGTGTTCCAACTTCAGCACAATGTACATCAAAGAATTACATAATTAGAACGCATTCACTCATTAAATTTGTATAATACCTCTTCAAAATATCTATTCACAAGTGTTCCCAGTTCAGCACAGTAGAATATCCAGCAGTTTTCAAGAATCATTCAAATATACTAGAGGTGTGTCAAGTCAAAAGCCCACAAAAAGCCAGGTACTCCTAGGGAATAGTCGCTTATGGCTAACCTACTTGCAAACAATATGGCCGCATGTGGCCATTTCTCCAACACAAACATAAACCTACACCATTACGCTCACCAAAAAGTTCAAATAGTCACCACTAGGTCTACTGGTTATTGGTTAAGAATAATAATCGTAAAATTCAAAAGCTGTGAAATTAGATAGAAGTAAATTCTTTCACAGAAAATATGAAAGAAGTCGCATCAGTGGAAGTTACTGGGTCTTTGGCACTGTAGAAAGACAATCTGAAAAATGTTTCCTTGTCGTGTTTGCACTGTGGAAGGGAAGGGATAATATTACAACACATTCTTCCAGGAGCTCATATCATATCATTCAGCTTTCAATGGATGGCAAGCCTATTCCAGACTGAAAAACTTGGACATCTGCATTTTCATGCATTCTTTTGTTGCCAGTGACAGAAACTTCATAGAATTGCATGACTATGAGGTACGTGCACAACACATAAAGAATATGTGGAAGGACGCAAAATCTCAGCTGAAAGACAATTTTACACAAGTCTTACATGCAGCACTCTATTCTATCAGAGTCGGGGGCCGGCAAACATGTATCAAGGACAAAGTTTTACTGGCGTCACGAGCGTCGGCTAGGGTCAAGTTAGGCATCATGAGAGTCGGTTAGGGTAAGATTAGGCGTCAGGTTAGGGTCGTCATTAGAAACATCGTACCTTCTGTGCAGCATTTCAAAAGATACCGTATAACGCCAGTAAACTTAAGCGCCCCAATACTAAAGTTTGCCCGAGAAAGAAGTTGAAAGATCAATTTTTAGAAATTCAGTCCGCCTACACATTATAAGCAAACAATGGCATTCGATTAGTTTCATGGACCGCAACTGTAGGCTAATATGCGGTATCTTTGGTCCAAGCATTGTAGTGCGCCTTGACTGGTCAATATAAATGGAGTATAACTTACACGGAGATTTCTCAACCGTTTTTATACGGTACATTTTGGCATGCTACGCGGAATGTACCATTTTTCCATGTTTTCTAATGACGACACGAGCCCTACCTTGACCCTAACCCACCCTCACGACACCTAACCGACCCTCACGACGCCTGACCGGGATCGGACGCCATGCGGTCCACGAAACTAATAGAATGCCCAAACATTTGTGGGAAAGCCCACAATGTAAATGATGATTCTTAATCACTTTAAAACCTAAGATTTCAAAAAGTATCGTGCAAACAACTAACTTTAAAATGCCCATAAATTCTCCTCCGTCGACCAAAACCCTAACGCCCGATGTCCAATCTTTGTTACTCTCGGGTGTATGTTGGTTAACGACCTTTCCTTCCAATCGAAATCGTCCATTTTCAGATACACCAAGGTCTTCAGATTCAGCTTTCAACTGATGGGTCAGACAACAGGTCAGAATCAAAACGTGCAGAATGATATTATTGAGTGGGTTAGACATTTTTATTATTTTCTTCTGTAACAAACTGAACATTTTGACGAAACAGCGCACCGGAAGTCCAACAAGATGACGGCTGTTGGCTGTTTATAACGCATTTAACAACTCATTTAGCGCTACTCTTCAGGTTTTACTTTGACCATCCATTACGTTCGAATAGAGACCTCACTTACTTACCTAGGCTACGTTTTCTCTGATCTAACGTTCTCAGAAGACACTCTTTATGAATTTGTTTTGAAGAACTTTGTCATAATTTAAGGAGACGACAAGTCTAAAATCTGCACATTTTTACAAGAGTTTGTGCCCTACCCTAGGCAAGTAAGTAAGTACTCATAGTAACGCGACGCAAACGCGTATAGGCCCTACCCTTTACGAAAAACAGTTCAAACAATACATTACATATACATGTTTGCTAGCGTCATATGAACAGCTAGGTTAGTACGCGCAAATCATAGTTCTGATATTTTGCTGGAACTCGATTAAGCGGACAACATTCACTAACGTTTCTTGTCTCTGGAGAAAACCAGTCGAATGATAGTCCAGTCCACGACTAAATTTATCCTTTTTATCGATCCTTTCCATTTTAGCTCTTCAGGCGTTAAGATCTTAAATTGATTGATTCGGAAATTGTGCCTTGGACGATCTCCATCTCCAGAAATCTCCACTTTTCCGCAACACATGCCTGAAATATGAAAGCTTCCTCCGCTCGATCAATTCAAGTAGACTACTCCCCTCCAGAACCTACCAGACACTTAATTTCAAGATGTGATTAATTCTCGCCTCCTCACCCTGCTAAATGGTCCAGCTGAGTTCTCAATCGTAATAGTTAGCCTAAACTCGACATTTCTACAGCGCCCAAAAAAGCGAAGTCGAAGAACCAGGCGTTGTCAGTTGTCACTTTCATATAATTTTATTTATCTGAACACGCATGTTAAATCTTAGTTTTGATAACGACGAGTCCTCGCTCGCATTTGAAACTAAGCTTTGAAGATTATGAGCATAAACTTAATTATGTAGGCCAAACCAAGATCTATAAGTTTTTGGGACTCGAGCTTAACTGCGCGTGCGTAATAGGCCACTGAGTTTAACTCATAAACTTCCGGTTTCCCGCTATGTTCGAAATTAAAAGCTGTTTATACGTTTTAATTCATAATTTAACAGTTTATTATCTTTTGCTTTTAACGCTGACCTGAGTTTAGGTTATTCTGAGTGACATTATGTCGCAGGACGTCCCTGTCTAATTAGGAAGTGTCGTGTTTAAAGACATCGGGAACTTGACATGTTGAGACTTGCAGCTGGGAATGGATTAACCTTCTGCGAGTCGAATTACAAAAGCTGAAATATACGGAACTAAACTTAAGTGATATGTACATAGTGTAGGCGAAGGTTTAACGCTGTAATTGTTGCACTTCCACAAAGCCAAAACACGAGGTTAGCAAAAGTAGTAAGTCATTTTTGTATGCAATACCGATGCCCACCATCAATACCAACAAATGAAAAGTGTCTAAAAAATGCTCCGATGTATAATACAAAATGCAGTTTTATAATACAATAGCTGCATTGTAGTATGGAATTGTGAGGTTTCAGTGTTTGAACAGTTTTGGGTAAATATCGTTTTAACGTCCCCTATTATTCGACCATTGTAGCTTATCGTTTAAATGTTGCAAATTAAAATACAGACGTACGTGTACGGAATGAGTGTACCAGCAGGTTTAAAATGCATTATAAATAACAGCGTTATAAGATGAATTATTTATGACAGCCCATGACCACTTGAAATGCTATTAAACTCAAAAAATGAACTCGCAAAAGATCTCTAATACCCGCTTTGGTAGTAGTTTTTGTAGAATATGTGTTTTGGTAGAATATGTTTACATGTTTATTTATTGATTTTTCCTAATTAATTTTCTTTCTGGTTTTATGCTTATTTTACACATTATAATATTCTGGTGGGTGAGAACTATACGGGTAACATTGAAATGAATTTGTAATGCTGAAACAATAAGCTATAATGGTTGAATAATTTACCTTGTTTTATAGTATCCTGTTCAGGCCTATAAAATAAGATTAAATGTTGTACAAATTTCTGTAGCAGTACAGTCTAAGAAACCGTTGTGTATAAGTGCCATTAGCATGGAAGACACCATTTGTCAAAGCACCTATTATTAGGCTATTAATAACTTGAATGACTGCTCAGCATGAAGATGATGAAAAAAACAAATGTAATTCTCTCATAGTTTTTAATATTGAGTTGACCAGTTTTGATATCACAGGACATTAGGTTGGAGTTATGACTGTTCAGGATGGTAGTAGAAATACTTTGTTCAAATATTAGATGTAACAGAATGTAGAAAATCTTCTGTCCTACTTCCCAAAGCATGTAAAAGTTGGCATGCAATGCAGTGCTTGAGTGATTATATTTTGTCATGAATTTTTTCAAAGGAATTTGCATCAGCCTCCATAAAAAGATGAGTTCTACCTCAGCAGCCACCCAGCAGAAGTTCAGCAACTTGAGGCGGCGCCTTGACCAGCTCGGCTACCGTCAACCACTTGGCATCGAATCTCTACCTCTTGTGGAGCGCCTCTTCCTTGATCTCGTTCACACAACTGAAAGTCTGAAGAAGGCAAAGCTCAGTTCTGGGAGTCAGGTACTTACAGAGAGCAGTGGCAACAGTGCCCAGGTGGAGGCGTACAAGAGTGACAATGCCAAGTTGATCAAGGAAAATAACGAGCTGCATCAACAACTGATACACATTAAAGAAGAATCAGAATTCACAATCAAAGGTCAGCACAGCTTTGATTGCAAGCACTGGCCTGTTTTCTCCTTGCCAGAGCTTAAGGTCTTGGTGTATCATGTATAATTGAGAGTTTGTTGTTGAACCATGCTTTCAGGTCACTGGCCTGCTTGTGGGAACAGCCTTTCAGAATCCATATAGAACACGAAGAGTGTTAATGCTTTCAACATAGGTTGACTCAACCTTCCACTCCCTAGGGGGCAGCTGTAGAATGAGTGGGCGCCTTACAGACTGCTGCCATGATGTGTGTTTGATAAGATCAGGAAATTTGTACCGTCGTGTTTTAATGTTACTTACTGCAGCTTGTCAATGAGCTCGTCAATTAACACGAATGATATTATTATTATTATTATTGACTGGTTTAAGATGAATTGGTTTACTATGTCATACAATATCTCTGTTGGTCACATAAGGTGTAACAAACATGCAGACACATCTGGGCTACTGGACCATACGAATAGCGGTGTTGTTTTGTCTAGTGACATACAGTTTCAGTTGTGTTTTGGTTAAATTTATTCAGAGCTGAAGGCAAACCTTCGAAAGATTGAGCATGAACATGCAGATCTCAAATTTCTCAACAACCAATACGTTCATAAGATGAAGTCCCTGGAACAGGAATCAAAACAGAAGACGGAAAGGATTCTCCAGCTCCAGGAAAAGAACTTCCATGCTGTTGTCCAGACTCCAGGTTTGTTCTTGGATTCTGACAATACGTGTTTGGAACAAACGAATATTCTATTTCTAGTTCATCATGTGCTCTAACTTTACAAATGCATTTATTCACTTTCTCTAAGAATACTGCCTGTCTAAAATACCTCTCTGTGGCTTGGCATCCAGAGTTAAACTAACTTGGTCATTACAATGAATTCTGTTTAAAACTAAGAAGCGATTGGAAAGCTTGAACCTGACCGACTAACTTATTCATACTATTTGACTGTAGTATTTAGACTCTTCTGCTAATTTGCTATCATTTCTCAAGTCGTTTTCAATTTCCCTGTCTTGAATCTCCTTCCTTCGTAATGTTTTGTTATTGTTGCTAACACATTATATATAATGTAATTGAATTATTTAGTAACACTTAATATTTAGTAACTCAATACATTGAGTTAATTTTTGCATTAGATTGATGCACACACAATTCTGTTCCTGAGTAGATAATCTTGAAGGGGCGCTATATAAATCTCTGAAATGAAATGAAGTTCTATATACATTTACTGATCTTCTGCAGTTTTTTATGGATGCAGGTGGCAGAAAGAAGAACATTCCATTTCGGCGCCAGAGGATGGAAATTGATTGCGTTCTTCCATCACCTGAGACGGCTCCTGCTGCTGGTTTGACAGCACCGACAGCTGACCCATATGTGGCTGACCTGTTGAAGGTGGCAGATGATAGCATAGCGCGATTACGTGAGGAGGCAAGGAACTTGGCCGATGACAAAATAGGCCTTGAGGCCAAGATGAGCAACCTACGGAAACAGGTAAAAACAATTATATATATATATATATATAGTGCTGTATAAATTTGCAGTTACAACTATAGTAGAAGTGTTGCTAGGTGCAAATTTGCATATAAAATGTGTGCCTGTGTGATCTGATATACAAAGTGTCATGACATTACAAAAGGTATACATTGCTTGTAGGCATCAGTATGTATGAAAAACTGTCGAGTTAATAATCATACATTGTGTGATTAGTTTCATAATGTAGCACCAGGCACAGAGGCATTTCACGGTCTTTACAGTAGTGTAGGGCTGTTTTGTGGCTTTCCAAATTATGCCTTGGTTGTTAAAGAGTATAACTAGACTTTGTGATTACTTGGACAAACCTTGAACTTGCCATAACTGCAAATGCTTCCAGATGTAACGAAGGACCAGACCTACATTCACAAGTGTCACTAACATTAATTACGGTAATTGCGTCCCAGCCTGTCACAGCCACCACCAGGTACTCGTGAGCCCATGGTGACACCAGGCTGCACTCAAGTATTATATTGACAGAAGTGACAACGGCTTCATGCTTGTCTTAGGTTGCGTGGCTTAAAAGTAACGTGTAGAAACAGCTGGGTGTCTGGAATACATTTGCGACCCAGGTGCCACCATTAGAGGCATTACCTGGGCCACTTGAGTCCCACTGACAGGCCTTGTTCTGGCACGTGTTAATTCCAGAAAATCCATATTAGCATTAGCTCATGAATAACCCTTTAATGACGAGAGACATTGGTTTTCCATGCATTTTAGTGCATGCTCATCATTAAAGTGTTAAAAACCTTTATAAGTTTTTCAAGCAAAACTGATTTGGGCTAGTTTCTGCCTGTGTTTTGAGCCAACCACTGGTGACTTTAACCGCGTAAAGTAATGGGGACAACAATTCTAATACCGCGTAATGGGGACAAAATTGCGGCAATACCGCGGTAAGTTTATTGCGGTAATACCGCGGTAATGGGGAATGAGCCGGCAATAAACCCGGGTGATGTTGAGAACTTGAGAACTGATAAGGAGAGTTTATTAGTTTCTGAAGCCTACTAGTCAGAAATAGTCAGGACTTGGTTAATGCAAACTGTCCATAAGATAATAACAGACTAATGCAGTCAACAATACAAATAGTTTTGTAAGCTAAAAACTGTTATTTTTTAATTTGAATTTGTGTAAACTTTTGCGGGGAATGTGATCGTCCTGCGGGGATGGGGTGGGGATGGGGAGCAAACCTGCGGGGATGGGGTGGGGATGGGGAGCAAACCTGCGGGGATGGGGCGGGGATGGGGACAAACCCTGCGGGGATGGGGTGGGGATGGGGACGACTAACTTGGTGCGGGGTGGGGATGGGGACGAGATTGTCTCCCCATGTCACTCTCTAGTTGGGAGCCCACTACTGGTGACTTTGTAGTTATCTGAGTTTTTTGCTAACTGATGAACTTTTGTTCTTAATGAAACTTTGTCTGTATCAGAACGCTTATTAAATCAACTAAATTGGCACATTATCCAAGTTTTTAGCAACCCTGATGCAATTAACTCCGTCTGTAAACATACTGGAAACCTTGTTAAACTATAAATCAGCTTTCATTGTAACAAGTAGCGTCTGTGACAACTTGGTTATTCAGAATAAATGAATATTGATTGATTGACTTTGTGTAGCCCCTCTGACTACTTCTGATTAAATTCTTTTGAAGGGTAGCACTATATAATTTCTATTACAATTTCAGTACTTAGTTTAGTTGATGGTCCAAGAAATGCAAAATTCATGAATTTGATGTGTGCAGTGCATGCAAGTCTAAGATATGATGATATGAGGATCTATTCGCATTAGGGGATTAGTGGAATTTCAGTATACAGTTAATAGACATGTATTGTAAGGTGTCCATACTCCATAGTACTATGTCCTAGAATCATTAGAATGTGCTTAAATTCACAATACACCAATATTAGAACCCTCACTAATTGTTGCCTAGCATATGTTCTGTTGTTATTAAATCCAGTTACCTTGGTGATAACATGTTTGTGACCTGATTATGCTCATAATTCCTAAATATGATGCTAATGCATCCTCTTCAGAGATAGATGTTGTCACACCTGAGTAGCTCTGGAATTTCTTCCGATCACTCGTTATTTCTGCCTCACACATCAGTTCAAACAACTCCCTCTCTCAATCCAAACAACTCCCTCCCTATCTTTGTGTCTGGTTGTCATATATTTGTCTGACTGGCTTTGGTGACAACTTGTTTACATACTTGAAATTTGAGAGATTGACTCTCAATTCTTCAATCTCTTGGTTGTTTGCATTTGCTGACGTTTCCTTTAAACTCTAAACCAAGTCTGCAATTTTTGGCAAGGTCTAAATGTGTCAGTTAGATATTTTTGTTTTGCCATTTTGATTGCTGTAAAACTTATGTTTCTTTTAACTTTTAGTCATGTTTAAAGAGTTATATGCAATTATATATGTGCATTATTACTAAGCTGTACAGTGTACCTATTTGTAAATATGTGGCTGTTGAAAGAAACTTCCATTATTTCCTGGCAACCATTTCTTTTCATATGTTCTTGCTGTAAGTATGTGAGATAGTGGTAAGATTGGCCTACCTACTTGTAAAGTTGCTCGTGTTTAATTTGCATAAGCTTCCATCATTCGAACATTTGCACTTCTGAGAGACTCTTAAGTGGTGTTTTATGAATGTCTTGTTACATTACATTTCCTTGGTAACTCATTCTTTGTAATCCTGTAATCATCTCAGTGTGTCTGGTTAGTGTGGTTTGATTTCAAAAGGTAATTCTACTTGCATGTCTGCTATTTATTATATAACGTTTAGCTTGCTGCGTTCTGTCAACGCATTACCTCTATGCTGCTTTTGGTGGACTGTACCAGTTCATCAGAGTTAGACATTAGTTATAGTCATCCTGTGCTAATGAAACAATAATGAGACATTTGGTTGCCCATACTTGGACAGATTTGGACACGTCCAACAGTGGAGTTGACTTTTTCAACTTGTACAGACATGTTCAGCTTTGGAGTAGACCATCTGGACTAATTGCAGGGCCTTGGCTAGTGTTTGGGTTAACTTTTCTCAATAAATTATGGCTGTGTAAGGATATTGCACCAGATGTGTTTAGGAGTCTGGAGGACTAGGTGCTGCCTGGACTATGCACTGAAGTACCTGAGCTTTTTGAGACTTAAATCTTGGTGCTCATTATTCAGTCTGTTTAAATAGCCAACACAGATATGTCTTTAGCCAAAAGTTATCGCACTGCCTCACCTAAAAAGCGGGCTCCTAAACTTTGCAGCAAGGTATTCTACTCTGGTTATTTATTATTATTGTTATTATTTTTTATTGTTATTGTTATTATAGTTTAATATCTATTTTTATTACTTTTTTGCTGTTATAATATATGATACTTTATTATAACTGAGGCTGTGTTTACTGTTTTATTACAATTTTGTTTATGATTTGTAATTTTGTTTTATGATTTGCTTGTTAGCAGAGTCCAAGGCTTTGCGAACTTGCGTTATCCCTCAGGGTTTGGGTTTTGGCTTGGTCCCCTTGTTTACAAGCCATACTATGTCATTAGGTGAATTACTTGGCATTCATTTAATACAGTATCATTCCCTATATATGTAGCTATGTCCACTGCTTTTAAGGAGGCACACTCTTGGATGGTGGCCAATAAATTGGCTGGTTCTACGTGTGTGCATGGGCCCGCCACTGGTGACTCTTCTAGCTTACTGTGCATTGTTTTTCACTGATGTAAAATTTATTGTCATTTGTAATGACACTTAACATCATTATAGGCTAGCGCAGAGAGCGCCTCTGAGTAGGTCTCTTGAAGAGGCGCTATATAAATTCTCAGAATAAATGATTGAATGAATTGAGCAGTTTAAATCTATGAAACTGGGAGACTGACTTGTTAATTTGGCTGATTCTGCTCGAAATCAGGGTGTTGTTTTTAACTCCACTATGTCCCTTAATGTTAATGGTATTTTGTAAATCATAAATAGCGGAGGAAGGGGCAAGTAAGGAGTATGAAAAAATAGACAAATCTTTAGAGGAGTAGATGATGATTTTTTAAGAATATCAGTATTATTATATACTAGCATTTAGGAAACCCATGAAGAGATAAGGAGCTCCAGACTGTTGCTAGAACACTAGTATTTTCCCTGCTGAGGGAAGGTTCTAGTGCATGTGTTTGGGGAAGTTTACTAAAGAAGCAGTCTATCATCTGCAATGAACAAACCAGAAATGTGGCTCTATTTTATTTAGTTAAATGCATCATTAGTTATACCTATCTAAGTGTTCCATGTGTTGATTATATGTTGGGTTAACAGGTGGATTTGAGGGATGCTGAGGTGGATCGTTTGACACGGATGCTTGAGGGAGGTCGTCCTTATGATGTCGTTGCACTGGAAGCACGGAGTCGACAGAATGAACGAACTGTTGCACACCTCAACATTCAGGTGAGTTCAGCCAATATGCCCTCTGCTGTTTAAAGATGTTGGATCCTGCTTTAAACTGTGAGGCAAGGGTTACATATGGAAGAACGCGCAGAAAACTTTGTTTTTTAAATATGGCTGTTTAGGTGTGTTTTTCTTGTAAAACTTGACTCACTATTATTGAAAATCCGAGTGCTGGTACATTTTCAGAAGCATCTGTGTGAGGTATCATTAGCCAGATACATGCATACATACATATTGTATGTATGTATATATATATCTGTAATTTTATCTGTAATTTGGTGTCCCTACTTAGCGGGATTCTTTATTGCTTTAAAGCCTCCTTTTTTGTAGCCGAATTGCAATAGGTAAACCTGATGATTTTGTTTGATTGGTTGCAAAATTAACATTTTGATTGAGTGATTGATGCGACATACATAGGTACATACATTCATATATGTATACACAAACAAGTTAAATGGCAGCTCATTGATTATTAGCTCCATAATGCAACACGGTTAATATATGGCCACTCTGTACTTGTCCTAGATGCACAATTACTTTAACACCGTCAGCCAATGCCTTGTGTAATAAATTGTAGGGCCATGTGAATGAAGTAACACTATAACAAGTTTAAGTGTGCTTTTATTGTGTGCTTATGCAATATCCTGCTGATTCTGCTAAACTGGAGAGTACTGTTATTTAGGGCTTTCTGCTACACTGCTGTCCCCTAGTCAACTTGACTATAAAATAACTACACTGACTGTACTCTGTTGATAAGAAAATCAGTTGTTCAGGAAGAGAACTGACCACCCACAATCATATAGCCATAGCTGTTCCACATCTTGGAATAAACTCCTGCCAGAATTATGCCAAATATCTGATCTATCCTACGAACTCACCAAAACATCACCTCTTGCTATCTCTGCACAGGTCTTTCACTCAAAACTGAAACCACTGAGCTAGTGCATTTGAATTGCACCATTCTTTCATTACAAAGATTTATATAGCACCCCTACAAGGCTACTAGACAGAAGTGCTTCTGGCCCCAACATCACTAAAAGTTTTGAGGTTAGAGTAGAACCTATTGGAGTGGACCCTTGTGAGCAAGGATAACACCAAAGGGGCCAAAGACTGAGAAGGCAGAGTTCTGCATAGTAGATATATGGGCAAAAGGGACGAGGAGCATGCCCCGCTCAGTAGAGCGGAGGGAGCTACGACCCGGGACTTTGAGGGTAGAACAGCAGAGCTGTCACAGGTAGGCTGGAGCATGACCCAGCAGGCACCACCACACCAGAGCAGCAATCCAGTGTGTTATCCTCTGCTGGAAGGGAGCCAGTGCAGCACATCTATGGCTCTCATCTTGCTGTGGTTCTCAAGAACTGCATTATAGGAAACTTGTGGTGTATTGCAGATGGTTATGCTTGGTTTGCAGGTAGATTACCTTCAGCAGAAGAACCATGAACTGGAGAATGAGTTGGATCGGGTCAAGTCCAGAGTCCTGTCAAGTGCAGAGGTCGACGCCCGGAACTATGAACTGACGAAAGAGCTGCAGGATGTGGATCTGATGGCGCAGGAGCTCCAGATGGAAAAGGACAAGGTCATACGCGTTGCCGACCTGGAAATCGGTCAGACCAAGGTCAGCACTTCTATCAACTATTCAATTCATCAGTGATTAAGGTGAATATTCATGAAAAAGATTATGTTCAGTGATGAAGGTCGTGAATATTCATGATTTGTTCCAATTTAATGAATTGCAGAAAATTGATAGTAAATTGATGTGATAGATTATTTTAGAATTACATCGGATCCTTGATTGTTCAAGTAATTATAGTAGTTTTAATGGTTTTTAAAGCATTTTTATGAGGAACTTCTGATTTTTCTTGGTTGATGTTTGAAGTCTGTTTCTCTGGTAGGCGGAACTTGAAAAGGCCAGAAGTCAGTTGGATGCAATGGATATAGAAATTGTTCAAATGAAAGACGTAAGCATTATTTTGTCACTCACAGTTGGATGTTTACCATGCTTCTCCTTGGGATTATGAAGTTTATTAGAGTATACAGTTATACCGGCATATATATATCACTTCTGTATCCTTAACTGTTTATGGGGAAAGTATTTGCCTCTCTCTGACTGATATGGGGCAAAGTGGTGTCGACTTTCAGTGATTCTTACAAGGCTGGTGATCACTTTGGCCAATAAGGCTGTACTGGACTTAAAATGAGGGCTATGGATGACATGGTCCATATAGACATTGTATTGTATTGTATTGTATTTGGCTATTTATAAAGCGCTTCTCACAGCAAAAGCCTTTCAGAAGCGCTCCCAGTGCGAGCAACCCGAGGGAAAAGGCAGGATTTTAGTTTAGAAAAAGATGAGGAGAGACTACCAGAAAGGATGGGAGAGCGAACCGGTGGAGGAAGTCCATTCCATAGAGAAGGACCTATGCAGGCGAAGGATCTGGATTGAGCCATCGCAGTCCTAGACATAGAGAGACATTTGTTTGGAAAGCATTTATTATGGTTGATTATTATATTATGGTTTATTATTGCCTGTGTTTGGGTTTTTCTATCCATTCATCAATCCTCAATTCATCAATCCATTCATACTAAGTTTTGGGAGTTTGCCAGAAGATAATGAGATATGGCAATATACAGACGGACTACCTCCCTTCAGTCCTATCTCCTTTGTCATCTTTTCTGTCCTTCTCTCATTTCACTTAAGCTTAAGTTGAAGTTTGTATGCAGACGGTTAAGCGGACAGTGTGTGTTGGAGTTTAGTTTGTGGTTGGTCTGATTGCGAGATATGGAACTCTGACTTCCTGAAGTCAGCACACATTGCAATGTGTTAGGCTGTCTTAAATAGATGTCAGATTGACACTCTGAGTCTTGGATTGCTTCTGAAAGGCTTGCATTTTCCACTGTTGGAACTCTGTTTGTCACAAAAATCTTTGCGCAACAAAGTCTTTGCCATCGACTCTGTTTAGTCGACTTGGTCGTCATATGATCTGTGCTTTATCACTCCACACATCACTCTTTTCGTGCCCTGGGGTCCATGGTGTTGTTTGTATTTACTTTTCTAAACTTTTGGTTGTTACGTATCTAGTTGATCTTTGAACTGTTGACATTTTCCACTGTTTAGATTTGCAATACTTTTAAAGTTTTATATGTATGAAGTAGGTGAGTGATAATTTGTGTTAATTTTCTTCCTACCATGTTGTAATTTCAAGCATTATCCATGCAATGACTTCATACAGGTCCCAACTGGTTAGTAAGAAGTTTTAATAAAGCCACAGTTACCAGAAGAACACAACACCAACAGGGATTGAGAATCAAGCACCTAACTATTAGTTTATCACACACCAAGGTTGCTATTATATTATTTTAAAATTTTCGATTAGTGCAAAATTCATGCTGCCTGTTGCTGTTTAATTACATAAAGGTGGCAGATTTTTTTAACTCTTTGTGCTTCCATTGTTTGGAACAGGAAAGAGAGCAGAGTTCGACTGAAATGGAAAGCATCAAGAAAGAGTTGATTTCTGAGCGGTCTGAAACTGAACGACTCGTGGACCTTGTACGAAAGGTCCAGGATGATAAAAGACGACTTGCGTTGAAGGTCAACAAAATGATGACCACAGGTCAGTTGAGCTTTTGCTACTGTCAGTGATTGTGTGTGAATAATTTTGCCATAATTTCTTGGCTTTATTTCAGGTGTATCTGTTGATTACTTTTCAACGAATATGACTTTACGACCAATATTTATGATTTGATGCATGTTAGATATATAAATAACCTCACTTCAACTGAAGATATGATACAATACAATAGTCGATTATTGAGGACAACAAGCTATCATGCTGCAACTTGGTACATTTAAAAATTGGTTCTCTTAGTAAGATTTTGAGGGATATAGTTTTCGTTTTTGTTGTTGGGTATGGGGAAACTGTGCATCCTGTTGCGGAGATCTATGATAATTATTGCTACAAAGGGGAAATAGGGATTGGAGTACATGATTTTTGTTGGATGCATATATGTAGTTGAATATTACAGATAGAACATTCATGCATATAAATATTAATGTCTAACAAGTTGTCTGTGCAAAAATGAAACCGTTAAAGCACTTGAAATTGGTAAATAAGAAACTACTTCATGCACAGTGTTTATATAGATGTGTAAACATGATAAAAGTAGTCTATACAAAATAACTGCAACTTAAAATCAGCTTTAAGAATGTTTTATTGGCTACTTCTGAAGAACTCATATGCTGTTATAGATTATCTAATATGACTTAAGGAATGTACAGGGTCTGATTTCTTATTTTGTCATATAAATGCAGGGTCTAATTTCTTATAAACAATTTGTCATATTGACAGCTATTGAGATGACAGAAAACAAACAATGTCATATCAGAAAATTTATGTTCACTACTTTGCAATTTGAAATGGAATGGTATTCAGCACATTGCAAGTCTTTGATGCTTGTAATAATAACAGTATTAATTATTATGATAACATGTGCATTTGTGGCCCCCTTGGTTACTGATGGCTTGCAGGGGCTATTTTCAAGCCTACTAGACCAATGGTTTAACATGCCACCTTAAATGACTTGATTTAGCAAGTGGGTGCCATCTCTAATAATAATAATAACAATAGTAACAATGAGATAATATGACATTGTACTTTTGATTGAAGAGCGAGACCTTGTCCTAGAAATGGATCGCCTTCGTCACCATAAAAATGGAATGACGCAGAAACGGTCGAAATTGTCTTCTGGAGCAAACGATGCATTCATGAAGAGCCTGGAAGAGGAGCGGGATTACTGGAAAAGTGAGGTTGAGGTTCTTCAGCAAGTTCTCACTCTTAAGTTACTTGGTTCTGGATCAGCCACACGCCAGAGGTCACGTCCCACGAGTCCAACCAACCGGCAAGGTTCCGCATCACCGACCAGAGGAAAGATGTCACGCTCGACTAGTCCTTTGAATCTACAGTCAAGTGCTGAAAGGAAGGTTGTTTTGAGTATTGAGTGATTACACTTCTTGAAATCTTTAGTTATTTTTAAATTAGGCTAAGTTATTATTTAGTCAACTAAGTTTGATTAATTATTTCAAAAATTAGTTGATTTCTTGATTAAACCAATTAGGTCATTAATGTTGATAATTATTGCATTTTGTTTCTCGAGTATTGAAATATTTTTTGAAGTAGATGAATGATTTATGTTTAATTTATGTTTAACTTATATTTTACTGCGTACAGTTTTTAAGGTGTTTGTTGAATAAGCAAGATGTCAATTAATTATTCCCTCACTTTTTCCATTGATATTTACTGTCACTTGTTTTCCATTGATATTTAGTCTTCTGCTCAATATGAGTCGATCATTCGAGCCGTGGAGGGTGAACGTGATCACTACAGACAGGAATGTGATCTTCTTAAATCGATTCGATCAAGGTCTTCAAGTCCAGGCCGCGTTTCTTCCAGAGAAAAGGTTGAGAAGAGCTAAATGTCATCTCTAAAATCTTTCATAGGAAACAGTCATTTTGTGACTTTTGCAGCATAAATATATCAGTCTCTTTATAATTTTAGTTTTGTTGAACAACTTCCATGGAGCAGCATTCAAAAGATCGTCTGCTTATCAAAATTGCCATAATCATATTGCTTGCGTGTGTATAATTTAATCTGGTGGGGAATCACTTCATGATATTGTGAAAAGGGTTTAGTTTAGTTTGTCAGCAAGACTCCTTGAAGAACCAATACCTCTTGTGTGGATTCCCAAGCTTGTAATTCCATGCTTGCCATTAGTGGTACACAAATGACAGCTCAGACTTCATAAAGTTATTGCCAATCCTCAGCTGAAAAAATTAAAAAACTACTGATCCAATTTATTGGGCTTTCATTATTTTAAACAAGCGCCGTTATAAGTGTCTTCAGCTGAGATTCTCAATTTCCTTTATCTCAGTTCTACAATTTTAATTTAAACTGGAATGTATAACTTTCTCTTGATTTTTGAAGGGTTCGTCTGATCTCGGTGAAGTGATGCAGCTTCGAAGGGAACGAGATGACCTCCAGAAGATGCTGGATAAATTTGAACGGCACATGGATGAGGTTTTCTAATTTCATCTGATATAGTAACGTCTCTGGTAGTAGCGTATTGTAATGACTTACGAAGCACCTTTTTAAGATTCTTGGTCGGGAGCACCCTCCTTTACAACTGAAAGCAGGTTTTAAATAGTGAGAAAGGTTCATTTACTGGTTATGCCCTGAATGTGCAGATATATTTAAACTACCGTAGAACTTGTAGGGTGTGATTGATTAAGTGCTGTACCTGTGTGGCATTTTTTTATTTTGCTTTACGTTTTAATATGCAGTCAAAATATTGCTTCTGTCATTAAAATGATTGTTGATATTTTTATATGACAACATAAAATTTTGAGCGAAAATTGTCCTTTAGTTAATATCTCTATGCCCACGTGTGTTATTTTTGTAAACAGATTCGTGCGAATGTCAGAGTCTTGACTCTGGAGAGAGACAATCTGAATTCTATGTTGAAAGAGGTAGGGTTATCTTGTGCATTGGAAGAACAAGGTTAATCTTGTGCATTGGAAGAACAAGGTTAATCTTGTGCATTGGAAGAACAAGGTTAATCTTGTGCATTGGAAGAGCAGGGTTAATCTTGTGCATTGGAAGAATAGGGTTAAAAATTTGTGTTTGAGGAAGGGTAGCTCTTTAATCTATAGAAGGTGTGGTTAGTTTGAGTTCTTGTTTATGTTAGTTTATTTGGTTTTAAGCTGAGTAGTGTCAACAGTTGCTGCTGCATCCAGATATGAACCAGCTGCCTAGTAAGTAAGCCATTGTTATGACAATGACGAGATGCTTGGGCCATTTCTAGAGTGACAGAGCATTCACCTTGTGATTGAATATTGACAGTGAATCATAATTCAAGGCTATGCTGCAAATTCAAGAATTGAGGTCTGGATCAAAGACCCACCTAGCCTGCTATGTGTTAGGGCTCATGTGTTAGGCATTACTCAGAAATTCATGATCAATCATCACATATTTGTAATATTTGCATCTTTATTGCATGGTCAGCATTCATTTTGAATTCAGCTGACTGATTTTGCTTGCATTACAATTAGTTTCAATTTATAAAAGTAGATATGAAAAATAGTGGCTGTGTACTTTCCTTCTCATATTTCTGTTAAGCTGCATCACTTATTTGTTCTTTGTGTAATTTGGACTTTGAAGTAAACCTTTTCAATTTTGTTTTTTCAATATGGATTATTAAACTCACACGTCTGCCAACTTACCAATTCATATCAGAGGCAGTGTTGGTGATCTATCTCCAGGTGAACTCTTTGTTCCCAGCATTTTCAGTGGTTAGGAATAACCTCCCTTCTGGTCTGCATGTTCTTTTAGCTGGAGACTCTGCTTACACCTTCTACAAACATCTGAAAACTTCTTTATCATCGAAGCTGGACTGGGAGCGCGGAGGGGTGCTATATAAGTCCTCGGAATGAATGAATGAATTATATGCTAACTTTGATTTTGATACTGTTTTAAATAATCTAGGCCAACGAAGAGCTAGCAAGAGCCCGGCGTGATGCAGTCCGCTCTCCAAAGTCACCAAAGGCTTCTCTTGCAGCACAAGCAGTTCTACGAAGAGTTGAGAACGAACGTGATGAAGCTGTTATCAGTTCTCGCAGTCTGACCGTGGAACGTGACACGTTGAGAGAAAGGCTTCAGGTTCTAATCTTAAACTTATTTGCATTGGGAATTTTTTGCATATTATGAATATTTTTGGTTGTTGATTATGAGTAGGAAAATATTTATCTGCTGTGTTTTAACATATTTAATTATAACTGATCCTGACTTAAAATTACTCATTACTCCTTGAAGTTTTTAATATGTTTAATGATTGCTGTATCTGTTTTTGCTTTTCCAATGTAATAGATTGCAACCGAATCACACTTGGCCGAGCGTGCAAAACTCGAGCAGACGATTGAAGACCTTGAAACAGCTCTTAATGCGGTAAAACTACAGTATTTATGATCTGTGTTGAGCGTTGAGTCAAATTGAACTACCCTACATTGTGCCATCGTAATCGTAATGCTTTCATGTAAAAAGATGTCTCTATAGCACCATGTTTTAGGTAAACTGGCAGTTATATTAACCTGCTGTGTTTGAAATTTGAAACTTATAGAAGTGTTCATATAATTATGCTGAGTGGTTGGTTGCTCTGTTTTATGAAATTTTGACCTGGCTTCTCCAAGGGATTTTTTTTTTGATTTTTATAGAATATTGTATGGTGTTTATTATAGAGTATTGTAATAATTGTATTAATTCTGGTCAGATTAAGTAATTATAGTTCTTACAGTAAGTTATTAGTGTTAAGAAGTTGTTGGGCCACGAGGGCCTCTGAGGGTTGAAGGGGTGCTATATCAAGATTTTTTGGTTGATTGATTGATTGAGGATTGAGTGCTAATAACAACACAATACAAAGGATGTGTGTGGAACAGCAAATATTCAGTGCCAGTACTTTTCAAACCATATGCTGGTCAATGGTCATGTAATAATAATGCGTGATGTATTCAGGTGCCAGTATAGTCCTTTTGAAGTTCTGCACTTACCTTCCCATTCTTGTGGATCATTTCCTGTGGATTCTGATGCACAGATTTTTATTATAGCCATGCATTAGATGATGGCATTTTACTTTAATCCGTGAATGTTTCTCTAACTAACTCTAACTGTCTTCTAACTCTAACTTTCCTCTAACTAACTCTAATTTGCCGCTTTAATCTGATGTGTTTCCGCAGGCTGAGCTGAACCGAAAAACTGCTGAAGAGCGACTCAGACTCTCACAGGATTACCTCGATGATCAGGACGCTCGGGTGAAGAACAGTGTGGAGGAGACAGCCATTGCCAGGGACGAGGCCTCACAGCACAGAGCCACAGCATCCCAGATGAGGTGAGTCTGCCTCTGAATCAAACTGAACTTTAATTCAACTCCAATTCTACAGTGCTAACAACTAGGAATGGGTTATCTGCTTCAAGAAAATTTCTTTCATTTTAGCTTTTTCTAGATGTTGTTATTTATTGTATTGTATTTGAACACTTGTTATAGCGCCCCTACAAGATTGCCCATTCAGAGGCGCTCAATAATATACTCAATGTTAGTATATTAATAATATACTCAATGTTAGTATATTATTATTATTTTCTTTAGCTCTTTCATATTGGATAAGTAGTAGGAGTAGGGATTGAGCTTGACTTGTATCTCTTTATACTTGATGTAATGATTTCATGCTGGTTAATGAAATCTTGTTTACTTTTACATATTGTGCATTATGTGCTTTGTTAACTATGTCATTAATAGGAGGATGGTATCCATGGACAAGTTGGTGATTATGATTTCATGTTGCTTTGTCTTGAGTTGAATCCTGATGTAATTTTTTCTAGGATGCTAGCAGATCAAGCAGAGCGCGCCTTGAAAGATACCCAGGCTCAACTTGCTCGCAAAGATGCCAACCTCCGAGCTACTGATGATCGTGCTCGAGAACTTGAGGATCAGCTGAGTGCGCACCGACGAGCAAGCCAGAGCGATCGAGATGAGATCACCAGGTTACGATCAGCGATCGCAAAGTTGGATCAAGAAAAAGACGAGCTGCAGAATGCAGTTGATGAGAAAACTGAACAAGAAGTGAAGAAGATGGAAACCATGACATCAAAGGTTGATTGAATATTAACTATGTAATTCTGTGTTAATTATTTACAATCTGGTTTGCTATTTTCATTATGTGTTATTTCAATGTGACATTTAGTGTCTTTTTGCCTTTGAAATAAGAAGTTGATCAACAGATTTTGTATTTTGTCAGTAAGTACTTGTTTGATTAATTGACCATTATAGATTTAAGACATATTCATCTAATTGAGAGTTTATTACCTATGTTTAACTATTGTATTTATTTAGTGACTGGATCTTTAATCCTTTAACGATGAGCTGCATTGGTTTCACAGTCACTTTTAGTACTTGCTTTTCGTTAAAGGGTTGAACACTATTGGGAGATGACATGTTATAGTTGGGTTGCTAATTAATAACTTATTTAATTGGTTCATATCCTTTTATTGTTATAGTTTTCCTTTGTCATTGCATATCTACAAAGTTTCAACAAAGACCATGTTGATTATTTTGTCCACTATGATCCGAGTTTTTCAATCTGCTCAGGTTTCTGATTATGAAGCTGCTAAATTGCTATGAAGCATAGAAAATAAATGTATCATTAAATTGATCGTTATGAGTATGTTAATTTCATCTTCTTACATCAGTTATATGTGATATTTTGTTGTAGGAGCGAATGATTAGTGACCTTAGAAATACAATTATAGAGTTGGAGACTGTTCTTAGGTGAGAACAATTTATTATTCACCTTTAGGTTGATCTGATGGAGTGGGTAATTTATAATTTTAATAAAGTTGGTATTTGCAGACTTTGATTAGTTCTCTTCTTAAGCTATGTTAAATATATTCATTTGAACAGTATCGATTGAACACTTCTCTAAATTTGGTTATTCCTTTTCTGTTAAATTTCCTGTGTATTAAGTATTCTATGCTGGGTTCAATTAAAGCATAGCCAGGAATTAGAGGGATCTAAAGTTCAGTCATATTTCTACTTACTTGTGGGATGAGTTGCGATTATAAGATTGTGATTACAACCCAAGGGTAATTTATTATTCTGTCTTAGATTGAGGTAAATGTATTCGTTTGAATGATATTGGTTATTCTATTTTCAAACATTTACTGTTTAACTTGTTCTGTATTTGAACTGTTCTGTGTTTTAGTCAGTTGAAGGACAGCCTGGCCTCCAAGGACCGAGAGGTGGTGAGTCTTAGGAGACAGCTGGACGGCACCAGTGAGGAGCTGACTGAAGCCGGGCGTGGTCGTGAGGTGGCAATGAGAGAAAACAGACGCCTCCAGGAAGACCTAGCCACAATGACCCGTGAAAACCAGGTGAGTCAGGGATTTACTTCACTTAAGTGGGTTGCTTGATAGTGTAGTTGATAGTGTGCTGGACTGTCAATCAAGAGGTTGGGGGTTTAAATCCCTGCCAAGGCAGAAATTTGGTTTGATATTTCTGCTCCACCTACACCCCCTAACCAACTCAGCTGTAATGAATACATTGACCATACACTGTCATTGAGAAGATGAGACAGGTAGGGAGAGGACTTGCCACCCATCTTCATGCCAAGGCTATGCAAATGAAGTTGCTCACACTTCATACTGGTCATGGCTGCCTCAAGCCTAACTCTTCTTCTAAGCTAGAAGAGCAAATCGGTTGGGTGGATGAACTGATTAACTATCAGGTAGACCAGTAGACACATGGGGCAGTTACATGGTTGTTGTTGATTGAACCGTGTGGGAAGCTGATTTTGAATTGATTGTTCTTCATACCTGAGAAGTGTCCTTGATACAGTCACTTATAGGTCGTAAGTGATTGAGACTGCTATTTTCAGAGCCTAAATCAGGATCTTGAGGAGGCATTGCAGGAAAAAGAGCGTGTGAAAGAACAGGCCCAAGAATACATCATGGAGGTCAAACGCTGTGAGGAGCTGCTCTCTTCAAAGGTCATTATGTTCGGATCTATTTTGTAACAACAGGAAGTAACCAGTTTATGCTGATCGTCAAAGATTTTTGCTTATCAGATATAACCTAGGAATCTGGCTAACAACAATATAAAGGGAAATGTTCTAGATCGTTATGTTAACTAAAACAGTCACTAGGATTTCTTGCACCATTTTAACTTCAACAGGATAATTTTGGGCTTTATCACAGCATCACTGGCATTCCAGTGTGTGTGTACATACACCAGATGTACACTAGAAACTGCTATGATCCCTGGTTGAGGAGCTGTATCAGCTGCATTGTAACAAAGTTGTCTTGTGATGATTTTATTTTCTACAGGTGAATTAATTTTGTTCCAACTGTGTTTTGTCAGAATTCATGTTCTGACAAAGCTTGCTATAATGTATCTCTGGAGTATAGATATCTGGAAATCAATATGGCATCCCTTATGAATCTCTCTAAAATGCAGTAATGTCATTTCCATCTGTATTTTTGCTCATTCATGTTGTCTTCCAAGTTCCTAGGTCTACTTCACATGTGTATTATAGCATTTTACTGCTTGATTCAGTCAAAGCCAATTTGACAAGTTCTTTTGAACGAATCTATGAAAGTGAGTATCTAAAAGTTTCACTTATTTTTTATGTTATTCACAGGAAAGGGAACGAGCCGATATTCTCGATCAGTATCGATCATTGAGCCAGGAGGCGGAACGATACGAGACCCAGACACATCACCTGGAGAGCGAAGGATCGAATCTCAAGTTGGAGCTTCTGACAAAGGACAGCGAAGGACGAAGAATGCGTGACAAATTGGATCAAGCTGAACGAGAGATAAAAGAGGTGAGGACATTCGTCTTCTCTAAAAGTTTGCTGTTGTTGGCACATCTTTCTGGGACAAGCTACCTTGCAATCTGTGACTCGAACTTTTTGGCCTTTCTTGGACTTCATTTCACTTGGACTTCATTGCACTTATTATGCTCTTATTATTTACGTTTTTTTCTGTCATTGTACTGTATGTACCTTGTTTTCTCACCTCCTTTCATGTTCATGTATAATTATTTTATGTTAGTTAAGCATTTACTGTGTTAGTTCTGTTACATCACTCTGATGGCCAATATGCATCTTTTTAACCTAATGATCTCAGGTGGCCCTGGCTTGCGGGACCTTCGGCCCCTTTTGGGTGTCCTGGGTAAACCGACAATAATTGTATAAACATGATGTAATTGGAACCTGTATTAAGTTGGTTACAGAATAAAACGTTATGTTATGTTATGTTATGTTATTTCGATAATCACTTGAAAATCATTCTGTTCGATCGTGGTTTTATGTTGTGAGGTCCAGAGCACCTCTAATTTAACTGTTGAAATGGCCCTATATCAATTTGCTTTTACAATTGCAATGCGGTACCAATCCCAAGCCTGGGTAAAGGAGGAGGTCGACATTAATCATCTTTGTTATGACAGTGTTGTTAAACAGGAACTAACTAACAATGCTGATAAGTTGGCAGTTCTCCAAATCCATTATGCTTCACAATTAATTGACTTGCTGCTTTTATAAATTGGTTCAGTCTGATTAGTAACAACGTTTATTTGCTGCTCACGTATTTGCATGTGTTTCTGAATATTTTGGAGGACCAATCTATTACTCATTTGCTTGGTTTTATTTTTTTTTCGTCACTGATTATTTTTTTTAAATTTTAGGCAGACAGTGAATGGACTGTTCTCTTTAGCCGGGGTTGGGTCGGGAGTGCTCTTGGTCAGATAATCTTGAAGGGGTGCTATATAACTCTCCCTGAAGTGAAAGAATGAATGATTGACTCGTGTATGCATTTCGAGCTTAGTCACTTTTGTTGCTTATTCTATTGATTATCTTATAATACTAATTGATTCACTTATTGACTTATTGGTTGATTAGCTCAATGCCTATTTGATTGATTGATTGATTGATTGATTGAATGGTGTTTGTTGCTTGTGTAGCATGTGGCTGCTCAACGTGCTTACGAGATCCAGTTGTCAAACATGGCAAAGTCTGTGGCCAGTCTGGAGGAGGCTGTCAGACACCTTGAAGAAGAAAAACACAGGCTTCTGCTCGACCTTTCCGCTGTCCGTGACCTCTGCTCTCGGCTTGAATCGACCAAGGACAACCTCCAGCGCCAACTCATGGCTAAGTCGCTTGACTATGAAAAGGTAAAGCTAGTCTCAACTTAACCCTTTGCATTTCAAGTGCATCATGGCTAAGCTTACCTTCTTTTTTCTCTGCTCTGGTCTTGGCTGATTCCATTTAAAGATTTTTCATAATCTCTGACTATATCATCAGGTTGATGTGAGCTGGTAGTAATATGGGTACTTTTTAGTAATTCCTACGATCTCAAGAGTTATCCTCGATGCAGCACAGTCCAGGAACTCTGAACATGGTGTAAACTGTCGACTCTGGGCGAGAATTTTTTGGGTGGACTCTTGTGTATGTGGGAGCCCATCTGTGATTTTTTATTGTTATCTGAGCATGTTTACTTACTGATGAACTTGTGCTCTTTATGAACATTAACACCTCGGGGTCTGGCATTAGCAACACTTTTGTGATCTGATCTAGTGACTTTTATACGTAATCTAATCTAATCTGATGACTTTTATAGCTCACGTAATCTAATCTAATGAATTCTATGGCATCATTGGCATGATGCCTAAGACATTAATTGATGGCCGCTTCAAGGGAAATCACAGTCAGTGCTGATATAAGCCATCGGAAAAGCCAGGTTGATGTGTGATAGATCATAGAAACTAGAAGCCAAGCTATGTTGTGAGCTACTATTACTACTACTGCTGTCCTGTATTCTTTCTGTTGACAGCTGCAGACACTTCTGGATGATGTGAAGCGTGAAACCGAGATGCTGAAGTCACAGGTGGCGAACGAGCGATCGACAAAGCAGAACCTCGAAGGTCTGATGCAGGAGAACCGGACCAAGGAGTGGCAGGTGCAGCTGGCGGTTCAGGAGAAGGAAGCTGAGATCCAGCTGCTCAGGGACCGTCTCCAGATCAACGACAGCAAAATGTCAGTTCTTTTGGAATTTCTGGAGTCAGTCTTCTGTCTATGTAGTTCTGTTGCTATCTCTGTCTGCCTGGATCTGTCTGTACTTCTCTGCATGTTATGGGTTACATGTGACTGAGCTGTAGTGCTACAGTCTATTACAGCAGAAGTCTGGGATTCAGAGTAGTGTGATTGATGCACAATTGTTTGAAACTGGGGAAGGGGTTTAGGGTAATGGTAACACTCCGGCATGAAGAGCAGATGATCAGCACGGACTATGCGGGATCGCTTCACGCTACCCTCCCAAACGTCAACTCGGCCTTTCATTCGCCAGATGGCATTGGTTAAATGAGCAGTAGGACTTGATGGGCGCCTTGCTTGGCTGCCAAACAGTTAAATTAGATTCCTGTAATAACTTGTGATCATCCGGTCGTACTATGAATTGTAATCATACTGGCGATCTGTCGGTTTGAAATAATAAAAGCGAAGATTGTTATTATTATTGTGTCTGTTAGTCCTCGAGGTATAATTGATGATTTCTGTGCTTTGTTGCTAAACAGTGGATTTTGTTATTATTTAGCAATAACCAGCGCTTAGAATTCTGATTATGTTGCATTGTATTCAAACATTTATAAAGCGCCTCTAGTAGGGTGAACCGTTCAGAGGTGCTATGAATGTGTGAATCTGTTATTGTTGGAGCTGAGTGAAAGCGATTTTGCTGGTATTCTATCTGTAGTGACAGTCAGGCAAGAGAACTGAATCAACACAGAACACGGACGATTGAAATCGAATCGGACTTAGAACGTCTCAAACGACAACTGATCAGTGAACGATTTGAAAGGTCTTCATTTCTTACTTCATTTACCACGTTTGCATATATGTAAATGTGTATGTATGTTTGTATGCATGTATGTATTTATAAATGCATGCATGTGTAAATGCATGTTTGTATGAATGCATGTATCTATATATGTATGTGTATGTATGTATGTGTGTTTGCTTGCATGTATGCATGCATATGTGTATATATATATGTATGTATTTATATATGTATGTATGTATGTATTCATATAATAGACCTATGTATATATATGTATATTTATGTATGCATGCATGCAAGCAAATGTGCTACCTTTTGAGCATCTGGTCGGAAATTATATTTGTTTAATTCAAGTTTTGAGTTTGGAAAAGCCTACAGATTTGACTGATTAAGTGTGTTGTTAGTGTAGTTCATCTGAAGAAACTTAAACTGTTCTGTCTTACCTTTATGTCCAGGGAGAGAGCCGTCCAGGAGCTAAGGAGGAATAACCTTTCTCTTCCGGGTGAGGCAAGTCGTCTCGGTGCTATTAGTCCCAACAGGTAATTCCAGTGACTGTCAGCATTTGTTTTTTTAAATACTGTCTTAAAATGGGTATTATAATCATTATCTTGATTATGGTTAGTCTGAATTTTATTGATTTAATGTGAAGAATGCAAATACTGATAAACGTATATGGTGTTCTTCTCATTGTATAAATATTAGATCTATGTTGTCTTTAGAGTGAACTCTGTTGATATATAGATCTTTTTCTATGCAGTGTGCAATCCAGAGCCATTTCTATGCAAATTCCCATCCACTATTCTTGTCTGCATGCCTCTGTTTTGGCCATGCAGCTTTTTACCAGCCCTTTCTGAGACCAGTGATTAAATTAGTCATCATCCAATGATGGTTATGTGGGATGTCCAGTGGTTCCTGCCCGACCATGGCACTTCTCATTTCAGATTGTAAAAGTTAATATTAGAGTATTAAAGTAAGAGTTTTCAGGTCAAATCATGTTGAGTTGGAACACTGGTACTGTATTGATTATGCCTGTGCAAACGGTCTGACCAGATAATATTACGATTTTGTGGTGTAATTTTCCTCGTGTAATTTCTTGAACATAGTCTAGCGAGAGAGATTAGAGATGCAGTTGGAGTGTCTTCGCGAGCAAAAGGTGCAGCACCATCTAGGCTTGAAGTACGTCGACGAAACGACCAACCAGCCCTTCATCGAAAACAGCCGGAAAAGAAGCAGACCCCAGATTCAGTGCCCACCGACCAAAGAAGTTGAGAGAGGCAGAGCATTTTTTTGGTGTGGTACAGAACAACGCTTGCACTGCATGTTATCTAGTTGTAAGTTGAGTCGAGCACGCTGCACGTGGTTAACCGGTTCTGTACTTGACTGAATCTTCGGTTGACTGATTTAGATGTTGACTGACTTTGACTGATTTACATGTTCACTGATCATGTGGGTGACAGATTCTAGGTTTTACTGATTGTGGCTGTGGCAGATATGCTTTACTGGTTTTATTCGACTATGACTAGGGATAGATGAAAATCATGAATTCACGGAATTCTCGGCAACCGTAAATTTTAGCATTTGCCGTGATTTCCCATGATTTTTCACATACATGTATGTTGCACTATTTGTGTCTAAATCCATACATTTCTGATGTTAAACATAACAAATTGGACCTAAAATGCCTCCTTGATCATGAACAATACATTGGCCAAGAATGAAGGCAGTTTTAGTCAACTGCCAAATTGAGCCAAAAGTAAATTAAACCATTGTATTCCGACTTGGAGCCGTGACATCGTTAATTTTTACGTACTGTCTAAGCAACACACTGTGCCGACGTAACGTATTAGACAAATCATTTAAATCAACGTTTTATGAATGCAGTATGACTTTTCATTGGTGCTGTGAATTTGGCAATTTTTTTAAAGTATGCCGTAGCCTAATTTTTTCAATTTTTGACCATGATTTTCGTCTATCCCTAACAATGACTAAAACTGCTGCTGGCTTATTGGTTGGCTTACATCTGTTAACTAAAAGTTACTAGCAGTTTGCATAAGCAGTTTTAACTTGACCAACAACAGTTGCTTCACTAGTTATAAGATTATTACTGGTTAAAGATGAATTGAAGCTTGAGAGACTTCAGTTTCTTGTTTTCGACTTACTAAGGCATTGGCCAGCGGGCGCTGCCTCGCCAGTTCATTGTTCTTCTTGGCAGGGTAGGTGAACTTAGAGTGATACGTTCCACTGAGGGCTTTATTGTATAGCCTATGCATCAATGGTAAAATATTGTCTGACCTTGATTGACTGTAGTGTGATTTCTTTTGCTGTCTTAGGTTCGCATTTCTTTGATCTTGTGCACGTAGAAACTTTTTACTGCTAATACCTCCTCTGATGGGCGCATTTAGGGGATTTTATGGGTTCAAACCCCCGAAAGAAATAAATGCAGAAATTTTTTAAAATTATTTTTGCTACTCTGCGACCATGTCCAATGGAAACCCACGAAATTGTAAAACCCCAAACTTGTTTCCTGGCTATGCTTCTGCCTCCTCTTCACTCGTTTGGGGTCCCTCAGAGATTTGGGGCACTATAGGCGCGCGCCCAGTGCACCTATGCGTAAACGCGCCTCTACCCCGAATCTGACCTGTCTTTTTTTATTTGACTCTAATGCCTTGTAATTAGCTGGTTTTCGTGGCTTAGCTTTTTGGGAAGCAATCCATAGATTGCGGTTACCGTGACATTAATGCCCTCTAACATCTGGAAGAAATGTTGCCCTGAGAGAAGAAGCGTCATCTGGCGTTCGTGTAAAGCCTCGATCGACTTCCAGACAGTAAAAGTTTTATATAGCGACCGTATGGCCTCGGTCCTGCTCAATGAATTGATCGGGTGAGACCCTTCACCACCGCCGCCCGTTTGAATGGGCACCACGCCAGTTAAGGCTTCCGTGTACGGACCGTGCTAGTCCGAGATTTAAATCTCTGGAGTAAGCCAGCGTCGGGAAGCGAACCGCGATCTGCATGCTCTCTAACGCAGAGGCACATGAGACGCAGCGTATACGCTCTAACCAGTGTAGCTAACTGGGCCAATGCCTCCGTTCAGCCCAAGAATAGGTTCTTGAACTTGATAGCTATGGCGAAAACGGCCACGAAACGAAGGCTGAAGCATCTTGGCGCGAGTAACTTAACGGCTCTTCCACAATAGTACATTACGCTTATGATAACTGACATTACAATACTTGGCGTTAGATGTGAAGGTGATGTTCTGGAGAGATCTATGGCGCCACTCGCTGACTGGCCATCCGTTTGACTCCACTCCTTTGTTCAAAGAGTAGTCTCTAATTGTTCTGTCCTTGTCGTAGGCAAACTCTCCGCGGCAATCCCATTTGTTGCTTTGGCCTCCCTATTAAGTGAAGGCTACACTTAATTGCTTGGCCATAAATATCCTTGGTGGGAGGCACCCAACCCACTGAGAAGTCCTAATGTGTTATCAGTTTTGGTTTCTGCATGCGTTGAAGGGGTGTCGTCATAGTATAGTGGTTATCGTGATGGACTATCAACCCTGAGGTTACGGGTTCGATTCTCCGTCCGCAGAATAGAAAATTGTGGCTTTTTTATTCAAAATTTTAAGAAATCTGCTATAAGTGAGAAACAACTGTGCACTATATGTGTGGAAAAGGACTGGCCATCCGCTACCTTATCCCGGTGGTAAATAAATGGAAGCTAGACTACTAAATTAATGACAGTTGTTGCCTGTTGAGGTTGTCTATAGAAGGGTGTGATCCTCACGTTATAACTGGATGAGGCGATGTCTAGGTTTGTTGGTTTAGTACCCCTCCCCATTTACGTATGCGGGCTCTGATCTTTGCCGACTCTTTTTTGGTCTTGGTCTCTGCCGCTACAATTTGTCCAGTCTTGCCTTTCGCTGTTCGATTCTTGTTCTCGACTCCAAAGCCTGACCGAATTTGCCGATTTGCATTCATCATATTACAGTAAATCAGCTGATTGATTCTCGGGTTGCTATCGGTACGAAGAAAACGCGTAAGGTTCAAGGATAGTCGTACTATACAAATAGATACATGTAGGCATATTTAAAAAATTCTAGATACTGGGCAAGTATAACCAAAATTTTCTTCACAAGGTCGACGTTAACGTCGCTGACGGCCGTTCATTGTCTTCGTCCGAGAAGTGCCGCATTCGCACCCTTACAATCGTCCACTTGTTCTTCAGTAATAAGTGCCATACAGGCCCGCTTCCTTATTATCTTTGATGAACTTTTATAAAATGTCGCGGTTGAACAGTTGGATACGGTATATATACGGAGTTGCGCTTGATGTGTACGGTTAGACGTTTTTCTGTAGCCTACTATCGGGTCCGTATGTCTTCGGTGCTGTCAATTTTTCAGTGAGGTAGAGATCTATCCAGTAAGCTCTGTAGCCCAACCTGCGCGGCCCGTTTGCGCGGGCGCATTGCCATTTTAGGACTCGGTGTTGACCTATTAGCCCAATATACAAAATCTGTGAAAAATACCCATGACTGTTGTGCAAACTGGTATCTTCATATTACAGATACGCCGTGACGTGCTTGTGCACTTTAACTGAATTGGCTAAACAGTGCAGCATGTTACAGTGTTAAGGCATATTTGTTATGTAGTCACTTGTTAGTTCACAAAGATTTAATTGGGGGCACTGCAGCCAGTGGCGTCCTAACCCCCAGTAGTCATTGGAGAACCAACCCCCCACTGGGCCCCAAAAATTTGACCTCTAAAATACACATTTCGGTGCAGTGCTTTTTTTCGGCCGGAACGGTCCGGAGCGGCATTCGGGACTTTAATTTTTTTCAGCTATTAAAAAAATTTATTTTTACTAACAATTATTTTAATTATTTAGATACTTTAATTTTAATTTCAATGCTTTCATATGTGTGTATATATATATATATATATATATATATATATATATATATATGGACCCTATAATTGTTGTGAATTTGTCGAGTTCTGGAACCTTTTATCCTAGAAAAAAGCACTGTTTCAGCGTATTGAGAAAGATACAGATTAGTGAATTAATGGATGACGTAACTGAATGTATTTACCATTCATGGGCTCCAGCAGTCCAACGGAGTGGAGACTACATTTATGATTTATCGCAAAATAACAAAGGACAACAAGACGTCATTAGTTGAACAGTTTTAAATGTAAATGTGCAGGTTGTTAGTCTGCTACTGTTACTGTCATGTGTCATCTTCTCATCATTTCACTATGTAGACATATAGTCCATCAGAAAATCAATGCAACCCATTGTACTCTTGTCTAAAGCTATTTAAAGACGGTAATAGAAAAATTAATGTGAAAGTGTTAACGGCCAGTAATAATGAATACCAACAAACACATATCCCTTTTCCTGGACTTTTTTCTTTATGAAGAAAGTCAGCAAGAAATGATCCTTCTAACCCTGACACAACATGGGTCTGGGGGAAAAAATATAAAATAATCATTGGGATGAATTTTACGTCTGTTGATACCATGTTATTTTGAACCCTTAACTCCTTATGACCTATTCCAGGTCAAGTTTGAAGTCAATCGGACTAAAGCTGTTTTAGAATTTAAGACATGACAGTTAAAACATTTTCGTTTGGCTATACCTGCTGGCGAATTAACAAATTTAGAGGTAAATTTTCTACATAAGTGTATTTAAGGACCTCTTATGATAGGTTTATCTATATACCAAGTTGAAGTCTGGAGTCAATCTGGCTACAATAGTTAAAATGACTAAGTGTTTAAAGTCTTTAATGTGCCATCTGGCTACACACTCATTTGCGCACAATCGATAAAATTCTGTTATTAGCTATTTGCAATGTAGCTATACTGCTACAGGAATGGACGATGATGATGATGACGACGACGACTACGACGATGATGATGAGTTCTCTACCCGAAGGCAGATCCATCGGCTTTTTTTATGCCACCCGGGGGATTATATGATTGAGGTGGTTTCCCATTGCCTTCCTGCTTCCTCACAGACAACTAAGGGTGAGCAACTTGTCCAGGGTCGCTACACAGTTGCTTCAACTTGCTTGAGGTAGATTCAAACTTTCGACCTTCCGGTTACAAGGCAAAGAACATACCGCTACACCACCGCGTCCCTGTAAATCATTGTGTAACATTTCATAACAAATACTCACTCAGAAGTCAGAAGAAATAAAGTAGGCTAAATGAATCAACTTGCAACGCGTTCATATTATTATTCGAGAGTCCAACGTAGGCTATAATATTATTACTCCTATGCATATATTCATTTGAAATGCCCGCCACACACTGACTGGACAGGTCAGAGAGAGGATAGAGATGGGTCATATCGGAAGCTAAACCGGAGCACTGTCTAAGTGATGACACACATGATGCAGATTGCAGGTTTGCAGCGGAGAACTCTGCCAGTCTGGGTCACCGTGTCATTAGCGAAGTGACCTCAGGATCTTCACCCCTCCCCAAATGTTTGGCCGGTATATCGCGTAAGCCGTTGGCCCGTTGGCTGTAGACTGTAGACTCGTAAGAGTACAGCTGCCTTGATACACGGACGCCTGGTATACCCAGTGGTCCATGCCTTGATATAACGGGTCTCCAACCCCCTCCCCATGGCAGTGCAGACTGTGCAGTAGGCCTAAGTGTTCAGTGTTGTACAAGCCTTTTGCTACTGTAATGGAAACATAAGAGAATTTAGATCCCACGAAAAGAGGTAACATGAAAAAATGAAACCCCCCACTTTCGGCCAAAATCGGTCAACCCCCACTTTTGAAGTTCGATGGAGATCGGTCTCCAAACCCCCATTGGTAGACGCCACTGACTGCTGCTCACTTGTGAATGTTGAATGACTTAGAATTTTTATGATCTTTTTATATCACACTGCCAATTAAAGGTGCTAGTACAGGGCTTTTGTTGGAGGATTTAAGGTTTATACAAATTGTAGCCAATCCATATGTTGATTGTTTATTGTGTTGATTAATGTTGTAATGTAGGCCTATTTTATAATGTAGGCTCTTGGGTTGTAACAGTAATGTGGGTATATACTTTTAGTTAAACTCTTCTTATAAATGTCTCATTGCATTCCAACTCTACATTACAGTCATGACATGCCTCTGTTATCGCCAACATGACTTCCGACCATGTGAAGAATGCACCATCTTTGGACACATTCATAGCCATGGGTTATTTATGACTGTTTATCTTTTGTCCAAACTTGTGTACAGGCATCATGTTTGCAGCTTCACCCAAGCTCTAGTTCTATATAAATCGTTGTTGTCATTACATTAGTTGTTGAATTACTTTAAATTTGGTCGCTTAAGTGTGTTATTTCTAAGTTCAAATGGATGAACCAATTACTCAGGTGATCAGCTGGTATGATTGATTTCTGTTAGCAGTACACGACCGAAAAGTCCAGTAAGACAGTCACCAGCTGCTAAATCTCCAACAGAACAGGCAAGTTTACAATGACATAAATTATATTATGTTTTTATGTAAACTGCTTTATAATATCAGTAATTATCATTATTTAATTTCGAATGGGATTGGCAAGTTTGCAATGACATAAATTATATTCTCTTTTGTGTGAACTGCTTTAGAATATGAGTAATAATCAGTATTTAATTTTGACTGGGACTGGCAAGTTTGCAATGACATAAATGATATTCTCTTTTATGTAAACTACCTGCTTAGAATAGCAGTAATAATCATTATTTAATTTAGATTGGAACAGGTAAGTTTGCGATGACAAATTATTTATGTAAACTTCTTGAGAACGTCAGTAACAATCATTTTAGTTTTTAGTGAACGATTAATAATCAAATATTAGGCCTACAGTTATAGTTGGGACATGTAGCCTACATGCGTTATATAAGACTTCTGTTTCCATTTTAGGCATAATTGTTTTGATTCGCTTTTGCTTGGATGTAAGTATTTGAACTTAATATCCTGTATGCAGATGAATAATTAGTAAAGTTATTGTTAAAAGTATCGAGTATAGACTGTTGAATTCATATGTCATTTGTAAGTTAAACCAAATGAAACCAGTCCTGCAAATAACTCTCTTGCACTTAAATTGCATCCTCTGACTTAGGCCTACCATTTAACGAGCTTTCATATATGATTTATGTAGTATAATATTATAATTATAAATAGTATTAGTATCAGCACTGTATGAAACAGTAGATTATATAAGAAAATTTATTAATAAAATTTGTCTTTTTGGCATACCGGTACTGTACACATTGTGTAAGGTATATGCCATATATGGTGTAAGTAGCCTATTCTGTGGGATTCCATTGTTCCTTCGTCATTTTTGCCTTTGTGATTGCATATGCAGTAGTTTATTATTTTCAGGAATCTGTCGTTTTCGGAACTGAGATCTACGAATCGTTTTGCAAGAATTGACTTTTGTCGTAGTTAAAAATTCTCACAAGGTCGTGTAGTTACTGAGCGCAGATCGATAGGTTCATTATAATTAGGCCACCTTTTGTGATCTACGAATTGGGATATGCTCTGTGCATGGCCTTTGCCACGCGAACATTTTTCTGAAGCTGCTGTAACGGCTTTGTCAAGCTGTAACGTAAAGTTCCCCACTGGAGCTTCAACACTGTCAGTATTTTCTAACCTACCGAGCATTAGGCAGAACTCGAAATGTATTAATAGTAGATAACATATGACTAAGTTGGATTGTGATTGGTCGGCACCACTAGGGTAGCATCTAAGCCCCAGGATGCAAAGTGGGGTAGCTTATTTGTTGGCGTAAAATGCGACTGTAGATTTGTCTGTTTCACTGTTAATACGACGCTTAGATTAAATAAATCGCCGACCGAGAAGATATCGCCAGACAATCCGTGTTTTATAATGGCGCGAACTTGGTTTTATTAATTTATTTATATGTGAAAGTGCAGCTTATAGAACACTGATGAATTTAGTCTGATTAATAGTATTTTGTACGTAGTACACTATTAAACCGACTTCTTGTGTATTGTGTGGTTGAATGGCGTCGTGGTTAGTGATTATGACGAGCATTTTGAATTCATGTGCAGTTTGAGGATCTAGGCCTATAGGATTGTCAAAAATAGTCTAATCTTCTCTTCCTGTGAATTTACGTTAGTGGCGTCCTTTGGCAAGCTGTAAAATCCTAGTGTGAATGGGTTTAGGCTTTTTGTGTCTGTGTTAGAACCCCCAGTTTGGGTGTGAAATGTAGACAATTCTGAGAAGGACGCCCTGCGGGTAGAGCGTTTTTGCTACCCGACCCGTACCCGTAAGCCAGAAACGTTACCCGTACACGACCCGTACTCAAAACCACTACCCGATCCCATCCGTACCCGCGGTACAGGCCTATTGTTGTAGCCTACAGACCTATTAAACCATTGGCGACTGGTCATTCAGTATCAAACAACCCAATCATTTAGTGGACTCCGGCTAATGGCTAGACGACCCCAGTCTCGTAAGACAAACTCATGTAGGCCTACAGTGTAGAGTTTTAACTTATGACTAGGTATGATATGTCTGCATTGAAGATTTTAACCCTTTTTGATGTAGGCCTACCCATCAGTGTCATTTTCAGTTACACTAGATTTACCGCTTTAAAGTAAACATGAAGAAATATTATTGTCTTAGACACTTGGTGACCAAAGGCCTGTCTATCGTTGTCTTTAATAGCTTGCATCTAGGCCTATATTCATGCCATTCGCATAGCATGTAAAAATTGTAAATGCACATAGGCTATACTTCTATATAAATGCACATATAGGCCTAATGCACAATCGCCCTTTGAAGTGAATTATCAGTGGAGGTTGTTAGAAGCAAAGGACCAAATCTTTAGCGGCCGGAGCCCCGGGACCTAGATCGCGGAGCTACAACGCTCCCAACACACACCACACCCTAATAAGAATCTATGCGTTTCAAGTTTTCACCCTCAGGCGCTTCGCTTTGTTTGACATCCAAACTATCGATCCCTACCTTCCAGACTCCTGAATCGAACTCTGGTTGGTCGTAATATGTTTAAAATGCCAGTCTAAATTCATTCATTCATTCGGGAATTTATATAGCGCCCCTTCAAAGAAAACTACTCAGAGGCGCTCCCGACTCCAACGCGCCCAAAAAGAACAGTTTTTAGTTTAGTAAGGAAAGTTTCAGGCAGACTCCCAGGGTGTAGACGCAGCTCTAGAGGAAGGCCATTCCAAATCATTGGGCCTGCCACAGAAAAAGCTCGGTTCTGCATTAAATACTGGATGTTTGTGCGCCTGGCAGCAACCACGCAGATAACGCATCGAGGGCAATTCTCTGTCTCTCTGTCCGTCTGTTTGTCTGTATGTGTTTTCTTCCCCTCATTTGACTCTAAACGTCTTCGTGTCTTTTCCCTTTTATATTTCCTCCTCCTGTTTCGCCCACGGTCTACCCTCGCCAGATTCTCGTCCAGATACATGTACACGGCCTAAATGCGCCTATGTACACACGAACAGGCCTTTAAGCGAATACAGAGAAAGAGGAAGGTCGCTAAATGGGAGGCCTAGAGCCAGTGCGTAGATGCGCAAGCTTGTTCCATAGAAGCTGACCGGGTGTTCCTGCTTTCCGATTGCGAAACCTCGGCCCTTAATCGGGAACTCTAGCTGTCGGTTAAATGCGCAAATCTCAACGTAGCCTAAAGGTCGACTACGGTACCGGATAACTCGGCTAATCATAGTACAGGTCACGCCGTGTCATTGGCTTCTAGACACTAAATAGCCTATGAACATTTTGGCCAACCCTAATTTATAATAATAGACTTAAAGGCCACGTGACCTATTATCCCAACCAGAGTGTTCTAAATTATGCATGCTTTAATATGTAAGAAATAACGTTCCTTGCGAACATTTTAAATTAGTTAAAATGTTCCGGGTAAATGATTGGTAGTTTTTGGCACAATATATCGTTTGCAGATCAGAAACCAGTTTATTGAATGCAGACAATAATTAACACCTTGCACATGCATATAGCGCATAAGGATTAATTCAAGAACAGAAACAGTAGGCCCTACCGTAGGTCTATATTGGGTTATTTTCTGTGCATTTCTCTCTGTCTCTGTCTGTCTCTCCTCTTCCTTTTCTTCTTCCTCCTTTTCCGCCCACCTTTCTGTCTGCGATTCATTTGTGACGGTATTTTTCGAAAAACACAGAGGGTTCAACATAATCTATCAAATACTCTAACGTCCACATTTTATTTTAGCAGTCCTTTAGGCCTAAGGTAGGCCTAAAGGGACATTAGGCTGAGATGTAGCCTCAGTGCAAGGCCTATGGAATAGTTTGGCTGATAGTAAGCGCTAACGACTATAGCAGGGATGGCGAACCTATAGCACGCGTGCCCAAAGTGGCACGCGCTCAAATTTTTGGGGCACGCGGAATTTGGAGCATCCCCAAAATTTGAAACTTAGACATACAAAATCACTGCAGTAGGAATCCACATTTTCTTTTATGAAAGACTTTACTGTAACACCATTCTAAAACCATGTTTGAATTAATAATTCATTTTTTACGCTTTGTCAATTATATTAACCTACATGAGAAAAACAGTTAGGCCTACATAGGCCTACTGCGAAATTTCGAGAGAAACGCGACGGTATTTTAAAATGTTTTAGCAGCATTGCGACCAGGCCCGCCGAGAGGGGGCAGGGGGCAACATCCCAGGGGCACGGCGACTTTTAGGGGCCCGGGCTGGGCCCATCAATAAAAATATGAAAAATATTATAATCAGTTATACAAAGTTTATGATTTATGCCCTTTAAAATATAATATTACGGACACTATTATATATTTGCATTATTATAAATATAATTTTGTAGGGTTGTACCCACACTATTATTGTTTCAGTTTGTTTTTAACAAAATTTCTCATAAAGTCTAAGGATAGTTAGGGACCTGTGACTGCTCTGCCTAGGTATTTTGAATGTCTGTTAGCAGCCCTGATTGCGCCACGTATTTAAAAAAAATGTTCGCCATTCCTGGAGTATAGGTTTCTTAGCCATGGCATGTGAGAAGAGGGTGATTGTAATTAGTAACTTCTATTGTGCCGGTGTCTAATGCACAGGGCATCAAGCGACGGCGCACTAAAACCAAGTCGTAACCAAAGCAACGTCCAGATCAGTCTGCAGAGGGGCAGCCTATGGTGGATAAGCGATTTGCACTCTACCTACCTTGTCTGACCTTCCCAGTTCCCACTAACATTCCCTATGGAATGCCCTTACCTCCTCTTTACGTGTTACCATTCTTTCTAGGTCTCTTCCTACAGCCTTCTCCCTTTTCAAAACCTTCTTCTCTAGGAGTCTAGGGGTTCTCGCACTGGGAGCGCTACTGAATGGCCACTGCTGACAGCGGCGCTATATAAATTAATAAATACAATACTAACGGTGAGCGGTCTGTGTAATCGTAATCGTAATCGTAAACTCGATATTTCTATACAGCGCCCACAAAAGCGAAGTCGCGGGAACCAGCTTATTCACAGGCTCTTAACCAAAACAGAATCGATAGGCAGAGGGTCAAAATCCAGAGAGTCAGGCAGGCAGACAGTCAGACGGCTAAGGTGGATGATGCTTAGAGTTGAAATGCGAGGGAGGGAGGTGAGGGGGAGGAGAAGGAATCGGGATAGGATTTGTGAAAAAGCAGTGTTTTCAGTTTTGAGTGGAAGACCTGTGGAGAGATAGCGAGAGGTGAGGTTTTGGTGAGTTCATAGGATGGATCGGATATTTGTCGTAGCACAGGCGGGAGTTTGTTCCAAAGAGGCGGGACAGCTATGGCTATGGAGCGATTTGCAAATTTAAGCCATGAGGTGACGGAAGGGCGGAGCAGTGTGAGGGTGGAAGATGAACGGGTTGAACGAAGAGGTTGGACCGTGAACAACTGGCGGAGATACGAGGGCTGAGAGGATTGAAGTGTGTTGTAGGTGAGGGATAGGACTTTATATTCTTATAGGCTACTCGTTATATAGGCCCTAGCTGAGGTACGTGGTTGGTGGGTACAAATGGAGCTAGATCCGGGACAAATTTATGCCTTGACGGAAATTCGGACCACGCCTCTCTACTGACTGTCCAGCACGCTAACTACTATGGTGTTTGTACACCAAAGTGCTGTTAGCAATAATAGGTCTATTAATGATATTCTTACTTACTTGCTTAGACCATAGCGCACCCCAAACGTCCACATTATTTATAGGTTTACATGTTCAACCATCGGTCATTTGACACACGCTTATCACGTAGCCAATAATCTACACAACGTGTGGTTATTGAGTCAGCCATGGATGTGTGCACTAGCTGCATTTAGTTCCAAAATGTAAAAATACCAGCGGCGTAGCAATAGCCGACTCAACATTGTGCATTGTCTGGGCCCCGACAATATAGGGTCCGGTCGGTTTCAAAGAAATAGTTTTGTGAACATTCGATTGCATCAAAATAACTCCCACCGGGGCCATTAAAGGATAGGTTCTCAACTGAATGTACGTGGGGTGCAGAGATGGGTACGATTAGCTAGAACTGCTAATCGATTAGAATTAGAATTAGCTCCTGAAATTTGCTAATCGATTAGAATTAGAATTAGCAAAAGGTTTTAGCTAATCGATTAGAATTAGAATTAGCAGCAGCTAATCGATTAGCAATTAGAATTAGTTTTCGATAATCGATAGTTCGATACATATAATTATTTGCTTCATGAATTTCTCAAATTGTAATCAGAGCACAGCAAGTTACTACAGCAAGTTGTAGCCTATTACAATTATAGGCTACCTAAAGCTTTAGCCTATTACAATGCTTAAAGCTGTAGCCTGTTATGCACACTGCCTAAAGCCTATTGTAATACAATAGGCTATCTAAAGTTGCACAACTACCATGTGTGAGAACAGTCCAAAAGCCAGCAAGCAATACCACATCGGTCAATACATGCTGCAATTATTGACAGTGCTACTGCATAAGTTCACTATTGCATTTTGCAATTAGCATGTCTTGAATCAGTGCATCACTTAGCCTAAAACGCCTAGCGTTTACGATGTAGCCACAAAACTAAATACGCGTTCCATGGCAGCTGATGTTGCAGGAACACAGTGGTGCTGCAGATGAAGAACATGAAGACATGCAAATATTTGTGTTGCCTGAGCAGAATGGACAGATAACCATGAACAGATCATTGCAGGTTTGAAACAGCCTTCAGATAAGTAACTAAGTAAGGAATTCTTGAAAACTCAATATTAATAACTCATTCTTAATTAATACGTTCTCAGCTTAATTTTCGCACATCTAATCGATCAGCTAATCGATTTTCGATTAGCAATTAGCTGCAATTCTAATCAATTAGAATTAGAATTAGCTTCAGATGACAGCTAATCGATTAGAATTAGAATTAGCTGTTTGTCTAATCAATTAGCTAATCGATTAGCATCTAATCGATTAGTTACCCATCTCTGGTGGGGTGGGGGGTGGGCAATTCATTGTTCGTTGCTACGCCACTGAAAGAGACATTGTTATAACAGAAAGCCATCGAAAGAAACAATTCGATGTAGGCTTACGTAGAAGCGTAGGCCTAATAATGTACAATTTTGTACTTAGGCCTGCATGCGTCTAAAAGTGTTGGCTCGAAAACCCGAAAGACGTACATCGCTTGACCGTTTCATTTTCAGTGCGAAATCAACATACAGAAAAAACTGTTCCTGTAGCCTACAACTTAAAATTATAGTCAACGTTTAGGCCTACAGTACTTGAAATTACAATATTATTCTGAATGCAAGTTGCCGCTCTCGCCCGGTAGACCTGAGCGATACAAAAAAGAACAATCCGCGGAGAGTCGATCTACCAAAACCTGCCGAGAAGTTTACAGCCCAGAGTTCGCCGTACACGAGTCGTAGTTGATTGTAAACGTAGTTGATTGCAAACGTAGTTGATTGCAAACGCTGCGCTGATCTTAAACATACGGTGGTCGGAAGCATTGAGGCAGACCTTCCGGCAGAAGAATAGAAATAGTCTATGCATGGAAGTAATGCATGCCTATGGATTGTCTGAACCAGTGTGGGTGCAGTTTTCAACTTGCCCCAACAAACCGCATCTGGTTCTAAAGTTAACTACAAATCTGTCTAAATATAAAATAAATGTAAATATACACAGTTTTCTACATGGACCGTATGGCCACAATGACCCTGCATAGTTTTTCAATGAATTGGTCAGGTGAGATCCTTAACCACCGCTGCCCGTTTGAATGGGTGCCACGCTGTTTAAGGTCCCCGTGTACGGACCGTGCTAGCCCCAGATTTGAATAAGCCACCATCGGTATATGAACCGTTAACAAACGTACAGAGACGCAAGGGACGTATGCTCTTACCGATGTAGTTAACTGGGGCAGTATAGGCAGTCCTATTAATATTAACCTAGACGTAACCATGACCCCAAGCCGACAACCTTATAACTAACCAACAATGAATTATAAAGGGGAAAAGAAATGACTTCACCCCTTACCGTAAGTGTTTGGATTTGACCGAAATGACAAAAGCTCTAATCGTATTCGTGTCTTGAGACTACTAAAGACTACCTCCACATCTGCATGACGCGGTTTCCGATTAACTTCTTCTAACCGTCAGAGTTGGCGAAGTCTAGAGTAGGCTACACTGTCCTTAGCGCTTGCACCGACTGACCCGTTGAAAAAGTCACCTCGTACAGTTAAGTGAGTTCACTGTGCGCTGCACGGATTTGTCAGTTCGACGTCGTAGAAATTTATCAGCCAAGACACAAAGGGATCCGGAGTTGTGGCATAGTTGGGGAATGCTGCCGACCCTGGCAGATCGTCGTTGGAGTTCCACTCTTCCGGGAGACCGATCGCAGACGTAAACCCGAAACTGCCGCCGTCAGCCGCGTTGCCCCAGTAGTCGCTGTGGCTGGTGTCTGCTGCTCCGAAGTGGTCCCAGCAGTCGTGGTGGCTTCCCGTCGAACTGGAGACGCTCAAGGTGTCCGGTGCATGACTCGCAGGACGTGTCCACCAGTGAGAAGAGGCATGCGAAATGTTCAGTGGTGGTTGGAGGTCCTGCTTGTTGAGCGATCCCGAAGTTGTCGAAACTGAGCACGTGGGCATCATGCAGGCGCAGTAGGAACTTCCGCCACCCGACGTGAAATCTGAGAACGCGGGATATTGAGTAATTGACCCATCTGGACTGAGGTCAAACTTCTTGACCCCGATGCCTTCCTCTCCACTCCAGGTTTCGTTCGTCGTCTCCGGTGGAATCGGTTGATGGTTCACTTCTCCACTGGATCCTTTCCATGCGGACATGTGGTAGTCGAGGCAGAGATTGCGCGGCCATGGCTTTGCCTCGACGGGTGATGGTAGGTCTCCAAGCGCTGTGTATCTGCGTGAAGACGAAGCCTCGAACGCCGTACTTTGTCTGCCGAGTTTTGGCTTGTTGTCCCAGTCCGACTGGAGGAGAGTCTGAGACTCCGGCAGCGGATACGAAGGACCGGATCTACCGATGTCGTCCCGGCCGAGAGTTGGCGAGTATTCGTTCCACGATTCACCCAGCTGGTTCTCTACTTTCCAGGGCTGTCCATCCATGGACTTCACAGAACAACGCAACGACCTTTCAGGGTCTTGCCTTCGATGAGACGGTTCATCGAGACGCGTGGTCTGTGGCACAGACCGTGAGCCGCGTTCATACAGACCAACCTGCTGTCTCTGAAGCGATGCTTCCCCGCTGCCTGAACCGGGCATCTTCGGCGGCAGAGGCTCCACCGTGCGCCTCTTTTCTTCCACCGTCTCCAGCGTTCCCTCGGTCAGCGCTTTCCTCTTCCGCGGCCGATACTGATAGCCTGGATACTGACGACTGTGGAGGACGCGCAGTCGTTCCGCCTCTTCCATGAAAGGAAGCCGATCCTCCTCTGGCATCTGGAGCCAGAGCTGACCGAGTCGTCGGCTGATCTCTGCGTTGTGCAGCCCTGGGTTCTCGGCCGACAGCTGCCGTCTCTTCGTCTGTGACCAGACCATGAAGCCGTTCATCGGTCTCTTGATGCGGGCCTTTCGACCGGACACGGTTCCTTCGGACGTACTTCCGCCACGGTTGATGGCGTCTGAGTAGGGAGTGGCAGACCAAGGACTAACCAACTGCGAACCGAACTGGATCTGCGACGAGTGACTTTTCATTTTCTTTCTGATGCTCAGAATTTCCTGTATAAGTCAGTAAAGATAATTCGTGCCAACCTTTTGTAGGAGATCTTGTTCACCGAAGGATGATGCTCTCACCTGTAACTTTGCGTCACCGAATGTCTGTTGCTGCAGTACCACACAGTGTCTGCCTCGCTAATTAATTTTCGCTGTGCTGAAGCTGCCAGCAATCTTTCTTTTGCAAATGTTTTGTGTCCTTAAGCTTTCTCAATCATAGCCTGTCTGAGAAAATATGTACGTCCAAGCCCGCAAAAGTAGGCACAAGATTCGTTTGCCCAGTTTTCAAAGCCTTCCACAAATCTAACAACTTTTCCTTTTTTGTCCTGTTAGATTTTGCAGCGACTTTTCGCTCAGATATCGTTTCTGAACAGCCCTAAGGTTCCGCTGGGGCCGGACTTTTAAAGTTCTGATTTCAGGGCGTGACCACTGAAGACTGGATCGCTGGAATCATCGCATTCATTGGCCAAGCCATGGTTTCAGAGTAGGATCCAGGCTCAGTTCTCTAAAAAAAGATAAGGCGAAATCTGAGAACAATGACAGTAACCACCGTTACAACCACTAAGATCCAAGCATGCGTATCCCACACTTAAAGCTTACACACACGTAGATATACATAATGCATATATATGTATATACACACGCACATAAGTATATACTCATATGTATATATACATGTACGTGTGTGTATATACAAAGAAATATGTAAGTATATACATACATTTATATGTATACGTATGAATCTATATTCTGCCCACTTAGCATGGTCGATATGGCTGCGTATTTCCCTAGCGTGGGATTTTCGATGAATTAGTTGGTCACATGCACATTTTCTCGATAATTTTCGATCACTTGGACTTCTAATTTGATGTAATGTGCGTATTGTGGGTAATTTCTTTCACCTATAGCTTTTGTTTCGGAGCGTTTTGGACGGTCTTTGGCATCGGGGTCTCGCGCGAGGTCATGCATATACTCGGCCATTGTGCGGGGTTTGAGCCTTTGAGGTTACTAACTGCATGAACAAGGTGACTGCGTCCAGCTCTATATTTGGAAAGACGAAGAGAGTCCTTTGAGTGGTGCGCAGCGTTCTACAGCGGTGACGCTCTACCAGTGTCCCTAGCGAGGCATGTCTCCTCCAGAGGGTCGACGGCCGAGAGGGAGGAACTGTGAGGGGACTAGGGAGGAACTGCAGTGAGGGGACTGCTTGTGTTGTTGGGGTCTTCGTCGTCTATCGTCGCTGCTCTTCTTCATCGCTACGTAGTCCAAGAACTCCGAATTTTCTGCGATCATGCAGATCTGGGTGGGAACTTGGAAGCCATCGGTTGGGCCGTCCGGGCGTCTCCAGGAGCTCGTCAGGGGTGACTCTTCTAGCCATCTATTAAGCACTGTTCGCTTCTGCGGGTGGCTCGGTCGCAATAGAAACGTGGAGTACGAGGTTGCACTCTGCGTCCGACACTAATCATCTTCGATATGAAAAAGTGTCGTTAAGCTCAAGTACAACAACACTGTTCGCTTATTGGTTAACTTTTGCTCTTAATGACTTTAATATATATAGAACATCATTTAGGCTGGCACAGGCATCGCTTTTCTGAGGCACTTAAAAGATCTATAAGAGTGTCTAGATGCATACATGCATACATACTACCCCATACATATACATGTATATATAATATATTATATACAAACAGACATGCATACATACACACATACGTATGTATACACGAACACGCTCATACATAAATGCAAACATACATACATACATATACTCATACATATAGGCTACGCATACAGAGGCGCAACCACGGTCCAGAAGTTGGGGACCTACTAGAATATCTGAGTGGGGGGAAATTGCGAGCGCCGAAGGCGCGAAGCCGCGAGTGCCGAAGGCAAGAAGCCCCTAACGACTAGGGGGCATGGTACACATAGATATAAGCATATTGTTACAATATTGGCTGCTATAATTATGCTAAAAGCTAATAGTCAACTTTCAAAAACCGAAAGGACAAAAGCAAAACAACAGCACGTACGAAGCTTGTTTGATTAGATTAGTAACGATCGCACTCAATGTAATTTTAAAATCTCGATAATCGTTTGAAGAAAATAGCAAGAAGTAGATACATGTACATTGTATCAGTACTAACTAACTGACTGTACCTGCTTGTCCACCTTGACTAAGACACACTGATATACTACCAAGAAGTATACTATAGCGTACTAACTTCTTGTCTACGCGGCCGAAGCGCCCAGATGTAGCCTACTGCCAGCTACTACAGAGACTACGCCCTATATATGATATGCCTGGTTGTCGTCGCAACTGCAATGCCCCGAAGCCTCTTCTGCAGGGAATTGATTAGGGGAACCACCTTGTCAGTCATCAACCTGAGCGGCAGCTGCATCAGCATCAGCAGCAAATAGGAACAATGAGCCTGCGTTCATTGGTTCATCACGAAGGTTACTAATGGCCTATGACAGAATGTTTGCTCAATTTTTTTCGTCTGTACGTATCTCTCATGCAAGCGGAGGCTGTTCCGTGCTCTAAGACCTGAAAGTCTCCAGCTCTGTTTCTGATCATGACATCTATATTCATGCCTTTGTGTGCGTGCAGTAGGGCGCATACACGTACATACGGTATAATAAGCGCTCACAAAAAATTCTCCGTAGGAAAAGCTCATTCAATGAGCTAAGATTTTAATTACGTAGGTTTACGAAGAATGCAAATAGGAACAATGAGGAAAAATTCTCCGTAGGAAAAGCTCATTCAATGAGCTAAGATTTTTAATTACGTAGGTTTACGAAGAATGCAAATAGGAACAATGAGGAAAAATTCTCCGTATAGGAAAAGCTCATTCAATGAGCTAAGATTTTAATTACGTAGGTTTACGAAGAATGCAAATAGGAACAATGAGGAAAAATTCTCCGTAGGAAAAGCTCATTCAATGAGCTAAGATTTTAATTACGTAGGTTTACGAAGAATGCAAATAGGAACAATGAGGAAAAATTCTCCGTAGGAAAAGCTCATTCAATGAGCTAAGATTTTAATTACGTAGGTTTACGAAGAATGCAAATAGGAACAATGAGGAAAAATTCTCCGTAGGAAAAGCTCATTCAATGAGCTAAGATTTTTAATTACGTAGGTTTACGAAGAATGAAAATAGGAACAATGAGGAAAAATTCTCCGTAGGAAAAGCTCATTTAATGAGCTAAGATTTTAATTACGTAGGTTTACGAAGAATGCAAATAGGAACAATGAGGAAAAATTCTCCGTATAGGAAAAGCTCATTCAATGAGCTAAGATTTTAATTACGTAGGTTTACGAAGAATGCAAATAGGAACAATGAGGAAAAATTCTCCGTAGGAAAAGCTCATTCAATGAGCTAAGATTTTAATTACGTAGGTTTACGAAGAATGCAAATAGGAACAATGAGGAAAAATTCTCCGTAGGAAAAGCTCATTCAATGAGCTAAGATTTTAATTACGTAGGTTTACGAAGAATGCAAATAGGAACAATGAGGAAAAATTCTCCGTAGGAAAAGCTGATTCAATGAGCTAAGATTTTTAATTACGTAGGTTTACGAAGAATGAAAATAGGAACAATGAGGAAAAATTCTCCGTAGGAAAAGCTCATTCAATGAGCTAAGATTTTAATTACGTAGGTTTACGAAGAATGCATGTAATGTAAGTCCAAGCATCCCAGCGACCAGTTATTCGGACACAGCGTGAAACGGCTGCTAACTGGGTGAGGACTGAGGAGCCAGTAACGCAGAGAGTCTGAGTTCGAGCCGTCCCTCTATACTACGGTCAAAGTGTAAAAAATAATAACAAATTATCGAGCAAGATATGTCGGCGATTTAAATTTCAATCGTGATATACAGCTACAGTTAATGACAGCCCATATCCTACACTTTTGTTCCAGGCTGGCTCTATAAAAGTCGACAATATAACAGTATAAGTCGTGTGATTGTGACACTTTTGTTTTGTGCAAATAGGCCTATGTGCAGCACTAAAATTGAGTTATGTATTCGTAAATATATATATACATATATAATTATATATATACGGAGTTGCAACTTTGACAGTAACTAATGTAGGCTACTGTAATATGATACATAATATATGATAAATGATATATGATATAACAGTAAAAAGATTTGAAGTTGACTGCTACATTTGTTCTTATATACGATATGTAGGCTATACATATAGCCTAGGCCATATGTATACATAAAATATGCATGTTATTTAAGTTATACTCGAGGGCGTCACTGACCTCCAACAATGTCCGCGTTTACTCAATAGGCGAACGCGTGCAAGAGACAAATGCATAAAAAGCATTCTTCGTACGCCTTCTTAATTCCCAAGACCTGGGCAAGTTCTTGGAAGTGCAGGGACGGTTGTGTATGAAGGGGGTGTTTGAATTGAGATAGTCTTATCATTAAGTGGGGTTTCTCGCCGGAAATCCAGGTTATGTGTAACCACAATGGACACGGGGGTGAACATTGAGGCAGGGTGTAACGTATATACACGAGGCACTTTTCGACGACTGGGAGAGGCGAGCTCTAAACGGCAATGCGTGGGCAGGTAACCATTGTGACTATGCAAGGCCCATTATCTTGACATGCCATTGAACGTGAAAAAGAAGTCGAATCACGATCACGACGGTTCTGTGAAATTGTAATCGTTTGGGTAAAGACGCTTCACCTAGTGACACCTACGTTAATGGAGGTTGTTATTAGGGCCTACTGATTCTGAAAATGGCATTATTTTGTCGTACACGGCATTCATGTTTGGACCAGTTTGTGGACATTGCGTTCAATAACCATTCTGCTCAATGTATGCATAACTAAGTATGTATACATGTACATGTGTATGTATATATGTATGCATGCATGCATGCATGTATGTATGTATGTATGTATGTATGTATGTATGTATGTATGTATGTATGTATGTATGTATGTATGTATGTATGTATGTATGTATGTATGTATGCATGTATGTATGTATGTATGTATGTAGCCCATGTATGTATGTATGCATGTATGTATGTATGTATGTATGTATGTATGTATGTATGTATGTATGTATGTATGTATGTATGTATGTATGTATGTATGTATGTATGTATGTATGTATGTATGTATGTATGTATGTATGTATGTATGTATGTATGTATATATGTATGTATGCATGTGTGTATGTATGTATGTATGTATATGTATTTATGTATGTTTGTATGTATGCATTCACGTATGCATGTAAGTATCTATGTATCTATGTGTGTATAACTCAGGATTAAAAAATTGTGGGCCAGATTTCACTGATTGTCGATATAGAATATTTTCCAAACGATAAACGCGGAAAATGATCAAATTGTCTCTTGCATGGCCAAAAAAGCGGAAGGACATAGGAGAATGGTGTCGGTACCTGCTCAAGGCACGTGCATGGGTAATGGCTCGGATATCGGTATCATGCCCTACTGATTCAAAGGGATCCTGTTGGCGCATATCGGCACCTCTCTCAACGCCTAAACCGTAAAAGTTATCAACGTGGATTCTCTGCAATCAGGATTTGACTTTTGCTTCCAAATGCTTGGTCGATTTCTTCAGAAGTCAATTGCAATAGTTGCTTGTATTGCATCAATGGAGTAGCCTAATTTGCGAGCTTTTAAATAACATCGGTCATTAAGAATGACCAAGCGAGAATCTCACAGGCAGTCTGACACAAGAATTATATAGATGGTGTGCAATCCACGTATCAACACACCAGGTTACACGGAAGCGTCTGGATTTGTAGTTAGGTGGAAGGTTACCCTGAAACGCCTGGAATTTAGTTAGGTGGAAGGTTACCCTGAAACGCCTGGATTTTAGTTAGGTGGAAGGTTACCATGAAACGCCTGGATTTTTAGTTAGGTGGAAGGTTACCCTGAAACGCCTGGATTTTAGTTAGGTGGAATCAATCTTTGAAAAAGATGATTCGTGTGATTGTAGAGAATCCACGTTGATAACTGTTAAGGTTTAAGCGTTGAGAGAGGTGCCGATATGCGCCAACAGGATCCCTTCTGATTTTGTTGGTTTATGGGAAGATGCCCGGAGTCCGTTGATAATTATACAAGAAACATGGCGCAACGAAATTTTAGTACCATATAAATTGGGATGGAAATCACTAAAGTATTTGAAAAAATTACGAGAAACTTTGTCGGAAGCCACAACAGCCACGGAGACCCATGCAGAAAAAAAAATCCTATTCAGTATACATATTATATATAGGCCTATATGCGATCCATTACAATAAGACAGAAAGAGATATTTTGAAGCGGGAGAAACCGTGATTGTATAGGCCTACTATTGTATGCAACTTCCACGACTAAGCTGTTGTCTCTTTGACACAGACTGTGTAGTGTTTTACACAAATAACCGAAACACTGTATATAATTGACAAGAAAGCACGTTATTCATGCCAACAAGATTCGGAAGAACATTGCGTGTATTTTATTTGTGTCTTAAATGCCGATGATGAGTCGACGATAACGATTTTGGAGAAATGTGTGAAGTACCGATTAAGTCTAAAAGAGTCAGCTTGTGAACAATTAAAACAGTTGACTATTTGACTATCCGAGTATTTGTATCGACCATTCAGTTATTACCGACAGTAACTCATGTTGTGAAGTCTGTCTTGCTTAACGAGCGTCACAAGACTTCTTAGTAATGATGTCAACGATGATGATAATGAGGAGGAGGAGGGTAATGATGGTGATGATGATGATGATGATGGAGGGCAATGATGATGACGATGATGATAATGATGATTAGGATGATGATGATGATGATGATGATAATGACGACGACGATGATATTCGAAGATGTGATGACAATCACAATGTTGATGTTCGTAACGACGACGGTGATGGTTATACCGACTAAAACAATAACGCTGAAAACGACAGTATGATGATGACAATGATGATTATGGTTACGATTGGAATGAAAATAATTAGGGTCATTACAGGTCAAAGTAATGTCCGAGAGGCGCTATATAATAGAAGTCTACGGAATACATTAAATTTCAACGCTAGATTGTAACATCTGTCAAACCTGGCCATTGCTTCACGTGACGCAGAGTCATGTGAAACAGGGTAATCATCACGTGACCAATAACTAATAACCATGGCAACGGGGTTTCCGTAGAATTTACGATGATCATCCAACACTAGATGGCTTAATATTTCGACTTAAATGCGAGTGTGTGATAAGGTAAATAATGATTGGTGTCAACGATCTGCAGCGTGACTGTTGTTTATCGCGAATAATTATTGTTCTCGTCGTAAATTACGGCGCCTAATTACGGGCCCTGGTCTTATTAACAAATTTTCACCTGTGACTCAAACCTCTTTAAGGATTCTCGTCATACATGCTTCATCTATCATAACAATGTTAAACTTCCTTATAGCTGTGTTTCTTTTCTCCTTTCATCATTCCTTTATTTAATAATAATAGGAATAATCTTCGCTTATTATTTCAAACTGACACACCGCAGTATGATAAGACTTCATATTATGAATGGATGATCACAAATTATTACAGTAGTCGAATTTGCCTTTCTGCAGCCATGCAAGGCGCCCATCACGACCTACTGCTAATTTTACCAACGCCATCTGGCGAATGAAAGGCTGAGTCGACCTATGTGCGTTCAATTCTCCTATACGTTCATTACATTCTACCATGCCGTGGTTACTGTACTTCACGTTCTTCAACATCTGTCAACATCCTTCCCTCTGATTACATCTTATCTGTAGCACATGAGAGGCTGCAACTTATGTAGCTCAGCTATCGTAAATCGTAATAGATAAGGCATCAACCGATGGTTGCTGCTCAGAAGAACCACAGTCTGTGGTTCACTTTCAGCATGCCCATATGGAGCCTATAGGACCCACATTATCAAATGGGACTCCAAGCAAAAGGGCCTCAATGGGTCCCATCAGACGTTCGTAGGCATGTTGGCAGGGTTGCTCTTTAGACAAATACCCGTTAAGGTCAGAGAGGTCATCGAGGCTAGAAGATAGACTAAGAACATTAAGAAATTCGTAGCCGTAAGATGTCGTTAGACAAAGGATGCCGCTGTGGGTCTATATCGTCCGAATACATGCAACAGCTGTAGTCTATACTCTATAAGTTAACCGAATTAATAATAATAATAATAATAATAATAATAATAATAATAATAATAATAATAATAATAATAATAATAATAATAATAATAATGATGATGATGATGCATGATGATGATGACATGATGAGTAGGATGATGATGATACATGATGATAGTAATGATGATGATGATGATGATGATGATGATGCATAATAATAATAATAATAATAATAATAATAATGCTTTAATAATGAATCATAATAATCGGGCAAAATAATAATAATAATAAGAAGAAGAAGAAGAAGAAGAAGAAGAAGAAGAAGAAGAAGAAGAAGAAGAAGAAGGAGAAGGAGGAAGGAGGAGGAGGATGCAGGAAAAAGAAGGAAAAGGAGAAGAAAGAGGAGGAGGAGGAGGAGAAGAAGAAGAAGACGATTTGTATAGCACTGTAGCACAACCGAGGCCGAATAATGGGGCGCTGTACATGAGTTGAAAAAAGATAAATGACAGTCGGTAAACAGGATCTGGCCTAGTACGGAACCTTGGGGAACATCACGGTTCAAGACAAAACTCAATGCTGAGGAAGTTAGGATTGACGTAGTGGGCAGAAACAGCTTCAAACAAGGCAGCAAATTCCAGCACCTCGGATCGCCAACGGAGAGAGTGCGAGGGTCTATAGCACTGTTTATAGTTAGTCGAAGCACAGCAGGAGCTGAAGGCTACGTGTCGGATGAAATCGAGTACCGGTATCGCCTCAGAGGAGTCCCATGGTTCTCTAACTAATCTGCTGTGCAAAGAATTATTGCATTGTATCTATAAATTTATATAGCGCCTCTCGCAGTGCACACCAATCAGAGGCGCTCCAGTGCGAAAGACCCAGAGGAAAGAAAGAGGTCTTGAGACAACGAAAAGAGGCACTTGGCCCACCAGCCAATTATGCTTTTGGTATACGGTGTTGCTTAGAAAGTAGAAACACCCACCGATCGTTGCCTTGGGCACTGCCACTAGGGCGCAACATCATTACACAAACGTTCATATTAGAATCGACTTGGAGGAAAGGACTCTCCAGTTGTAAAATCTCGATTGCATTATGTTATATATTTACCTTTGAACTTCGGTTGATCAGTGCGATTTGCTGTCCAGGCTATTAAAGCGGTTTTAAAATATCTTAATCAACGTTTAAAATGTTAAACGCAGAGTAAGCCAATGCCGGGTCAACGCTCGCAGTAACTCCTAAATAAAGAAATTTACACAAGACGGCGATCACATAATATAGGGCTTAGCGACATAATCGGCTGCGATCTAGCTGATCCTATGTAATTATGCTGTATATATGTATACATACAAATCGGAAATAGACTTCATTTTCGGAAATTCAAGTTGGCTTTACTCAGAAATTTAATAGACTTAGGCCCAAAGTAGTCCGAATTTGATACGTTTGTCTGTCTGTATGTCTGGTTGTAGTTCTGCCTACCTGTCTGCCTGTTTGTCTGGCTGCCTGTCTGTCTTATCGGCAGAATAGCCTTGAAATTCCCCGCGTATAAATGCAAAGCCAATCGGCGTCCAGGGCTGACCGTTTATAACCAGAGATATGCAGAGGTCCATGAAGAGGCACATGCAGACGCAGGGACAGAGATACCGACACAGACAGAAGCGCGTGATTAAGCGTCAGATAAATGCATTCAATTTCAAGTAATTAAATACAAAATTCCCCTTTTATATGCAATATCAATTATATACTCCAGGAGCTTGCATATCTAGACGCCGAGAGCCGATATGTATAGGCTACTGATGTACATAATATTATATATATATATATATATATATATATATATATATGACCTAAAAATAACTATATCTTGGATGTGACTAAATTTAACTAGAGGGAATTTATTCGACACTATAGACTGTAGACAGACGGTGTACAGATAGGCCTAGATATACATGTATAGCAAGCGTTAAGCCCTTCAATGGGGCATTTATTACAGGAAATTTTGCAACAGCATGTACTAACGCCCATGATTGATGATGTTCGTATTCCCGTCGAATTAACCATCAGTACAAACAAAAATAACTATATGACTAAATATACTTTAACACGGACAGAGCAACACATTTACACGTATACCGACATGTGTTGTATGCTTGGATATGCGCTAGTGTGGGCGTATGAACTCATAGACAAGGAAGTTCGAATGGCAGTAATTAGCGGCACTAATTACCTATTAAGTGTAAGGTGCATAACGTATGATCTTTGTTAATTAGGATTTGGGGACTTTGATGACTACGACCTTTGAATCTACTGACAGTATACGGATGCGCGGAAAATTTGACTCTTTGAAGGAAGCGGAACAGGGCTGACCAATTTATAACCACTGTGCTAATGTTTTAATAGTTTTCGCCATTCATCAGTCAATGGAGAATGGCTGCAGCGTAGAGTTGTTGATAAAATCAGGAAACTTGCAACGAACCCGTGGTTACTCGAACTTCAGGCCCTGCTATGTCAACAGCACGAGGGAGATAGGATTTTCCCACTGATTGAGTCCAGCTTCATGGCGTTTTCTCCAAGTTCTTTTCTCTGATTGGGAGTCTTGTGACATGGGCCTCTCAACATGGGCGCAACCACGGTCCAGAAGTTGGGGGGCCTACTAGAATGTCTGAGTGGGGGGAATTGCGAGCTCCGAAGGCGCGACGCTCGATTGCCAAAGGCAAGAAGCCCCTAACGACTAGGAGGTATGGGGGAGCGTCGTAAGCTGCCCCTTGAAGCCGACGCAATTTTGAGCATTAGATGCCAAATCAAATGGAGTACATTTGGGCTCTAATTGCCTCAAATTTTTCACCGATGATTTCGATATAAAAGTACCTAAACCATCTAGATCTGTGAAAAAATAAGACTTTATTATATGAATAAACTGAGATTTTAGGTTTTAGAAGAACACTCTTCGCGGTCGTAGCATAAAAAATTGAAATGTCCTCTTAGGCTTCTACCGCGAGTCTTAGTCGAATTTTAAAAAGCGAGGTAAGTAAAGTTTTAGAGTGAAATTATACAGCAACATTCTTCACTGAATTCTGATACAAGTCTTTCAAGTCAGTTTAGCGGCTTTAGCCTGACTCTTTATTTTATCGGCAGCAGGGCCAGCGATTTGTTGGAGGAGGGACCTACTAGAACGGCCGAGTGGGGGGGAACTGCGAGTGCGGAAGGCGCACAGCCGCGATTGCGCAAGGCAAGAAGCTCCTAACGACTATAGTGGTACTGGGGAGCGTCGCAAGCTCCCCCGTCTGGGTCTGGGGCCGAAGCCGACGCAATTTTGAGCATTTGATACCGAATGGAGTGCATTTTGGGCTCTTGTTTACCTCAAAATTTTCAACAGTTGGGAGACCGTCCTAACCTAACCTGTTCGAAAGTTGGGGGGGGGGGACGCGTCCCACGGGTTCCATAGGGTGGTTGCGCCTATGCCTCTCAAAGCAAGACTCTAATACGAACAGGACAATTATGCTAAACTAACAGTCTGTCCTGCTTCGGCCTGCAGTGGTCGCCGATCTCTACGTTCTGCGATCCACGGTGACTTAATTGCTTGTCACCTTTGCACGTACTTCCACCATACAGGCATACACTACCGGGCTTTCTCCTTCGTGGGCTCGACCATTTGGAACGGACTTCCATTGGAGCTACTTTTGCTACCAAGGACAAACTCCTCGGCCTTTTACCCATGTCTAAAAACCGTTCTTTTCGGCCACGGCTGGGACCGCCTCTAAGTAGGTATCTTGACGGGGCGCTATGTCAAGTTTATACTGTTTCATTGCTATAGATATGTTGTAGATGATTAGATGAAAAACATGCCGAGGCATCATCTTGCACGGGCTAATAAAGTGACTAACTAAGCAAATTAGTAAAACTACAGACGAGAAAAAAAATGAAGAATCGAGCATTAATTAATCCAATCAATCAATTATCAGTGATGGCTTGGGGTCGTCCATTAATTATGTCAACAAATTTTAGGCAGCTGAAATTTTTGACCCCTTCCCCTTGTCAACAACTGTCAAACACTGACGGACCCCAACAAAAATTTTTGTCAACAATCCCAGAACCCCCATCCCCCTAAACAAAAGAAACAAAAATGGCTCAATGTATGTAGAATCATTTTTTTTAAATTTTAGACTAGGAAATGCAATCTCGAATTTCAAACTATATGAGTTTAGTTTATTATCAGCTTTTTAGTAGTATTAAACATTACGCACTTTCTAAATTTTTAGCATTTCTTAATGTTTTCGCTACCATTTGGAAGGGTCTGTGTTGATTTATTGGAGAAAAATTTCTTGACGTCAACTTGTACCGAACCCCCTTCCCCTTGTCAACAACTGTCAAACTGTTCCAAACCCCCTTCCCCTATTTTGTTGACATAATTAATGGACGACCCCTTGAGTAGTGTTGTTTTAGTTTTGCCTTGAGTTTTAGTTTTAGTTATTATTAGTTTTACATGCTAGGTGTTTTAGTTATTATTAGTTTTAGTTATTTCGCCAAGTTTTAGTTTTAGTTATTATTAGTTTCACATGTTGGGGGTTTTAGTTATTATTAGTTTTCGTTATTTCGCCGAGTCTGGCAATATTTTTCTCACATACAGCTTTTGCACCAAAAAGGATTCACTCCCTACAATCTGTTTCTAATCGATACTTAAAGTAGTCCCATCCTCCACTAGTTTTAGGTCTAACCACCTAAATTTAGTTCGGACATCTTATAAAATTCCACAGATCGGAAGATTACCGAACGAAGTACTGATTATAAAACGCGTAAATCCAAAATATTGAATATCCTAAGACGTTAGGTTTTCGTTATGTGTTTTCGTTTTGGTTTTCGTTATGTGTTTTCGTTATTATTAGTTTTCGGGGGTAAGATGGACGTAATGTAGGGGTAAGACTGGTTTAGTTTTAGTTTTTATTTCGTTATCGTTTTTCCTCTAGTTTTCGTTTTAGTTTTAGTTTTAGTTAACTAAAACCTTTTGTTTTCGTTAACGAAGGTTTTCGTTTTAGTTTTCGTTAACGAAAACAACACTACCCTTGAGTGACCGATTGAGGGCTATTCCATTTGAGCGTGGTCGTATACGTTTCCAGGTCTGGAGCGCCTCTGAGTCAGGGCTGTTAAAGGCATGGTTTTTTTTTTGCTTTTTGTTAAAAAAAAAACAACAAAAACAACAAAATCGCAATTTTTTTTACAAATTTAGAAATTATAAATGCAAAAAATGGCGTCTCTTCAACTCTCTTGGCAATTGTTTTATGGTCTTTGTTAACGTCATTTTATGACATTCTCCGGTTCTACTGTTCTAGTTAATTTCATTTATATGCCTCTGATTAATTTGAACGGCATTACGCCATTTTTATGAGTTTTATGATCCGAAATAGGAAAATCTCAAAAAAAAAAAAAACAGAAAACAAAAAAATAAAAGACCAACTTTTCATTTTGAAAAAGTTTGTTATTTTTGCACCCCTGCTCTGAGTAGGTTCCTGTAAAGGTGATATCTAATGTGTAAGCTTAAGTTTTAATTGCGATAACGCTATAGTGATGTTGGTGTTAGCACGTGAGCACTACCACAATTTCATTGTCTCTTTCGGAAAACCTCCACTGTCAGGGACATTGCCCAGTTTCCTTGACCAGACACCAAATAGCCCACTACATCTGTCTTAGGTGTATACACGCAACGCTCTGAATAGCTTATAATGTAAGAGTCAAATGTGTAAATACACAATACACGCGATCCGCTTTTGACCTGACAACGGTTAATGGAGACATGCAGGTGTATTCGAGTAATTACTCGGTTCTATTCCAGAATCATTCAGTACTAAATGCTACATTAAAGTAAGTCGATACTTTTGAAAAATTCTAAACAGTTCAGTTCCTTTTTAATTGCCAAGTAATTGCTGTTCATTGTTGTTATCAAATTACACTACAATAAGCAAATAACTATCGCAATGGCCGTGAATCATGGCATATGACGAACAATCGAACGATTTTGTTCTCGTTATCATTATTATGACGAAATTTTTGACGCGCGTAAAGTCACACAGAAATGCTAATGCAGAGGAACATAGATACTCGGGTGACTCGGGTCCATTATTTGGGGACAGCAACTTGCGTGAATGCAATCTGTCCCTTCCACAGTTTCGGAAGCGTCTGAAGTCTATTACTTGACAGTGGTTTCACTGGTTTGGTTCGGGAGCGCCACTGATGAGTTTATTCTTGGCGCTGTGCAAATAATTATTGTCTCGTATGATGTTTAAAAACATTTACTAGTCATAACAGACAGCTGACGTTACTAGGCAAAATCTATGTTTCATAACGGCTACAATCTGGAACAATTGTCACTTGTTGCGTTCTGACAACAAAACTTTGAAAAAATAAACGAAAATACATACAAACTGTACATATATAAATGTGAGATAACAATTGCAATTGCATGAAAGCCGATGACAGTGCTACATCGAGACTCAACCAATAGACCCATACCCGAAGACCGCAGACTTCGGGAAGGGATGCTCGGAGATGCTGATGGTTGAATATCTAACCCCCACCTGAATAATGGGAGAACAACCCCCACTCTGGCCGACATAATTGGAATTTGGAAATCAACAACCTCAGTTAAGTCTGCATGTTTATATATAAAACGTACGTTAAACCCCCAATTATGAAGTTCGATTGAGGTCGTTTTCCAAACCCCACCATTGGTAAACGCCACTGGTTGAAGCAGGACATAAAGTTATGTGTTTTCTGACACAAAGTGTGCAATTGAAATTGCTGAGTGTGCGGTTGCGTTGTCTGGACTCTAAGTGTGCAGTTTGAATATCTGGGAGATTAGTGCAGGTCAACCGCAACAGATTTTATTCTAACACCTGAAATTTTACTTACCAGTTCAAGGACATACTTCAAACGATAATTATAGTTTTACTTATTCGGCTCAGCGACTTACCCCAAACCTCCCCTTTACGACAGTTTGAGAAAAAGTGTCTGTTGACATTTCTGAGTATTTGGGCATGGGTTGGAGGTATATAGGTGCGCTCGTTGTAAGGGTTTTGAGGGTCTGACAGGCACGTTTATAAGTCTGATTCTACAGCAAGCCAATGCCGCTGACCGAAAAAGTTACGGAATTTGTACGAGAAGATGCACGCAGCACCACGCGACGCGAGTCAGAGAATTCGGGAAGCGTTGAAGCCTAACTTCAAGAGCTGAGGTACCTGCTAGAACCGAGTTGGCATAATCGAAGCTAGAACAGACAAGAGTGCATGCAGGCTATGCTGCGACGTGTCTTTGAGTATTGCTTATCCGGGGTTATGCACAAGCCAACATTTTTTAAATGAGCACATTAAAGGTATGGTGCTCCTTGGTCGACTCGGGTCATCTATCACGTAGTCCACTGTTATACTCATGACACCCGTGTTAGTTGCTTGCTGTATTTGCATATTGTAGGCATCACGTCGCCTTACAGGCCTACACTCCTGTGAATTCTTTATTGCAGACGTATTTGCATATCGTTTAACCAAATGAGTCATCTACATTATGAGTGTTGGACACTTCTCGGATTTGAGTATGCTGCGGACCCAATGACCCAGTATGTTTCTATAGTATTGGCAGCTGATCCTATCAATTGATTACCAGGGCTTCCTCTATTACTTACCTGTCATGGTTTTGATCAAACCTGTTTGATTTGACTCTAATTTTATTTTTTCATGGTCTTGAACGGACCTGTGTGATTTATTTCTGATTTGATTTCGAAGATTTTATCTGAGTTTGAAATGTATTAAAAGGCATATCCAGCTATTTCTCCAATCCCACCATCTGCGGGCTAATAGATAATGTAAGTGATTCCAATGAATCGCGTAAACCCGATCTAGGCAACCAATCCGGACAACCGGAAGACACTGATAGAGGGCACTACAGCTATCGAGGCGGGAAACCACAAAGGCGTGGACAAGGGTGGAAGCATCAGTAGGAGTCAGAGAGCGAGATACCACCTTAAGCTGACGCAATTGCCAATTGGTAACAGAAATTACGACAAAGTAGGCCTAAGTTAACGTGTCGCGTGAAAGTGAGCTCCTAGTCCAGGATTACACCAAGGTCCCGAACAAAAGTGGAAAAATTACCCGAGGGAACTCAAGAGTCAAAGCCTCTAAGTTAATTTTACCAATTAAGCTGTTGGCGCGTACCGAACCAGACATATTGGGTCTTGTAACTCTTGTTGGGGTTGAGCCGTGGGCGGTTGGAAGACATCCAGGCCTCCATGCAGGATCTCCATTATAGCCTGGCTAATTTCTCGGACCGTATCAGCAGCTGCTGACTTTGGGCAATGAGGAACTCTAATGTTGATCCAACAGAGTCAATTAGGCCCTTAAGACAAATTATGTCACATTGTCCACTTAGTGTAAAATAGACTTATGCTCTACGTGAGTAACCGATGTTTGCCCATGTCCTGATTGTACAAATACGATATTTCCATTTCACTGCAGGGGCGCAACCACAGCCCAGAAGTTGGGGGGACCTACTAGAATTTCTGGATAGGGGTGGGGGTTGCGAGCGCAGAAGGCGCGAAGCTGCGATTGCCGGAGGCAAGAAGCCCCAACGACTAGGGGGTATGGGGAGCGTGTAAGCTCCCCATCGGGTCTGGGGGTCCCAGAAGCCGACGCAATTTTGAGCATTTGATGCCAAATGGAGTACATTTGGGCTTTAATTTACCTCAAATTTTTCACCGATGATTTCGATATAAAAGTACCTAATCCATCTAGATCTGTGAAAAACAACTTTATTATATGAAAAAACTGGGGGTAACAAGGTTTTAAGGGAATTGAATGGAAAAGAGTCACTCAGCTCTAGAACAGTGTTTGTCAAAACTAGGAAAATCGGCAGGAGGAAGCCTGAACGGGTCAATTTTCACAGAATACCGTTAAGGTGTTTATGTTCCCCCTAGAGTGGCAAATCCCCAACAAAAGGGGATAAAGTAGCCGTGCGAGGGAGACTGAAGGCGAAATGGCTATGACGAAATCAGTAGGTCCAAGGCTAGAGCCTTGTACTATACTGGCTGGCGAAGCTCCTAACGTCTAGGGCCTAGGGGGTATGGGGGATCGTCGTTAGTTCCCCCTCGGGGTCAGGGGCGGAGCCCCAGAAGCCGACGCAATCATTTGATACCAAAGATCCTCTTGACAATTTTCAAAAGTTGGGGAACCTGTTCTGGGGGGATCCCACGGGTCCCATAGGGTGGTTGCGCCTATGTTTCACTGTATTGAAGATAACGAGATGTTCATGATGACCCCTATAGCTCTCGACCCCAAAACAACCTCACTGCACAAAACCTTAACCAAGCCTTGATTGCGAAATTAAAAATCGTCCCATTATTGAACTGCGCTGAACTAGATCCTGACTATAACTATTTCAATGATTAAGCCTATGATTGTAATTACTCTACCCCATATTCCCTAAAATCAGATTCTGCACCTTCTTCCCATCATTCTCAGTAATCCACATTGACGGTAGAAACCTTCTACCTAAGCTAGATGAAATCAAGGACCTATTTGCACCTTTATCCGGTAACTATCTTGGCGCTTACTGAGACATGTCTGGAAGAAAATACCAGGATATTATTTTATTCATAGACCGAGAGGGACATCCAGGGGAGGAGGAGGAGGTTCCTAATTAAGGAGGGGTTTCATACAAGTTAGGCCTACTGGACAATCGAGGAAAGAACTACAACTCCGTTACCGATATAGGAACAAATTTAAAACAGTACGTCCGTATACAAACAGAAAGCCATTATTATGCAGCTGAATTTTGTAAACATAGTAATAATTTGAAGAAAACCTGGAGCCTTTTGCGAGATTAAATTGCGACAAATAATAACTATGATACTAACTTTACCTCTCTAAAAGCAATGAAAATAAGATAGCCTAACTAGTCCACGAGAAATTGCTAATAAGTTTAATAGATACTTTATACGGGAATCGCACAGTCGCTGGAGAAAAAATCCCACTTACATCCTGTTCAAAAGTGTTCATATGAGAAATATATGCCCGCAGTAATCCTGGACTCCTTCGGACTACTATATAGCCTAAGCGATACCTCCCCTGAAGAAATTCTGCACTTTGGCCACACCCTCCGTAATTATCATGCCAAGGGGTTGATTACACTGAACCTGTTATTGCAGCATCCGCAGCATCCGCTTTACATAGTATAGCTTGCCAGTTATCAGAATTAATAAACTGTTAATTTAACTTCGGGGTCTTTCCAGAAGCTCTAAAAATTGCCAAGATCGTTCCAGCATTTACAAACGGGGCTAGAAATGAAGTTTCTAATTTTAGACCAATTTCAGTGTTACCATATATACTTCTGTAAATTCACATTGAAAAAGCAATGTAGCCTACGAACGTCTCAATAATTATATTAAAAAAGCAAATATCTTCTTTCCTTCGCAGCATGGGTTCGAACCTGGCCACTCCCTTAGGCTTAGATGCTTCTACTTAAATATGCAAGATAAAATTTCAAATGCTATCGAAAATAACGAATACTCGATCGATTGGACTATTCTTCGACCTTGCCAAGGAATTTGATACCCTAAATCATACTATCCTAGTAAAAACACTAAATAATCATAGGGTCCGAGGTACCCAGCTTGAATGATTTATTAGTTATTTTACGAACAGGTCCCAATTAGTAAGCTGCGGCTTCTTTCTTCTCGGATCTACGAAAAATTTACTTTCGAGTTCCCAATGGATCCATTTTAGGTTCCCTATTGTTCTTAATTTACATTTTTGAATGACAAAAAGCTTCCTCCTTCATGTTCCTTAATCCTTATGCTATTTACTAACGATTCAATTGTATTTGTATTCTATACTTATTACTCATACTTCTCTAGACTTCTTGTACCATGCTATAAATGCAGAGCTAAAATTTATAACCGAGTGGTTCCATGCTAATAAATTAACTCTCAACCTTTGAAACACAAACTATAAAATTATACTTTTTAAATCCTACAGGAAGGACAGCCCTGCATGCTGAACATTTAAGGATATGTACTGAGGGTACCCCAATCACCCAAGTAGCTATTCACTTAAATTGACTATTAACCTGAAATGCATGATGCTGAATCATTAGTTAAGATTTATCATTTTTGTTCCTTAATATGCTTATTTTAGACTAGTTAAGTATATTGGCTTTCGTCATGAGGCTGTACTGCTACCTTGGGGCCAATAGGGGGCCCTATACTTAGCGGAGCCGTAAGACCTCTGCAGGGTACTCTGCGTGACCGTACTATTTATTTCAGTGATGTGCTACTGTTCTTTATTGGTCACCGAATAACGTTGTTTGACGAAAATTGATTGATTGAGAGCAAACTTTATGTGATGCATTGCCCTGATATGATGGCAACACGATTAGCAAAAGTCTGTTATGTGAGGTCGAATATGATATTACTGTTACTGTACAGAGTGACTCCAACTTTTTGACAGCTTGGAGTGCAGTGACGCAACAAATAGAAGAAGAGACAGCCGGTACCAAAGAAAGAGAGAGAGCAGTGACGTAACAGACAGAAGGCGAGGTAGCGGTTGACAAAATGAGAGAAGTGAGGTAACAGACAGAATGAGAGATGGGGTTGACAAAGAAAAAGACAGAGCAGTGACGTAAACAGAGAAGTGACGTAACAACAGAAGGATTGAGAGCGGTTGTAAAAAAGAGAAGTGACGTAACAAACAGAAGAAGAGAGAGATAGCGGTTGACAAAGAGAAAGACAGAGCAGTGACGTAACAAACAGAAGGAGAGACAGCGGTTGAGAAAGACAGAGCAGTGACGTAACAACAGAAGGCGAGATAGCGGAGAGACAGAGCAGTGACGTAACAAACAGAAGGCGAGATAGCGGTTGATAAAGAGAAAGACAGAGCAGTGACGTAACAAACAGAAGGCGAGATAGCGGTTGATAAAAAGAGAGAGCAGTGACGTAACAAACAGAAGGAGAGATAGCGGTTGATAAAGAGAAAGACAGAGCAGTGACGTAACAAACAGAAGGCGAGATAGCGGTTGACGTAAAAAAAGAGAGCAGTGACGTAACAAACAGAAGAGAGAGATAGCGAGTTGATAAAGAGAAAGACAGAGCAGTGACGTCACAAACAGAAGGAGAGATAGCGGTTGACAAAATGAGAGAAGTGACGTAACAAACAGAAGGAGAGAGAGAGCGATTGACAAAAAGAAAGACAGAGCAGTGACGTCACAAACAAGAAGGAGAGAGAGATAGCGGTTGACAAAGAGAAAGACAGAGCAGTGACGTAACAAAAATAAGGAGAGAAATCGGTTGACAAAGGGAAAGACAGAGTGGCACTTTCAATGGGCGACAAATTCTGACGTAACACACAGAAGGAGAGATATCGGTTGATAAAGAGAAGGACAGAGCAGTGACGTAACAAACCAGTTCCACCTTTAGGTATAGGCGATATAGTCGGCTGCCTAGAGTGGCACTTTCAATGGGCGACAAATTCTGGCAAAATACATGATGGTCACTTCCGTCAAAACGATGTCATTTATGAGTAAGGGGCAGCATTCTTGTCGCCTATAGCACAAAATCGTCAAAGAATGTCAAAGGCCGCCTCTATGACAAACAGAAGGAGAGACAGCTGTTGACAAAGAGAAAAACAGAGCAGTGACGTAACAAACAGAAGGAGAGATACATGTAGTGGTTGCTAAAATGAGAGAAGTGACGTCAGAAACAGAAGGAGAGATAACGGGTGACAAAGATATAGATAACAATGACGTAGCAAACTGAAGGAGAAACATAGGGCGACAAGAAGAGAGAGATAGCAGTGACGTAGCAAAATGAAGGAGAGATAGCGGATGACGCAGTGAGTGAGAGAATAGTGACAGCGGAGTAACAATAAGAATAATGTTAATGCTGGATAAGGTGTTACTGCTGGAATGAAAAGGCGGAACAACGCCGGTGTCACAAAATAGAGTATCCCCCATACATGAGTATCCCCCTTAGCGAAATGGAGTATTCGGTTTTGTTGGCATTTTTGCGGTTTCTAAGTGTATTCAGTCGTACTGTTTGGATTTATTGTACACATACAATATTTTAAGTTGCGTGTCTTTAGTTTGTACGTCGACCTGAAATTAATTTACTTCGTTTTTGGTGATTTTGACTGGATTTTCGTCTTGGCTATCGTGATGCGTATACGACGATGAGGGATAGAATGGTTTATCCCCCGGATACTCTAAAGCGGTTTATTCCATCCGGGGGATATGCTTTAAGGGGGGATAGAATATCTCTGGACACCCGGCGTTGGCGTGAGCCAAATTTCATTGCAGCAGACTTATCTGGATTTTATGGCGAGACCGCTGAAGCAGAACCATGCATGCGCTGAAGGGAGGCATTGCTCAAGGTTTATCTGGCCGGACTAATCAGTGGGTCACGACAGGGCAATGTAAAGCTAAGTGTCATCGGCGTGCTATAGGCTACTGTAACTGAACATTAATATCTGGATCCGTAAAACACGAAGGAGATAAAATTATACACAATTACACAGTGTCCGACGTTGTATAGCGCGTCGGGCGTTTCGCTCCGCGACGATGGGGCAACTTCTAATTTCACGGGCTCGTTTGACTGCTATAGGCAGCGCCGAGCTTTCTCGGTTGTAGGCCCTCCATCTGGAATGACCTACCATCGGAGCTGCGTTTGCTGCCTTTGACCAATGAAACTGGGTTTTATAAATCACTTAAAACTGTTACCCTCTTCGATGCAGATTCAGTTGAAATTTATTGATCACCAACTCATTCGGAGTGCACTTCGTAGTCAGGTATACGTAAGAAAACGTGGAAGCTATACCAGGCTACGATAGCTCAGAATACATGACACAAAACGCGAGGCAGGTCCAATGAAGTTTACTGATAAATTTCGATTCTAAGTAACGTTCGAGTGGTGGTGTATGTCATACAAATGGATGTGATTGTGGTAGTGGTGATGGTAGTGATGTAATCGTGGAGTTCATTCATTCATTCGGGAATGTAGGCCTATATAGCGCCCCTTCAAGGAAACTACTCAGAGGTGCTCCCGACTCCAACGCGCCCAAAAAGAACAGTTTTGAGTTTAGTAAGGAGTTGATGATGTTGTAATTTTGTTGTTGTTGCATTTGTTGCCTTTGTTATGTGTTGTGTAGTTCCCCAATTATTACGGAATAGCACAACTACACTGGCTACCATAAATTTCCTTTCCAGGATACCTCTAACTACAACAGCGCCGATGGCCCGTGCTACCAACGACCGCTCGTGCTACTGAAAGCCAAGAAAAGTTACCACGACATTCACCAGAGGACGGTAGCTGGACTAGGACAAATATGCTGCCGTTCTAAGCACGTGTTAGAATACAAACTAATAACAATGTTAATGCAATGTAATTAGTGACTTGTATTGCACCGCTTTCAGCAGTGGCCATTCAGTTTCGCAGTGCGAGCACCCGAGACAGAGGCCTAGCCAGAAAACATTTCCGATGGATTAGGTAGCCAGAAAAGGGTTTCCACTGGAAATGGTAAGGTTTTCTACAATTTTTTTTAATAACAGTAATGCATTTATTTCTGGTCAGGGGTTGAACTCATAAACCAGTAATGCATATATTTCGAGAGAAGATATAGATTTTTGAGAGAGAGAGAGAGAGAGAGAGAGAGAGAGAGAGAGAGAGAGAGAGAGAGAGAGAGATAGAGAGAGAGAGAGAGAGAGAGAGAGAGAGAGAGAGAGAGAGAGAGAGAGAGAGAGAGAGAGAGAGAGAGAGAGAGAGAGAGAGATGTTGGAACAGATCCAGAAGAATGGAAGATCCAGAAGAACGTAAAGAGGAGGGGAGGGCATTCCACATGGCAGGCCAACTGGTTGCAAATGATCTAGCTTCGTCCAAACTTAACATTTGTACAAGGGATATTTTGTCCCACCGTCGTCGAAGTTTCTAAGTGATATTTTCAGGTAGCACGTGATATCTACGTATTTATTAACTCTACATTGTTATGGCGCTTTCTGAGTAGCCTGTATACTTCTCGGAGATGCTGACTGGTTGCGTAAGGTAAGGTCATATAGAGAACAGAGACTTCATCCATAGACAAACAATGCTCAAATAACTGGAAAAGTCATAACTATTAAGCACTCGCATACACGTAGAACCAAATGAATGATGGTTCCGCCGGATCTGAGATCTGGTATACCTCTGAGACCAACCACCTGACCTATGAGATCCGCCTCCTAAAAGAGTAGACATTTAACTGTTTGTTTCACAACAATAATCGACTACATGTAGGCTATCGCGTTTCACTCATTTCATGTTTCTTCAAACAGCGAATAGTGAGCGCCAGTTATAGACTCGCCAGATACGCATAGTCTAGGTTTTGAATGCTGATTAAAAGTCTTGAAGGCTAATAGACCTATATGCTTCAATCAAGTTTTCAGAGCAACAGATTGCTCACTGATACTCGATCTATCGTAAAAACACATCAGTAGGCTCCATGAAACAGTAAACCTATCAGCTATATTGCAATATCTCCAATTGGAGCTTTCAAGATCAGAGCTCCAACAATTGTAATAAGTCATCAACGCCGTATTGTAATTGCACGATAATCTATGATAATTGATATTTTCAGTAGCACGGCGGCGTACATATAGGGAGGCGGGCAGTTTCTGCAATTGAGGGAATTGACTATATACCTACTTTGTTATGAAAAGGTCTTAATGTCTAACTATGTTGCAAGGCTCAAGCTGTGCAAGGGTATCGCGTTTCATAGCCTGATCGCTTTGACTATCAATCCGATAATATAGACAGCAGAGCACCAGAAGGTATTATTATGGGTTACCTGCGAATTGAGATAATTATTGCTCAGGGTACCATACGCTTCAATCAGTGACATTGTAATATTCTGGATGATAAAAAAACTACAGAAAACAGAAATTGTAATCTCGGAGGTGTAGTCTATGGAGTTGCGCTGCTGATGACGAAAACAGATGGAGGAACTCAGGAACAAATGCATTTAAATCGTTTGCTCTCATTTGGATTATGGTGCTTGTGTGGAATACTATACGACAATTAATCCACTTGCTTTTGTCCAAATGATGTGAAATGAACACCGGGAAAGATGCACCACTTGAGAGGATGGGATGCCACGCCAATTCGGAGGTGTTATAGGGCCTATATACGACTCCCTATATTATTTGGACAGGAATAACAATGGGAATTAGAAATGTCGGAAAGGGAAATTAGCCTAAAAATCGAAAAATTTTCAGTTTCAGTAATTGAATTTATCATTAGCAGAGAGTAAGTATTAGTTGTCGATCTGTAAACATAAGTTTACATATGAGAATCCGCAAATAAATATGAACTCCATGCCTAATCTATGGCTGCAAATGTATACCTCGAGGCACGCAACGTCTATAGCAGATCGTCTTTCTGTCTATATAGCCTATCGTCTGAGGCCAGATTTGTGATGTGGACATTAGTTACCACTGGCCGGCTAAATGCTGACCAGCTGCTGTATACCTTAAACACCCGTTTGGGTATCTAGTTCTGAGCAGAAGATCATTTCACTCTTGGCGACTGATAAACAATTGACCTGCATTTAAACAAATTTAATCTTGATAATATATGAACCCTATGGGACTTGGCGTATGGACTTCTTTTACAGCCGTGCACAGTTGCCATTCCGGCTGCTAGCTCCGGAACTTACTTCCGGGAAAGTTCACTCTTTAGAGTCAGTGTTAGCCTAATGACCTCGACTAAAGCTCCTCCTTTCCTGAACTCAAATCCTCCGTGTGTAAGCTTTGCCTAAGTCTTCTCAGATTTCCCTCTTAGCTTTGACGGTATACTTACCCTGATATTTAGAATGCCTGCCACTTTGCTTAGCAGCGATTATCGACACATTGCATGCTGCGAAGGTAACAAGGGCCATGCTCTGAGCATTATCACAGTGGCGCTATAGAAGTTCTTGGATTATATAGCGACTTTTGCTATGTTTTCTCTTCCAGGCACCTTTTCCATATACTTGAGCTGGGTTTTATTTTCCGACCAGTAGAGGATGAGTGGTCGCATGGTATTACGCATCCAATTGCTAATCTCCTTCAGGGTTCGACTTATCTTTTCTGACGCCTGTCAAACTCATATAGCGGCGCTATATAAGGCCTCGGATTAGATGAAACAGAAGTCAAAGTTCACGGTCACACGAAGCAGGTTAGAACTTGGCGCAATTGTCCGAGTCGCTGTATCCGTAGAAGTATGGCCCTGGCAGAGGCCTGGCTGCAGTGACCCTGAAGGGAGGAGTGGCATGCATATGGCAGGCCTGCTGTGCCACCGCTCGTATCTCTCCTCTCGTGGCAGGGCAGGCAATGGTCGAGTACGAGGCGTTCATCTCCCCCGCTGCAGGACCATACGACCCCCCGTACCATCCGAAGGGCGTCGACGACAAACCCGCATCCGTTGCCATGGTTACGCGTCCGTAGACGTCATGATCCGAGTTCAGCGCGTTGCTATTGGCAACGGCTGCAGCGTTGTAAAACCAGCGTCCACTGTTGGTAAGCGATGACTGACCTTGACCTTGACCTCCGTCGCCTGGGTCGCTAGGCAATATGGGTCGTTGCCATGGCGACAACGATTCGGCGTTGGCGACTCCGGCACCAATTGCGGCCGTCAACTTTGACCCGGAAGCGGAGCAGTGAGCGACCGATGCTGACGTCGTCGATCCCAGAACCTCCCGCGTTTCCGCCTTCTTCGAATGTGGTGCGCAGCCATCTTGGACGCCGGTGGTCGGTCCTTCTACTGCGGATGAGCTCATCTCGGATTTGGCGCTCGACCCGAGGAGGAGACGAGAGCCGCTGCAGGTCTTGTCCATGGCTCGGTCGCTGGGCTGCAGTCGGTCGCCCTGCTGAGGGACTCGTGGTAAAGTGGTGCAGTTAGTTGTCACTGCAGGGTTGGTCTTCTTGGTGACGACGCTTGTAGGAGGAGCAACGGATGAGACTGCTGCAGTGGGAGAATCTGAAGGAGAATATAGTGAATCATTTAATAAAATAGGGCTGCGGAAGTTAACGATTAATTAATCGATTAGTCGTTAATTAATTTTAAAGATTAAAATAATTTTTAACGATTAATCGAAGACCGCGATTACATTTATTTTTAACGATTAATTGAAGACCGCGATTAAATTTATTTTTAACGATTAATCGAAGACCGCGATTAAATTTATTTTTACCGATTAATCGAAGACTGCGATTAAATTTATTTTTAACGATTAATCGAAGACCGCTTGACCGCTTGTTAATATGTTTGTCAGCAAAACACGTTCCTCACTGGAACCTAGCAGTTTTAACATGCTGGTTTATTTACGTAATTGGGTGATGGAATATATTTGAACTGAAAAACGTAAACAAGACTACTAATACAAATTATGAACAAATAACTATAGGATAAGTAGTAAATAATAATAAATAATAATATCTTTTCTTTAATAAGCGCCTGACAAACGCACTGCGCTGTACATTTACATGTTATGCAATTTAAATCTTAACTACTAACAGAACAGACAGCCTGCAAACAACGGCGCTAATAGCAGCCTACAAAGCATATCCGCCCAACGGGGGCTCGAACTCGGTACCTCTCGGTCTCCGTGCCAGATGTTATCCAATGCGCCACCGGGCTAGTTAGTAACTACTAACTAGCAATAAATATTAATAATAGGCCTACTATTAAAAGATAAACAATGAATAATGCTAATTTTGTATTTTTCATTGCTTATTGAGGAATACATTTAATCACAAATTAGCTATTAATAAATCGTTAATTCTGAAATAGTTAACTCTTAAATTGTTTTTGTTCGTTAGCAGCCATAAATAAAATAATTCACCTATGGCTTCAAGACCTGAATGAATGGATGAATGAATGAAAGAACGTGTGAACTGTAGCCTAATGAATTCTTAAGGAACGAATGAAGGGACAAGCCAATAAGCCAATGAGCCACTAAGCCAAAAAGCCAATAAGCCAATAAGCCAACAACTTAATGTAATGTCAACCGTATAACCAATATATCAATAAGTAATTTTATTAGTTCGATAAGTCGTCTGTTCAACCTGTCTCTGTAAGTCGGTTGGTAGATAAATATTAATAATACTATTAAAAGATAAACAATGAATAATGCTAATTTTGTATTTGTCATTGCTTATTAAGGAATAAATTTAATCACAAATTAGCTATTAATTAATCGTTAATTTTGAAATAGTTAACTGTTAAAAATTTTTTATTCGTAAACAGCCCTAAATAAAATAATTCACCTATGGCTTCAATAATTCACCTATGGCTAAAAGACTGTGCTTCTGTCCTCGTTCCTGTAATCACCAAAATCATCAATCTCTCGCTCTCCACTGGTAACTTCCCTATGGTTTTCAAGCACTCTCTCGTCTCTCCCCTTCTCAAAAAAGCAAATCTTGACAAGGAAAACCTATTATAACTACCGACCCATCTCAAATCTTTCATTTCTATCAAAATTAACTGAACGAATTGTCCTTACCCGGCTCAACGACTACCTCTCTTCAAACTTACTGCTCAACCCCCAACCCAATCTGGCTTCACTAAACACCACTCCACAGAAACTACTCGTCTCTCTCTCTACAATAAACTGGTCTCTGCCGTCAGCCTTCAGCAAGTCTCCTGCCTCTGTCTCCTCGACATCTCCGCCGCATTCGACACCATTGACCACAGCCTCCTTCTTCATCGACTGTCATCTTGGTTTGGCGTCTCTGGCACTGTTCTACAATGGTTCCAGTCCTACTTGTCTTCCAGATCCTTCTCTGTTAAAGCCTCCAGCCACTGTTCGCAACCCCTCCCACTTTCTTGTGGTGTCCCTCAAGGCTCCGTCCTGGGTCCACTGCTCTTCATTCTGTATACCACGCCACTGAGCCATCTCATACAATCCTCCTCTGTTGACCACCATCTCTACGCAGACGACACCCAACTCTACATATCCTTCTCCCCAAGCTCTTTTTCCACCTCCATTGCCAAACTACTCAATGTGGTTAACCTATAGTCTCTCAATGGATGTCGTCCAACCTCCTCTGCCTGAACCCTTCCAAAACAGAATTCATCATCCTAGGCCTTCCTGACCAAATCAAGAAAATCCCTGACCCTTTAATACACCTATCCACTAACTCTTCATCTCTTACCTTCACCTCCGATGCCCCTGTCTGCAATCTTGGTGTAACCTTAATTTGATCCACATCTCTGCTTCTCTAACCACATATCTAACCTCTCGCGCTCCTGCTTCATGCACATTCGTGACCTCCGCCGCTTCCGACCCATGCTCGACTTCAAAACTGCCTCCACCATTGCTACCTCCATTGTCCACTCAAAGCTCGACTTACTGCAATTCCCTCTTTCTCAACCTTGAATCCACCCAACTAAAGCGTCTGCAGCTCATCCAAAACTCATTAGCCAGAGCCGTCACCAGAACGCCCAAGCATCATCATATCACTCCCATCCTCAAATCACTCCATTGGTTAAAACTCCCGGAGCGAATTCACTTCAAAGTCTTATCACTAACCTACAACTCTCTACAATACTCCCAGCCCAGATATTTTCGCGACCTCTTCACCATCCAGCCAACCCGCTCTACCAGATCTTCCTCCATTCTCACTCTCTCTCGACCTCCTGTCACTACTCATCTCAAGTTCTCCAACCAAGCAATATCCAACACTGCACCACGTCTCTGGAACCACCTATACCTCCTGAATTTCGCACTTTTTCGGTTCCTCAATCATCATCTCCAATCACCCACCATCATCCGCATCAGGCTCCTCTATCCATCACCGCCAAGGCTTTCCAATCGAAACTAAAGGGTCTCTCCTCTTCAAGAACTCTTACCCCGACTCAACTGATCATCTACCTTCAAACTCTCGACCTAAACGACACCAATCTTAGCAGCTACTCTGACCCCTCTGATCCTCTGGAAAACGGACTCGGACCTCCTCGGACTACTCTTTTGGACAACCCTTCTGACTAGACGCAGCGCTCGTGAATAAGCTGGTGCCCTGCACTTGGCTGTCGAGTGACGCTTTAGAAGTTTGGAGATTACGATTACGATTACGATTAGGTATAAGTCTATATGCACTATAAAGTGTATACGTAACTGTGGCAACGGTATATGAGCACATTATTTTCCGTACTATGCAGTCTCTTTATTTAGGTGATTTGCATATTTAGGACATACACTATAGTCTTAGTCTTAGGGGGCGCAGTAATCTACTGACGTTAAAATATAATGTGCTTAATTGTCTGCCGGAAGGTCGGGGGGGGGGGGGTTCAAATCCCCTCTATAGCTGAAATATTTTATGGATTTCGAGTTTTCGACGCCCTTCAGCCCCATGTATAGTTCACTGACTGTACAACATGTCAATGAGAAGATCTAACGGCGAAGGAGAAGATTGGCCACTCGTCCTCATATGCCGAGGTTAAGACATGTGAAGTCGCTAACACGTCATATACAATTGTAATTGAACATTTGTATAGCGCCACTCAGAGATTCAGAGGCGCTCCCCGACCCAGGGCTCTATAACAAATAAGACTGTCTTCAGTCGTTTCCGAAACAAACGAAGACAAAGGCTGAGGAGCTCAAGACGCGATTCGTGCGGAAGATGGTTCCGCCTTGTGTGTCTGATTCACAATCTTGAAGAGCCAACCTCTCGAGCGACAGTAAACGCTACAATGGACGCCTTTATCGTTTCATATGCGTATTAGTAGAGAATATCTGCATCAGCTTACTTTCAGACGAAGACCCTTGAGGGCCTTGACCTTGGCCTTTAGACTCCTGATCCTGTTCTTTGACGTTTGGAGAGGCAGCATCGACGGCGTCCTTCTTCTTGAATCTGCGCCTGCGCCGTAGGTAACTTCCGCTGTCGAACATGTTGTAGCTGTCTGGATCGAGGGTCCAGTAGCTGCCCTTGCCCGGTCTCTTCTCGTCCCTTGCCACCTTCACGAAGCACTCGTTCAGTGATAGATTGTGACGGATCGAATTCTGCCAGCCTTGCTTGTTGTCACGGTAATAGGGAAACCTAAAACGTCGACAGATTATCACACAGAAAGTCTATATATATAGAGCATGCGTTCCTCTGTTGCTGAGAAAATTGAAAAATATAAGCTTTGTCTATGTCTTCTCAGATTTCCCACTTAGCTTTGACGGTAGGCTATATATATTTACCCTGATATTTAGAATACCTGCCACTTTGCTTAGCAGAGATTATCGACACATTGCATGCTGCGAAGGTGACAAGGGCCATACCTTGAGCATTATCATAGTGGCGCTATAGAAGTTCTTGGATTATCTAGCGACTTTACTATGTTTTCTTTTCCAGGCACCTTTTCCATATACTTGAGCTGGGTTTTATTTTCCGACCAGTAAAGGATGAGTGGTCGCTTGGTATTACGCATCCAATTGCTAACCTCCTGCAGAGTTCGACTTCTCTTATCTGCGCCTGTCAAACTCATATAGCGGCGCTATATAAGGCCTCGGATTAGATGGCACAGGAGTCAAAGTTCACGGTCGCAAGAAGCAGGTTAGAACTTGGCGCAATTGTCCGAGTCGCTGTATCCGTAAAAATAGGGACCCGGCAGAGGCCTGGCTGCAGTGACCCTGAAGGGAGGAGTGGCATGCATATGGCAGGCCTGCTGTGCCACCGCTCGTATCTCTCCTCTCGTGGCAGGGCAGGAGATGGTCGAGTACGAGGCGTTCATCTCCCCCGCTGCAGGACCATACGACCCGTACCATCCGAAGGGCGTCGACGACAACCCCGCATCCGTTGCCATGGAGACGCGTCCGTAGACGTCATGCTGGTCCGAGTTCAGCGCGTTGCTATTGGCAACGGCTGCAGAGTTGTAAAACCAGCGTCCACTGTTGGTCATCCCAGCGCTGCTCAGCAGCGATGACCTTGACCTGTACCTTGACCTCCGTCGCCTGGGTCGCTAGGCAATATAGGTCGTTGCCATGGCGACAGCGATTCGACTCCGGAACCAGTTGACGCCGTCAACTTTGAACCGGAAGCGGAGCAGTGAGCGACCGATGCTGACGTCGTCGATCCCAGAACCTCCCGCGTTTCCGCCTTCTTTGAATGTGATGGGCAGCCATCTTGGACGCCGTTGGTCGGTCCTTCTGCTGCGGAGGAGCTCATCTCGGATTTGGCGCTCGACCCGAGGAGGAGCCGGGCGCCGCTGCAGGGCTTGTCCATGGCTCGGTCGCTGGGCTGCAGTCGGTCACCCTGCTGAGGGACTCGTGGTAAAGTGGTGCAGTTAGTTGTCACTGTAGGGTTGGTCTTCTTGGTGACGACGCTTGTAGGAGGAGGAGGAGCAACGGATGAGACTGAAGTGATGGGTGAATCTGAAGAAGAATATAGTGAATCATTTAATAAAACATTTCACGTATAGGCCTATCGCTTCAAGATCTGAATGAATCGATGAATGAATGAATGAATGAATGAATGAACGAATAAATAAATGAATGAATGAATGAATGAATGAACGTTCGAACTATAATGAATGAACGAATGAAGGGAGAAGCCACTAAGTCAATATAAGCCAATAGGTCAATAACTTAGTCTTAATGTAATGTCAACCGTATAACCAAGAAATATAGTAAACCAGTAATTTATTAGTTCGATAAGTCACCACGATAAAAATACTGCTCAGTAAGTAAAGTTAGTATAAACACTAAATTGACTACAATTATTAAATTAATATCAAATTGTAATTATTTATATTACTATACTGGCATGAATTTGAGCTAACTTTAAATTTTTAGAACAAGTTAATTTCGTGACATTTATCTAAACCTGGCGGATTTTATATTACCTGAGATGACCTACTAATACTATATAATTGTTGCCGATCATGAAGACATCTGACACCCTACTACCGAAACTTGTGCTTGAGTCTATAGGCTAGCCTTACAGGCTTATAATGTTACATGGGAAAAAAGAATTTAATCTTACACTCTTAGTCTCTTACCCATGCTTATCCTATGGCCGTTCAACAATTTATAATGTATTATCAATGCATTGTTACAACTTACAAATCATACTTTCCCTCTTTCTCGCACCCCTGAAATGACATGTCGCACCCCCTGGGGATGCGTGCACCCCAGTTTGGGAACCCCTGCTATAGTATATATACATCAGCTCCTCTTCCTCCTTCTCTTTCTGCATACAGTCTCTCTTAGGTCTTCATTTGGCTTCATCTCTGAACAACCGCTTTGACACAACGCAGCGCTCGTGAATACGTTGGTGCCCTGCGCTTAGCTTTTAGGTAAGACGCTTCAGAAATGTGGAGTAAACGATTTAATTAAGATTTACTGCTTCCAGGCAAAAATTAATGTGTTTGACTGACGTTACAGGCTCATTAACTGTAATACACATGTACTAGCCCAGTGCTTCCCAAACTTTTTAGCCCCGCGACCCAATTTTTTAGAACGACAATCTATCGCGACCCACATATAGCTTTACTGGACAAAAACGTTTTAAAGGAAAAAACGATATTTTTATTTATCAATGTACATAATTTTACAAAAACCTCGATCTATTTCTCATAGTGACGCGTGTATGTAGGGTGCGCTTGTTGCCGGGTTTTTCGAAATTTAGTTTTGATTCCGAAAATTGGAGTGGCTGGTTTTTCAAATCGGGATGCTTCGTTTCAGTATGCCGACGCAATTTGTTCGAGCACTTGCTCACATTTGCAAATATTTCACAGCAAAAAGGCACTTCGGCCGTGGATCTTCTTCATCTCCATTCCACGAAAATCCGATGTTTAATTAGTTGGAGTTATACTAGTTCATCACTTTTCTTCTTTTCTGTTTCTTTGAATTCGTTGTTTAAGGCCTCGTCTTTATTGATTGTTGTTGGTTTCTTTGTCAACCAGTTAACCATAATGCTGAGAGTATAAACTTAGTAGAGAAAATAATTTTTAAAAGCAGTGCGAGTAACGCCGATTATAGATATCGTTTTGAAGTTAATGCACACACTGTTCAATCCGATGGAATTTGGACGTTCCTATAATATGGTGATGAGAAGTTCTAAAAACCGCTAGCAATGGAAATGTGCTGCCATCTAACAACCATACCGTGCGTCTCAAGTGCCTCTGTGAAAAAGAGCATGTGGATGCATGGTGGTTCGCTTCCAGATGCTGGCCTATTTCAGAGATTTAAATTTCGGGCCAGCACGGTCCTTGCACGGGGACCCTAAATGGCGTGGCGTCCATTGAAACGGGCGAGCGGTGGGGAAGGATCTCACCCGAAAAATTTCATTGCAAAATGAGTAGGGTCGAAGTCATAACGCTAGCTACAGAAAAAACGAACATTTGCACTTGCATTTCTTCAGTTAGATACGCGTTATTGTCGTTAGATGGCAACACTGAGCTGCGGCCGATTGTAGATGCAGTTTTCAAAATGGACGCTATCGAATCCATATCTGCGTATATTAAGTGCGTTCATTCTTTTACCATTTTCAAATTTTTCTGGTTTTTTCACTTTTCCATTATTTACAATTTTTATATATTTCCAAATCACATTTCAAAAACTTTTCGCGACCCACCAAAATTCGGCTCGCGACCCACCAGTGGGTCGCGACCCACAGTTTGGGAAACGCTGTACTAGCCTATACGTGTGATAGCTGATAGGTGAGAACACGTTGAAGTTTATTAAAACTATAGAGATGCATATATATGCTGTATATATAGGCCTACATTAGATTTTGTATATGCTGGTCTATATATATATAGGACATTCCTTATAGACTGTATACCGTTTCGTGTTGTGTTGCGATAAAAGAAGATGCATGCATGGGCGCCCGCAGGATTTTTTGCAGGGGAGGTCATTCACGGCCGAGAGAGTTAGTTGGATCATAATATGCAATTAAAAACCAAACTCACATACTTAGTTACTTACATTGTCTTAATAATACCTATCAAGTCTTATATGGCGTCTGTCGTACTATTTATTAGTTTTTTACAATCAGACGCACCAATCATTCAGTAAGTAAGTAAGTAGGCATACTCTTTATTTATCCAACTACAAAACCGCACTTATTAACTATTAAAAAGTATTCTTGTAAAAACGTTTTTCTCATTAAATTCTCAACCTGTGGGACAATTCGGTCATGCGGTCTTGGGCGCAGGGAATAGGGGAATGTCTTTACAGGAGTGGGTTCATCAGACCGTTCAGGTGACTTCTTTTGTGACTTAGCAGGCGTCACCGTCCATATAGGACACTTAGAATTTGCTGCGGCTTATAACGCTTATTCTTGTTATCCGTGTTAACATGCCCTGGCTAAGAAAAAATGAAGTCGTTAACACTTCATACCCATGGCTGCTTCAGGGCTGGCTTAAGGGACTGCTATTCTCTTCTTCAATGATCAGATAATCCAACACTTGTTTACAGTTCTTCCAGAGATAATCCAACAGAATGGATGTAAACTACACAGTAAAATCTAACCTATTGTTCTACAAAGCATGCACCAGTGAAAACAATTAAGGATGACACTGCCACAGGAATCTTCTTCCATAAGTAATCCAAAAGAAGAGAAACACGCTCAATTCTAACATACTTTCAACTGAATACAAAATGTACTCTAATATCTTCAGATACAGACTCAGAATGTATGAGAGAAACGTAACTGATGCAGTGCTTGAGGAATGCAGGGAGCTGTTGGGGTAAGCCAGGGCCCTCTGGATTTTATATATATCAAGAGGTCCGTGGGTAAGCTTATGCCGGTGTGGGGGAATTTTTGACCTTGGGCTGACCTCTTCGTCCAGAGATTATCCAGAGGTCCCAGTCGGTTTGCATGGCTTTGTCAATATGCGTGACCTGAAGGGATAAGGTCAAATTCTGAGTCGAAGTGTTCCACCACTGATGTCGGTACATTATAGTCCAAGAACTTCTTGATTAATAATATCCAGAGTTCTTTGATTAGTCCGAGATAACATGTGTTTTTGATCACAAATATGATACATAAATATATCGGAAATCAACAATGCATATCCAAAAACGTTGAACCCTCACTTCTGGCAACGGTGGGGAAGAGAAACTATGTAGAAGGAAAGTTATAAATCCATAGTATGAGACAATTAATGTGTGCTGTTACTCAATGAATAAGAACAAAAAGTAATATTATAGGCCTATATATCTGTGTATAAATATTCATACCTAACCATTGATTTTCTGTTGTCTTAGACAAGATATAATTATTATTTCATCAATTGCACGGACTTACACGTAAATAGTTGATTTTTCAGGGGGGTGGGCGCTCAAATGACGCCCCTGCTTCCATGACCTGTCGATGCTGTTCGTCTCTCTACCTCCTTACTTCTTACTTACTCCCTACTTACATACGTTAAGATAGACAGAACAGAGATTCTTGGGGAAGCACAGTTGGACGTAGACCTAGCGGACTGAATCGTGATGAGCATTGTTTATTGGGGTTAAGTAAAGAACTAAATCTCGGCCATACCAGGGCCGTTCTGACAGGCTAGTGGTAACCCACGATGACGGGCGGGTCTGGTTTTAAGGGGTGCCGCAACACAACCAGGAGAGGCACGAGGGAGGGCGATTGGCTTCCAGGCCTATGGCTAAATCAGCCACTGAATATTAGTATAGTAAAAACTTATTAGTAGGCTTAAGCAGTCTGAAACTAAGGCTAATATTTACTAATTATTTTAAACAGAATCTTGTGACATATATTAAGCTTCATTTACATGATTCACATGTCGGATTTTTATTTGATCATGTTTCCAGGGGGGTCACGCGACCCCCCTTGACCTATGCTGCGGGCGCCCATGGATGCATGCGCAATTGCGCATGCACCATGCATGCTGCAGCCTGCATGACATCATCTCTCACTTTTTCAATCAATTCGATCCAATCACAATGGCTTGCGCTGGTTGAGCACGTGATTTACGCTTGGATTCACCTTATTCGCCTTGTAATTGTAATTGTAATTGAACATTTGTATAGCGCCACTCAGAGATTCAGAGGCGCTGCCGTCGGCCTGCCGACCCATGCATGCAGGGCTCTAACAAATAAGATTGTCTTCAGGCGTTTTCGAAAAAGAGGAAGAGAAAGGCTGAGGAGCTCAAGACGCAATTCATGCGGAAGATGGTTCCGACGTATGTCTCATCCACAATCTTGAAGAGCCAAAACTCTCGAGCGACAGTAAACGCTATAATCGAATCGACGCCTTTATCGTTTCATATGCATATTCGTATACAGAGAATATCTGCATCAGCTTACTTTCAGACGACGACCCTTGAGGGCCTTGACCTTGACCTCCTTTAGACTCCTGATCCTGTTCTTTGACGTTTGGAGAGGCAGCATCGACGGCGTCCTTCTTCTTGAATCTGCGCCTGCGCCGTAGGTAACTTCCGCTGTCGAACATGTTGTAGCTGTCTGGGTCGAGGGTCCAGTAGCTGCCCTTGCCCGGTCTCTTCTCGTCCCTTGCCACCTTCACGAAGCACTCGTTCAGCGAGAGATTGTGACGGATCGAATTCTGCCAGCCTTGCTTGTTGTCACGGTAATAGGGAAACCTAAAACGTCGACAGATTATCACACTGAAAGTCTATATAGAGCATGCGTTCCTCTTGTTGTAGAGAAAACTCTGTAAGATAAAGTCGTTCAGCAAAGACTCCGATGTTTTTGATTATGCGGAGAGAATGCTAGTTGATCGACTCCCATGGCAAGCAAGACACTGCAGTATACATGCAACGGTATCTTTAAGTTTTTAGTCACTGATAGTCAGTCACAACTTCATTAATAATAATAATAATAATAATAATAATAATAATAATAATAATAATAATAATAATAATAATAATAATAATAATAATAATAATAATAATAATAATAATAACAATAACATGCATACTGCAATAATAATATATAGGCTAATGCTTAATACATACATCAATAATAGTTAACAATAATAATAATGACGTTAATAATAATAATAATAATAATAATAATTAATAATAATAATAATATTATTATTATAATAATAATAATTATTATTATTATTATTAATAATAATATCAATATTATTAATAATCAATTAATGAAGTTGTGAGAGCCGAGGCCTACAAGGAAAGGGCGCTGTACATGAGTTCAACAAATCAATGAGAGTCATAATATTAAGTTTATGATTGTTTAAAAATATTGATTCAGTCATTCATTCATTATTTCGTTCGTTCGTTCACTTATTTGTTTATTCAATCAATCAGCCAACCAACCACCAGTCAGTCAGTCAGTCGGTCGGTCAGTCAGTCAGTCGGTCAGTTAGTCAGTCAGTCAGTCAGTCAATCAGTCGGTCAGTTAGTCAGTCAGTCAGTAACACTTTAACTATATAGGACCTGCATTGGTCAGTCTTTATAGTATACTCTCGTTGCAGTTAAACACAGTCAGTCAGTCAGTCAGTCAGTCGGTTAGTCAGCCATGCATGAATCAAGCCAATTAACACTTTAACTACGGACCTGCATTGGTTTTCCAACCTCTTTATAGTATAGTCTCGTTGCTAAAGGTTAAACACAGAGGTTACTCAGTTAGTCGATCAATTCGGTCGGCGCGTCGGGTCTTGCTCTCGGTTGGTCAGCTATCCAGCGAGGAAGCCACTCGACCAGTGAATCAGTGAGTCCGTCATCGCAGCGGTCTGTTATACCTGTCTGTCCATGTGTTCGTGTGCTTCGGTCTGCCTATCCGTCCGTCCGTTCATCCGTGTGTCTATATGCATGCGTGTGTATGTCCCGACTGACCTGTCCATGATGAACTGGTAGATTCCGTTGAGGGTGACTCTCTTATCCGGGTGACTCATGATGGCCATTGCAATCAGGGCGATGTAACTGTACGGGGGTTTGACCACATCGGAAGTTGTCACCAGCCCCGCTGCTGAGCTGGAGCCACTGTACGGCCCCTGGCTGTTGTGATAGTAGGGTGATCCTGCAGAGAATCCGGGAAACGTGTCGTAGCGATATCCGTAAGCCGGAGAGGGACAGGGCGCCACCCCTCCCAAAGCCAGCCCCATGTAGTTTGGCCCCGACGGGGCGGACGAGGCACAGTGGGGTGAGGAGTGGCGGTAGGTGGCGTAGGGGTCGCCGTAGAAGCCGCTTCCGGTGGAACCAAGTCCAATACTGACCGCCATCTTCGAATTATATCAAGACGCTGCAGTGGTAGACGCTGTTCGTTCAGTTTCCTCCAACTTATGACTAGATTAGTGTTGAATGTCTCAATGCAGATATCGAATGTCAGTTATAAATACGTCTCTGGATTCCTGTAATAGTTTGGCTTCTTCTGATTAATTTTACCAAAGTATAGTAATTCCTCTCTTTAGAATTAACCGTATGCCTATAGGCCTACACCTCCATACAGCGTTATAGACCAATATTGTCTTTGTAAAGTTTGTATATCTTCAAACAGTCACAGCCTGTACATCAATAGACTCTATAGCATGCATAGGCGTATACGTGTCACGCGTTTGTAACTTACGTGTAGCAAATAGCACGAGGCACTATTTCGTCAAATATTGTCTTTCGTTAACTTCAAAACCACGAAATCGTTTCCTCCATGTGATTTATGCAGCTCCTCTACATAAGTGAGTGTCAGGCAGCAGCAGTTTTTGTTGCCTCCACTATTTCTGATCCGTCCGTTAAGTCGCTAAATCGCTGTTATGTTGCCATAGTAACGGCTAAATGCAAAACAGAGACGATTTCTACAGCAACCGGTCAACCTGTTACGAGACGAAATTTGCCACGTGGTTGTCTTGACGACCACTCGGTCAGTCCAGAAGTCCTTTCTTCTGACGTATCAGATCATTTATATAGCGCTTTGAGACTCGTAAACGCTTAATGAACCGATTTAACTGTTAGTCTTGCACTCGAAGACTGTTAAGCGGTTTAGTTTAGGAATCCTCGTCGAGATAATAGTTTCGTCGTTCACAAGTCGACGATGTCTTTCGCCAAAGACACTTTGACGCTGGCTCCGCCCCTTGGATGGAATCATCCAATGGCCGCTCATCTGCAGTTGATCGAACAGCAGCCACTTGCCAAGAGCAACGGCCGCACCAGCCCCTCCTCCTCCTCCTCCTCCTCCTCCTCCTTCTCCTCCTCCTCCTCTCTTCTACTAACCATCGTTCATCCTCTTCCTTCTTCTTCTCCTCCTCCTCCTGTTCCTCTTCTTCTTCCTCGTCCTCATTCCCTTCATCAAATGTTTTAACGTCTGCTTAACCTGCGTTTTGATTTCACCTTCGGAAATTAATTTACGACTGTGCAACCCCTCAAAATGATGATCGTCCATAAGTAGGAGTTATTCCGCCGTAAATATACATATATATAATATAATTATATATGTTATATATATATATATTACTTAAGCACGCTCGTACTTATATACATATCTAGTCTGAATACATGTTGTAAAGTAAATAGTATGCATGGTCTATCATAATGGTCTATGCCTATTCGTCATCGTGATGTATATATACGTCTCCATTCCACCCATTCTCTTCCTGTCTGACTGGAATGCATTCTACGGAAACTCAGTCGGTCGGTCGGTCGGTCGGTCAGTCAGTCTGTACATCGATAAGTAGCCTATAATACGTGTAGGCCTATTTTGTATGCAGTTCTTTCTGTCTGTATAGGTAAGTGTGTATGTCTGCCTCTCAGTATGTGTGCCGGAATGCGCCCATAAATATATATGTTCATAATTAAGCGCCCTATATATACATATATAATAATTATATATACATACATACATGTATCCTAGTCCTACGTATGCATTTATGTATGGCATATAGGCTGAAGAGCATACATCCCAGTTCTCCATCTGTCTCGTCTCAATCAAAGGATGTTGACAGTTCTCCAAAACTAATCTACTACACCGCAAACACATTCGGCCACAATTTCGACTAACTTATATATATATATATATATATATATATATATATATATATATATATAAAGATATATACATAAAATTTATATATATATAATGTATATATATATATATATATATATATATAAATATATATATATATATATATATATATATACGTGTGAATCTTATAAACTTCCTATAATATATATATATATATATAGGTATGTAGAGGCCTATAGGCATTAAATATATGATATGTTTGGGACATGTGGGTACGTGTGAATCTTACGGCTTCCTTAAGGACCTATATGATGATTAATATATATATGCTCATATATATATATATATATATATATATATATATATATATATGCCTACTGATGATTAGAAAGATCTACAAACGCATGTGATTCAACTGATAGCTTAATTACTTATGATAAGGGTGATCATCATCATTATCGTCATCATCAGTTCCTGTTCTTAAATGACGATAGCGAAGGAGGAGCGATATAGGTTGACTAACTATATTAAGACTGTTATCAAAACAGTCTTAATATAGCGCCTTTAAACATCTAACACTATCGATGCTACGCTATATATCATAAATGAATATTCTGGATCACTATATATATATACTTCTAAACTATTCTCCAGAAACAGTAACAGGATTGATTGATTGATTGATTGCATGATTATATTGAAGTCACTATATTATAAGGTCAAGCGTTTCACCATGCAGTCAGCAAACACGAAGAGTCACAGACTCACAGCTGGAGGGCACCCTCAGACACGTATAGCCAAATAGACGCAGTCCCATCCATCGACGTATATAGTGGACACAGGCACACAGCATAAAAGATTCAAACTGAAGCCTATATATAGGGGAAAGTACCACAAGACGCACCCTATGCCCAAGACGCACCCCCATATAATATCCAGACTGGCTGAAGCAGGAACGCAGCAACCTACTTACATAATAAGTAGATCATGTGTCCATATGTTAATATTAATTTGTGTCCTTTGTTCGGAGAGGAAAGCGGTTTCTGAATCAAAAGTAAGTTTTCGGCATGTTTGAACTTTTGCGAGTTATAATTCAACAAGGCTTTTCCACAGTATTAATGAGCAGTTTGGGAATAATCTTTCCTTGTGTTTCTCAACCTCTTTATCAACTGCAAATGTGGTAGAGTATATTTTAGTAACATCTAAGGTGAACCAAAATAAATTGTCTTTAGAGGGGAGACCCATCGGAGCCCAAGACGCACCATGTCCCGTATACCCAAAACGCACCGGGTGCGTTTTGGGTATGCAAGTATGGAATATCGGCAATTAGCACGATTATGTTCAGATGAAATAGAATCAGCTGGGTAATTACCAAAATATCTATAGTCTGAGATTACTTTTATTGATTGGTTTTATTGGTTTTCAAATCATCGGAAAGGATTATACGCAAAAGACAAGCAGAGGATCGTATGGAGAGGGAACACTCAAGCATGCATTAGCGGCCCTCAAGGATGGGCAGTCTTACCACTTGTTAAGCAAGATTTTGGAATTCCGAGAAGAACTTAACAGAGACATTTTTAAGGGACATGTGCTTCAAATCGTTTGCCCAATTATGGAAAGATTTAGAGTTACTCTGAGCGAGAAATTTTAAATGACCTTTTTAATCTGTAGTTGCTCAACACTTGACTGACATGCAATTTTGCTTAGGCCCGAACTGCTGCTTTAAACTTGTCGCTTTATCGTATCAATGCCAAAACAAATGTTTTAGTACTGTATGTCTACAGGTTTTCCCCCATATTGGACAATAGGGCTCAAATGGTGCTTGGCATGCTGGTACAGCATTAAACCGTATTGTCCCAAGACGCACCCAGGCGGGTGCTTCTTGAGGTCACCCTGTTCCCAAGAGGCACCATCCTTGACATCAGATAAATTGAAGCATTTAGCTGTTACAGCACAATATTTGTTTTATTTGACAGTGCACATGCTTTGAACAATAAAAAGTCATACTAAGTGCATATTTTGTATTTTTATAATGGTATACATTATGACGCTACAAGCTAGAAACGAAAAGGGGGTGCGTCTTGTGGCACTCTCCCCTATATATAGCCGTTTGCGTGCCTGCGATGTTTTTTGCCAAACATAACGTCATAGGCAAGCAAATTGCTATAGCCTATATATAATAATAATCTTATCCTCGACGTTTACTGGATGGACACAGAACCTATTATGTTAATGAGCTCTGTCTGACGTCATGTTTGGCAGAAAGTTCCGTATACGCGGAAGCTTCATGTTACAGTATACAACTTTAGCTGTGATAATGCTGTGTCCATCCAATATACGTCGATTGTCCCATGCATCCACAAAATAATAGTTGATGCAATGTTCAGAGTTCCTGTATGCCATGGTGTAAATGAATAACCTCTGTTCGTTTTGGTCATTTGGAAAGTTCATTACTTTTCCCATGCTATATATAGCTATAGCCTATATATAGTTCAAGTTTTGCTGTTTCTTTCGTTCATAGATTATCCATGGCAGTAACAACAACTTGTCTAATTAATTATCCATTAAAAATTTAGTTTTGGTTTACGAGGTTTATATTTCGTATACATGTAGCTCGCGTATATTTGGCAATCACTTATATGAGCCCTTTACGAAACTATACTTGTTATGGTTCGTGTCATTGTTATTGTAATGCTTATGACATGCGATATGTTTAGACATATAATTAGTGTAAATAATGATTATAATAGACCGGCGATAGTCTGCAGGGTGCGATGTAGTATCTGTGGGCAGAGGCGAAAATATATACATGACTTGGGGGGCAGAGTCTACGAGGGCTGGATTTGGGGAGAGAACGGCTTAAGTCAGGAGTCAAAACTTGGGGGCAGTCCCCCTCTGTCCCTCCATGATTTACGCCACTGTCTGTGGGTCGAAGCACCGGCAAGACTTGCAATGTCTCTATAGTCTATAGGCTATATAGCCTAATGGAGATGCCATGATGGCAGTTAAAGTTCCGGACCTGAACATATAATGTGGCGTCCACGGGGTGCCATATATCTAGTTTTCAATGTGACGAGATTCAGCCGGATCTAGTCGCCACTCAGATCGGACACCTCGAAATTGAGATCAGTCATCTGAACCATGAGGCCCGACACCTGAAGGAGGAGACCTGCAGTCCCATATCTGGCAGCCCTCTGGGGGCGATGTGTACGAATTAACGATCTTCACTGTCCTCCGAGAGTCCTCGGTCACTCGATCGTCAAGTCCAGTGGTATACCCTTAGTGTTAGTCCAGGGATCAGTGTATTAATCGCGTGATTGTCGCCTTTCCCTATATCGCAAATAAATTTTTTACTGTATAGGGTAAATGTCTAATGCGTACTTGATTAAATCTGCATCATAATGGAGACTCAACTGAGCAAGTGGTCACCGCAAGGGAGACCAGGATTTGGTACAAGCTGGTGAGCGTGGGAATCGGTGGGATAGCCTGAAAGTTGCCATATTACACGAAATAGCTTAACATAACAAGCTTTAAATCCACTGTCCTGTTGACAGATGTGTCTTTTGCTCGTCATCGTCGTCGCTGCCTGTGCTTGCATCTTACGGACTGATCTTCTGGGTGTTGTCCTGATTACGGATTGTTTTGATGCGCCATCGAGGACCTTGTGCATTAGACACCGGCGCAAGAAAGTTGATATTACAATATAGGCTATTATATATAGTTTAGTTTTCAATCGTTGGGAATCAAGTCTTTAAGAGGCACAATGTCTTGCATGGCGCGATATGCATGTCGAAACTCCTGGAGCTCGCACTATCTCTGGGTCTATGTCGTAGAAGTTACACAGGTTATTTACATGAATGTATATGTCGGTACGCTATCCTCTTCCTTGACGTAAAATGATCCATTTCTTCAACAATACCTAGTATGTCATCATGGAAACGGTCCTGTATTTGACAAGCAACCGTATATCCAGTGTTGTATACATAGTAAACACCAATACGATAGCGGTCTGTGCTATACAGTACTGAGCACCACATTTTACAATCCCTTTCTCAGTTGTCTGGTCATGTTGCCTAAGTGGTCGTCTTGCTCGATGAACCGGAAAGTTCGCATAAACATCGTGGGTCATTGCAAATCGTTGTAATTGTGTAGGCTAATTAGGGACAGCCATGGATGTTCATCTTCTCTGATCAGTTTCAGTTTCTGACTGCACTCACGTATACCAGCTGAGCCACATCAAATTAAAAGCACATCAATTAATTTCTGAGATGGAAAAACTGAACAGACGTTTAATGTACTAAAAAAATTCTTTCCCCCCTGAAAAGGCTATGAAGATTTCTGCTTCATTCCCCCCATAGGATGGAGCCCCTGTCCGAGTCCCTTCCTTCTAATATAGTCTTCTATCATCCTCCTTCTTATCCCTCGGCTCATTCCAGGGCAACAACAAAAACAGGGCTTACGGGGTTTTACGCCACGCCAGAGACCCTCCTGCTTTACTATAGGAGCTTACGGGGTTTTACGCCACGCCAGAGGCTCAGCAGGTCAAGAATAATACAAATACCACAACACAGAGCCATATAGTGCAACCGCAACATGCATCTGAATCCATCCCATCTTCCCTCAAGCAGAAAACTCGTCGCCATGGCTGCAAACTCACAGGCACTGCAGTCACCTATAGCAACAGAGTAAAACAACAAAAGTTATTATTACACGTTATACGACAGATAAATAGTATCATGCATGAAAGGAAGGAATAAAATACAAGTCTCCCTCTGGGACGGCCCTGTTGGTCGGCACCGCGCTGACATACACCATGCAGGAAGCTTAATGTTCCATATATACCAGGGATGGCCAACCATGCCAGGCCTGCAGGCCAAATGCGGCCCGCGGGCTGCTGATTGGCGGCCCACATGGCCCTTTCTAAATATTTTTTTTTGTCTCATTTTGCACCTACTTACTTGTCCGACTACTACAATACTGCATAATAATGATGTCTAAAACACTAACAGATTTAGTGTTGTAAGTTCTAGTGACCTAATGTAGTCGTACCTGTTTTTATACATCTTGTAAAATATGAAATAAACATTTGTATTTCTTTCGAGGCTGTGAGGACAAACGTTTTGCGGCCCGCCGCGTGCTTACCAACAGTGCTAGTGGCCCGTAGGCCAAAAAAGGTTGGCCACCCCTGATATATACAGTCTCAAGTCAACCAGGTCAGCGATCGTTGCGCTCAACTGCCTGTAGAGATATGCAGGTGCCACGCATTGTATCTCATCATGACTCGGTTCTTCCCTTTCGAACAGTCTTCAGCTTTACGCGTGCTGCTGAATATATATCTTCATTCAGAAAACATTTAAAAAATGGCTTAAACTGCACTTCAATATCTAGATGATTTAGATATGCAAGCGTGCAGCGCCTTTGTGAGGTATACCCGACTAAAAGACGCTACATTAAGTGACTGATGCAAACAAGCCAACAAACATACATACAGTACTTACATGCAAACATGCATGCATACATACATAAATACATACATACATAGGGCCTACCTTCATGCATACATGGGTATACATACATTACTTATTGTCATTGTAGAATACTACTATTCGTTGAATTTCTGTTGTTCAGACTTTGCTATTGTGAGGTCGGCAAACATTTTCCTTCGCGGACGCTAACTCATGACTCTGGAAATTTCGTGGCACTTCTGAAATTTCGATCACATACCCACAGTAGCTTAAATCATCGTATATGCTAATGTCATATTATGTTCCACGAAATCCCCAGTACATAAGTTCGTTGATTCAGAATGTGTGGTCAGTAAACTCGAGACAGTATTGTCGCAGAATGTCGTGCGGGCAAGTTCTACACTATATTGCTTGATATGAGCGCAGACATCAGTTACAGTAGCACAGAACAGATATCGGTCTGCTTATCAAAGTTGATGGCGGTAACAACCCCGGTTCTGAGAATGTGGCAAAAGAACAATTTACAAATTTTACAGCTTTAATCCCAACTCGTGACGCCACTGGCGAAACTATTGCGACAATCGTGGAGCATGAGCTATCTGAGGTCAAAGAGAGAGCAATTGGAGGAAAGGGAGGAAGAGAGCGAAATGGAGGGTAGGGAGGAAGAGAGCGAAATGGAAGGTAAGGAGGAAGAGAGCGAAATGGAGGAAAGGGAGGAAGAGAGCGAAATGGAGGGTAGGGAGGAAGAGAGCGAAATGGAGGAAAGGGAGGAAGAGTAGCGAAATGGAGGGCATGGAGGAAGAGAGTGAAATGGAGGGTAGGGAGGAAAGAGAGCTAAATGGAGGAAAGAGAGAGGAGGAAGAGAGCGAAATGGAGGAAAGGGAGGAAAGAGAGCGAAATGGAGGTTTGGGAGGAAGAGAGCAAGTGGAGGAAAGGGAGGAAGAGAGAGCGAAATGGAGGAAAGGAAGGAAGAGAGAGGAGTGAATGGCTGGAAGGGAGAAAAGAGAGAGAGAGAGAGCGAAATGGTGGGTAGGGAGGAAGAGAGCAAATGGAGGGAGGAGGGAAGGTAGAAATGGAGGAGGGAGGAAGCGAAATGGAGGAAAAGAAGGAAGAGAGCGAAATGGAGGAAAGGGAGGAAAGAGTTCGAAATGGATGGTAGGGAGGAAGAGAGTGAAATGGAGGGTAAGGGAGGAATAGAGCGAATGGAGGAAAGGGAGGAAGAGGTGCGAATGGAGGAAAGGGAGGAAGAGAGCGAAATGGGGAAAGGGAGGAAGAGAGTGAAATGGAGGAAAGGGAGGAAGAGAGCGAATGGAGGGTAGGGAGGAAGAGAGCGAAATTGCAGTGTAGGTAACTAGGACTTTTCGTTGGGGGGCTTTAAGCCCTGAACATGGCGAGTAAATAGCCGAGCCCATATTGAAGCCGGGGGCTTGATTCATTTTAGGGGGCTTCAGCTTCGAAAGGGGGGCTTAAGCCCCAAGCCCAAAGCTAGGACGTCCCTGGCGAAATGAAGGGTAGGGAGGAAGAGAGCAAATGAGGAGCAGGGAAGAAGAGAGCGAAATGGAGGGTAGGGAGGAAGAGAGCGAAATGGAGGAAAAGGAGGAAGAGAGCGAAATGGAGAGTAGGGAGAAAGAGAGCGAAATGGAGGAAAGGGAGGAAGAGAGCTAAATGGAGGAAAGAGAGGAAGAGAGCGAAATGGAGGGTAGGGAGGAAGAGAGTGAAACGGAGGAAAGGGAGGAAGAGAGCGAAATGGAGGAAAGGGAGGAAGAGAGCGAAATGGAGGAAAGGGAGGAAGAGAGCGAAATGGAGGGTAGGGAGGAAGAGAGCGAAATGGAGGGTTGGGAGGAAGAGAGCGAAATGGAGGAAAGGGAGGAAGAGAGCGAAATGGAGGGTTGGGAGGAAGAGAGCGAAATGGAGGAAAGGGAGGAAGAGAGCAAATGAAGAAAAGGGAAGAACAGAGCGAAATGGAGGGTAGGGAGGAAGAGAGCGAAATGGAGGAAAAGGAGGAAGAGAGCGAAATGGAGAGAAAGGGAGGAAGAGAGCGAAATGGAGGAAAGGGAGGAAGAGAGCGAAATGGAGGAAAGGGAGGAAGAGAGCGAAATTGAGGAAAGGGAGGAAGAGAGCGAAATGGAGGGTAGGGAGGAAGAGAGCGAAATGGAGGAAAGGGAGGAAGAGCGAAATGGAGGAAAGGGAGGAAGAGAGCGAAATGGAGGAAAAGGGAGGAAGAGAGCGAAATGGAGGGTAGGGAGGAAGAGAGCGAAATGGAGGGAAAGGGAGGAAGAGAGCGAAATGGAGGGTAGGGAGGAAGAGAGCGAAATGGAGGGTAGGGAGGAAGAGAGCGAAATGGAGGGTTGGGAGGAAGAGAGCGAAAGTATCGCCGAGTCAGATAATCTTACCTCAGTATATTAGCAATTAATGGTTTATTTTGCTGCTATAAAAATTTGCCCAAAGTTGAGTAATTGTCAACCAAAGTGGAGTTCTGGGCCTCTTGTGTTCAATCTATAGTAAAGTGGAATGCTTTCCAACCTCATATGAGTTTTTTGATTTAAATGGATTGTGTTCTCGACGAAAACATTAGTACAGAAATTGCAGATCATATTCAGGTCCTGGAAGCGAACTTGGTTAAATTCTTTCCTCCCATTAAGCCTTGATAAAGAGGGTGATAATACTTAAATTCGAAACCATTCAAAGTAGCCGAAAATCTAGCTAACTTTTTTAATAAAGAAAGTAAGAAAGAAAGTACGAACTTCTTAATAATATAACGGCGTATTCGCAAATGAAGCAATTTCTGGAGTGGGCTAATTATAAGAATATCCCACTGTCGCGAAATGTACAGTTTCTGCCATTTGCCACAACGTATTTGAGCGAAACTGGATTCTCATAATTATGAAACTTCAACAAAGACAAACTATAGAAATCGACTAAATGATGCACCTGACAGGGAGGGAAGAATCCAGCTTTCTAGTATCAAGGGAACTAGAGAAAAAAGTGCAGGAGAAGAAACAAAAGCACTGTACACATTCAAACTTCATGTATACTTCCAATATTGTGCTCCATGAGTCGTGGTTTTAAAACCAGTGCACTTTAATTGTTCATATAAGAGAAGAATTTTTTAACGTAGGCCTACTGCTATATTATGAGTAGGCCTATGTGTTTAGTTAGGCCTAATTGTATATGCTTCTCAGGCGATATATGTATGCCTCAATGGACCAGTGGCGACGCCAGGGGGCTAGCGGGTGCTTAGCTCCCCTAACTGCATGGAGCTCCTCCCCCCCAAAGAGAGGGAAATCACTGCAAATCACTGCGAGAAGGGGAGAATGGAGGAAGGTTTTTTGAGCTGTAGCCCCCAAACCTGAAATCCTGGCGCCGCCACTGCTCAATACGTTTAGTTGAGACTGGGGTTCCGCCGGAAAATATTAAGATGCGAGGGTTCCCACTTCCCTGAGCCAAAATGTTTTGGGAAACGCTGGTATAGACTAATTTGTAACTGTAGCCTATCACACTGCAGTGTCTAACGCATGCACGAGGCATCAGCCGATGGCGCACAAAAACCAAACCGTAATCAGATTGATCCATACCATAGAGATGTATAATATATAAAATATCACTAGAGCCCGCATCCGCCATCTTTGTTGAGGCTGTGACCCCGAGCCCGCTAACGGGAGTAACCATAACGGCCTTGACCCCGAGCCCGCTCAAAATGGCGACCCGATCGAAAGTTAAATTGTGTAGTGCAGGGGTGGCCAACCTTTTTTGGAGGACGAGGCCACTAGCACTGTTGGTAAGCACGCGGCGGGCCGCAAAATGTTTGTCCTCACAGCCTCGAAAGAAATACAAATGGTTTATTTCATGTTTTACAAGATGTAGGAAAAACAGGATGACTACATTGGGTCACTAGAACTTACAACACTAAATCTGTTAGTGTTTTAGACATCATTATTATGCAGTATTGGGTAGTCGGACAAGTAAGAAATGGAGGGTGCAAAATGAGACAAAAAAAAAATATTTAGAAAAGGGAGGATGTGGGCCACCAATCAGGAAAGGAGGAAGGCCGCATTTGGCCCGCGGGCCGCAGGAGGAGAAATCCCTGGAAAAGGAGGAAGATGCGGCAACTTATGGATGGCCCGAAAACGAGGCCGCTGGAATATTATTCAATCGATAAGTTGTTATTTTGTGTGTTGTACTTTTTGGAGTCGTAAGGAGGAAAAAGAAATTAAACAGTCTCGAGGAAAGCTTGACTGCGTCCATGAATTTCAACCAATCAAAACGCGATTTCAAGAGCGAAATGGAGGAACTCTCGGGAAGGTGAGCGAAATGGAGGAAAGGGAGGACGAGAGCAGAAATGGAGCGAAGGGAATATACGAAATGGAGGAAAGAGGAAGGATGAAATGGAGGATAAGGGATTGATCCATATGTAGGACATAGGCCACAGTGACTGTTAATGGATAATAATAATAATAATAATAATAGGAATTTTTTCTTTAGAAATGGAGACAAAGGGAGCGCTGTACATTTACATGGATGCAATTGAAACAATCTTAACTAGTTAACTACTAACAGAAAGACAGCGAAATGGAGGCGCTAATAGGAGGAAGAGCAAATCCGCCCTAACGCAGAGCTCGAACTCGGTATAATCTTACTTCGCCAGTGTTATCCAACGTAATGGACCCCCCACATTGTTCATGTGAGGCTTACCTTAATTGAATGTCGCCTGCAAACAATGGTCCAGATATCTTTCTGTCAGTTTTAACTCTTTTCTGATGAACTCTTTTCTGTTTGAAATGCCACTCTTGTCGATCATTCGATTGTTGGTCGATTGTGTCTTCAAAAATGCAGTTATTTCGATGAAACTTCGAATTTCAACTTTTCTTGTTGACATTTTTGATGATTTTCTGTTCGAATACAAAACGGCAATTGAGTGTCGCACATTCTTGTTAGTGTCTTCTTAAACTGGCTTCGTTGAATTTCGAATTTTACTTCTTCAAATCAACGATTTTCGATTATTTTCTGTTCAAATTGTCTAATCCCTCGTCGCACCTACTTAGCATGCTTCTGAATTTGCCAAATGAATTTCGACTGGTTTCCTATAGATACGAAACAATCATGCAAAGATGACGTCATCGCAAGAAGATGACGTCATCGCAACATGGCTCGCCTTGTTTATTATATATACGTCATCAGTAATACACGTCATCAGTATTATCAGTATTGCTGTTATGTCATGTCATGTTTGTAGGTGTCACAATCGCCATCTGATATACAGGGTGGGCCAAAAAAAGGGAACCCCCTACGCATTTTTGCTAATATTTCGGCCAAAAGTAAGAATTTTTAAATCATGTTTTATAAGCTTAAAGGTAATTCATATCTACGTATAATGGCCAAATTTCACCGAAAAGTTTCAAACAGAACAAAAGTTATATCACTTTTAGTGAGTCCACCCACTGTTTTTTGATGGTTCAAAAACGTAACGCAACAAAAAGCAACAAAAAAGATTTTACTAAGTCACTTCTCAAATAATTGTAATCAAAGAAACTTGATTATTGTTTCACAACTTGAGTTCGATAGTGTCCACCACCAGTGCCCATACATGTTCTGAGTCTTTTTGTAAAGTTTTGATGTCTTTGTTGATGGGTTCCAGAGGTAAATCTTCCCACATCAACTTCAATGCGACCTTCAATTCTTTTTTATCGATTTTAGCTTTGGTCGCAGATTGTGGTATTTCTCCAGCATAGCTCCCCTTACGTGATTATCCATTTGTTGGAGTGCGGAAGATTTCGGCCTTCCGCTGCCTTTACGACGTTCAGAGCCGATCCCCTTTCATGAATGCGGAGGCATATTTTTTAACGGTAGGCATACTCAGCTTCCACTGTTTATCAGGGCAAGCGGCGATTAGAGCTTTTGCTCAAAGATGTTGCTCATGAAGTGTTTGCATACGCATTTTGTCTATCACTGACACCTTGCCCATCTTGATAGTTTAGAAATTAAAATTTCACTGTTTCAATAAAAAATTACTAACCTGAAAAATTCTTTATTAATTTACCAACTTGAACGTCTTCTTGCTAAGTGACGTCACAGTGACGTGCAGTTACGCTGGTACCCCGTTTCTTTTCTAAACTGGCTATGTATCTGGTAATATCAAGTTTGTTTGAAAACAATTATTTGAGAAGTGACTTAGTAAAATCGTTTTTTGTTGCTTTTTGTTGCGTTAAGTTTTTGAATCATCAAAAAACAGTGGGTGGTCTCACTAAAAGTGATATAACTATTGTTCTGTTTGAAATGTTTTGGTGAAATTTGGCCGTCATACGTAGATATGAATTGCCTTTCAGCCTGTGAAATTGGATTTAAAAATTCTTACTTTTGGCCATATTAGCAAAAATGCGTAGGGGTTCCTTTTTTATGGCCCATCCCTGTATACGCGACGGTTGGTTACATGAATGGACCCTCACTGCCCAGAGTTTTCTGTCGCGTGCCGCGTTCATTAGGCCAGCACCCACATTCCCACAAGTCCAGTCCAGTTCAGGACGTTGTCTATATAATGACGATATTCTCGGTCTTCCTCGTCATCGGACCCCTTCCACGAGACCCGTCATCAGGCTGCTCTCGTTGTTGTCGTGCGGCTGTCTTATATGATGTGGCCAAAATATCGTAGTTTCCGAGTTTTCTTGTATATCCCAATTTAACGAAGCTCCCATGCAGGGGTTTTGTCATTTTACGCATGCTATTAATTTTAGGCTACATTAAAGAAAGTTGATTAAAATGATTAGTGGAAAATTAAAGGACAAAATGTGAGCATCCCATTATAGATGGGATCTTTCGTTCTGCAGGTAATTATTTCAACCCCTTGTGAGTTGTGACTCTCTGAGGCTGCATAGATATCATAACAGTATAGCCTACTAACCTACTTATATGCTATAATCTTCCTTACATGCACTGTATAGGCCTACGTATACCATGCAATATGCCTGTATATACTGCATGTTTGTTTGTAGGTGTGTATGTATGTATACATATTGTATACGTTAACTGTATGCATCAGAGAAGCTAAAGTATAAAAATTGGACGAAGATCGCTAAAACAATTAATATTGCAGCATATCTGAATTTAAAGTGTTGGAGGTCAAATTCCGGATACCTGAAGATGTGAATGGAAATGAGACTGCTGCTGAGGAGGATGGGAAACCGACAGCGTACGTATACATACAATGCTTTGAATGTGAATGCTTTATCCTGCATGCTCACGTGTGGGGCGCGGTGGTGTTGGGGTGCCTTGCAGCCGGAGGGTTGCGGGTTCAAATCTACCTCAAGCCGCCGCGTATAGACCTTGGGCAAGTCCTTCACTCGCAATTGCTCATGCACTGCGGCGTGAAACTCCGATTCAGTGTCCGTCCGCGCTGTACACGGGAGCGCCTCTGAGTAGAAATCTTGAAGGGGCGCTATAACAAGTGCGCATACATATATACATACATACATACATACATACACATACATACATACGTATACATACATACATACATACATACATTACATACATACATACATACAGACAAAAGCTAGTTTCTCTACGTGACAACATCGAATGCTCAGGATTTCCGCCTGCATACTCTAATCTGGCATACTTTCTATAATGGGTGTGTGTGGCTGTTGCAATTATTGTTCCTGGTCACAACATCGGTGTGAAAGTTGGAGCAATAATGTGTGTGGTATATACTTCCAATGTTGCTTACAACTTACAAGTATAATGTGTACTTTGTCACAGAGGGATCTCACTGAGCGAGTCTACTGCAGGAGATTGGGTTTCAATGTTCACCCATGGCATGGATGGTGCACCGGGTACACTGTACACGGCCTGGAGCGAGCTCATGTCCTAATTAATTGGCAAAGATTAATAGAAATGAATACTCTCCTGCAGAGAGGGTGACGCCATTGATGATGATGATGATGATGATGATGATGACGACGATGATGCATATATATATATATATATATATATATATATATATATATATATATATATATATATATATATATATATATAATTAAGTTTATGACGGCTTAGTCCCTTTGCAGATGCTGTCATGCAGTATACATAGACTGGAATTTAGTATGCTGTACGCAATAATATAAGAAAAGAACCCCGAATTCTCTCCGTCTACACATCGAAAACGGCGACTCGGGGAAAAGAGCGGCGGTATATCCTTGCCAGAGATGTCCGAGTCAACGCAATGGGAGGAGTGGGGACAGTGGTATAATACCGTGAGAGGAAATTCCTCGCTTTCCGTACAAACCACACCCTGTGACGAGAGCGACATGTTTCCAAGTGTACTCACGTATACATGGGTGGTCTACAAATTGGAGACTAAATGTAATAATTAAAGAGACAGTTTGTGCTGACTGCTGACAGTTTTTGATTGGCAGATGACAGCTGCAGTTGACAGAAGCAAATGAGCCTATAACAATTGGTTCCTCAAATGAGCCTATAACAGACTATACGATAATTTCATTCTAAATAGCCGCACTGACATTGACAATAAAACGAAATCAATCCGCTTCAGAGATCCTTAAACCGGTTCCAGATTTTCAGGCCTCTTTAGGTCGTGTAGCAGCAGGAACGACAGCAAAACACAACAAAACAAAATTTTATAAACTTCTTATGAAACAGTAAGTAACATAAGTAAGTAAGTAAGTAAGAATCGACTTTAATTCACAGTTGCAGGCCGCATTCTGAGTTACAAACGCTACATAAACGTGTTCATTCAAAGACAAGAATAATTAGAATATAAAATACGAATAAGAAAGGTTCTTAGCATTCGATCATCTGCCTCCGGGAGAACTCTATCGAGTGCCTTTGGCCAAAGGGTTGCTCCAACTGCTTTAATCGAATGGAACAACACGTGCTCTTGTCAATCGCCCTTTGAGCAAAGCTGCTCAAAAGATGGGGTATCCTCACTGCAGGGACATATCCCAGCAGACAAAGTCGGTTTAATACAGCCTGAATTGAGACCTGGGTCGAAAGGTCTTCCTGGCCGGCAGCCTGAAATAAAATGTATACAAGGATTTCAGAAATTTCTGCTGCGAAGATATTTCATGGTCCATAGTCTACTCTACGTGTAGCAAAACTGAAGCCAGCATTTTATGCCATGTGCACAAGATAATTGACGGAGAGACAGTCGTGAGATCCCTGGGCCCAGTGGCGTATATCACGGGAGGGACAGAGGGAGACAGAGACATTGTGAAAGAAATCTGTCCCCCTTAGGTACAGATGTTCGTGGGTCGACGAAGACCTGTCTGCGCTAGAGCGATCATACAGAGACAGGTGAGAGGGGGAAAGACAAAGAAGCAGACAGTTAGATGAGAAAGAAAGTGAGAAGGAGAGAGAGAAAATAGAGAGAGAAAAGTAGAGAGAGAGTGAGAAGTAAAGAGAGACAGACAAGCAGAGACAGAGAGAGGGAGAGAGAGAGGAGGAGAGAGACAGGGAGAGAGAAAGGGAAATACGCTGGAGAGAGAGAGAGAGAGAGAGAGAGAGAGAGAGAGAGAGAGAGAGAGAGAGACAGAGAGAGTGAGTGAGTGAGTGAGTCGGTGACAGAGAGAGACAGAGAGAGACAGAGAGAGAGACAGAGAGACCAGAGAGAGCCAGAGAGAGACAGAAAGACAGACAGACTAAAATAGGTGTGAGATTGAGGCGGAGGAGCAGAAGGGAGGAGCTGCGTTCCTGTAGTTCCAAAGAGAGACAGCTGATTGTATTAACTTTCCTGCATCGCAGAGTTTAAGTCGAGTGCAAGAGATAAGACGATTAGCGGCGATGCCACAGAAAGTGTGAAGCAAAACCTGTTTTATAATCACATAAATGCGATTGCTTATACATATATTCAGTTGCAGGCTTATCTTCTTTCGCAAATGCCCGATGCGCTCTGCGGGACGCACTGCTCCCTTTGAGCCACCCTCCTACGGAGCCCGCGTATAGATTTTTATCGATCAGTTTGTTTGTCGAGGGATGGGATTCCAAACGGGCGAGGGTTGCAGCGGCAATTTCAAAGACTACGGCTCATTGCTTCACGAAGCGGATGCAGGGAGGCATATAGACCGACAGACCCACATCCATGGCATGGTAGGCTATGAATGCGGGTATTTTAGGTAAGATAATACATGACTAACAGAGATTGATGTCAGCGGCACATCTCCGAGTTTTACTTCAGCAGAGGCGCATCACCTACAGCACGTCGTTATAACGATACGTTGAACATTTTATTCGCGAATTTTCCTCTTGATTGTGTACCAATGACGCTTTTGGATGCTAATTTCTTAGTTCCTCACGGCCAACTTTTGTCCACTCTCCCCCATAAGTTCATCAGACCCCACAGAAAGGTCCATATATACGCATCCCAGGGACTTCCGTTGATCATTTAACCCTCTGTCGGTGCCACGATAAGGGAAGGGTCTCGTCATCCTCCAATGCACTGTTCATTCATTCTTGTCATTCACTTAAGAGATTTATATAGCGCCCTTTCCAGATTATCTACTCGGGAGCGCTATACCGACGCAAACCCGGCTAAAGAGAACAGTCTTGAGGTTATAGAGTAGAACAAGGCAGGAAGGGGTCTAGGCACTTAGTCTAGACATAGTGCCACAGGGAGCCCATTGCAGATTGCTGGGCCAGCAACGGAAAAGGCACCTGGCTGCATAATAGAAGTCCGCGACCGGGAAGACAAGAAGTTCAGCTATTCCATGGCAAGTGGTTTAACAATCAAACCGTATACATCTACGTTGCACCTGTCCAAGAAAGCTACTCAGAGTTGCTCCTCTCCGACCTGACAGCACACGACCGCTGCCAAATAGCTTTGTCTTTTATTGCTGGCCATGCAGAGGCAGAGAAAGGGCACGGACTAATTTCACAGATTGCATGGCAGCTCATTCTATAGATTGACGGGGTTGGCCACAGTGACCCCTCAGTGTTGTTTTGTTGAAGTACGGAATGGGGTATACCAGCCAGATCAGCTTGTGCTGCAGGGTAAAGAGATCTGCACCCGGAGACGGATTACACTGAAATACGTATTATATCTCCCACGTATAAGTCTATAGGCTAAGATGGAACACAATCGAACAATCCGCATCAGCATACATGCAGATGAACTCAGTGCGGTTTCGCATGGGCAACCAGTCCAGGTTAATCCCATGTGTAACTAGAACTATGACCAACCTTTGACCAATCAAACCCTCCAACTATAATACCTTCCACTTGGAAGAAAAGGCCTATAATATAATACAATGCAATACAACTGTATTTGATATTGCCCTCCTTCCAAAGTTCAGAAGTGACCACACGACCATACGACTAAGCATCGATGGCGTTGAGCAATTGCGAAAGAAGGACTTGCTCAAGGTTCCTACACAGTAGCTGCCTCGGGCGAGGCTCGAATCCGCGTGTGTGTGTATATACACACATATACACACTGTATATACATGCATTATATATATATATAGACTATACGTTCTATAATAATATGTCAGTGTCATTCTGAAGACCCAGAGGCAGGCTCGTCACTGTGTCATCGAATCCGTGATTGAGATCAGCCGAGGTTTCTGACACGTCCAATCGGTAGAGCGTTTGCCCTCTGACCCGTCGGTCGCGGCTTCGAGCCCTCTGCAAAGCCACTTGCTTTAGTTCTCACACTACAACATCTGTCTATGGCTTCACAGCTATCAGGTTAGCTTTATAAGATTCGTGTATTTGCGGATGGGCAGTGGTCTAAGAAAAGGTCACGAGTCCCTCCCTGCGTCCCTGAGTCTCTCCCTGCGTCCCTGAGTCCCTCTCTGTATCCCTGAGTCTCTCCCTGCATGCGTCCCTGAGTCCCTCCCTGTGTCCCCGAGTCCCTCTCTGCATCCCTGAGTCTCTCCCTGCGTCCCTTGATGGTATTGGCCTATAGTGGCACCTCTGGCGTGCTAACTCTGGTCAGCCACGGTTCTGTTTGAAAATCGATGCTTTCACAGTTTTGGTATTATTTATTCCTAGTGCTTTCTCAGTTGTAAGCCCCTCCTCCATCTGGAATGATCTCCTGCCAGAGCTGCGTTCATTAGTCCTGATCAACCCAACTGGGTTTCAAAAATCTTTTTTCTTTAGTCGTGGCTGGGCTGGAAGCGCTCCTGAGTAGGTTTCTCTGAGGGCGCTATATAAATTCTCATAATGAATGAATGAATGAATCCCACTTTGGAATAAAAAATAAAACCCGTCTGCTGGACGGGTTTGAACTTTACGAAAGCCTTCGTTTCTTTTAACTGAGTTTAAGAGACGGTCAGGGAGCATGTGTACAGAAGCGAGAGTAGATAGAGTCAGAGGTCAAATTCAGGGTACACCAGTGAGTGATTTACCCTCATGACGGGAGATTCAGCTGGGCAACGGAACGCTGCTATTTGTCTTCCAGTATGTATGTCTCTGCGCGTATGTTCCACTGTTTGTCTTGCGTGGCAGTGTACGTCTTTGTCTCTTCGTCCCTTTGTCTCCCCCTCGCAGCAGCAGCTATGACCTGCGGGTGTTGACGGAAGGATGATTGAAGAGCGCGGAAACGGGGAACACGTGGAACTGGCGGACTCTTCTACCTTTCAGTCCGTCCGCCTGTCCGCCTGTTCCTACGTCTGTCCAACCCTGTTTATCATCGTCGGCGGATGAGTACGAGGGTTGAGAGAGGGTTGGGAGAGGGTTGGGAGAGGGGAATCCAACGCCTGGGTTGCAGCTGCTGGAGAGATGTCTTTGGAGGAGGATGCTAACCAGAACACGGCCGTGGTAAGGATCGGGGAGGGAGAGAATGGAGGAGGGGAGGAGGAGGAGGAGGAGGGTGGAGGAGGAGGAGGGCACGGGAAGGCAACACCTTTATACGCCAGATGGCACTAATTACAACCAGACGTACAGCATACACGTGGCGGGCGAGAAAGACCGGACAGACAGATAGACAGACAGACGGACGGACAGACAGACAGACAGACAGACAGACAGACGGACAGACAGACAGACGGACAGAAATAACAAATGACAGAGAAAGGGAGATGTAGTGTTGTGCGAGAGAATTTGTGCAAGGAGAGAGAGAGAGAGAGAGAGAGAGAGAGAGAGAGAGAGAGAGAGAGAGAGAGAGAGAGAGAGACAGACAGACAGAGAGACAGAGAGAGAGAGAGAGAGGCAGACAGACAGACAGAGAGAGAGAGACAGACAGAGAGAGAGAGAGAGAGGGAGGGAGGGAGAAAAGGAGGGAGGAAGCATAGGAGGAAAAGGGAGAGGGACGGAGGGACGACGGACGGAGGGACGGACGGAGGGACGGACGGAGGGACGGAGGAGCAGCGCGAGAAAGCGAGGGAGAAGGAGAGTGAAGAGAGTCGTGTATCATCGTGGCGAAAGAGAGCAGGGGTAGGTGAGAAGAGGTGAGGGGAGGGTGTTGGGGCGGGGGCCAGGGGGCAGCCAGTGGGCCACTGACAGAGTCATCAGCGCCAGTGAAATCGGAGAAATTGGCGCTAATGACGCTCGACTAAGTGAAAACCAAAGCAGCTGAACGACGTCTAAGATGACCTCACAGCTCAACAGCCACACAGGCAGACAGACAAACAAACAGACATATGGACGCACAGACAGACAGAGAGACAGGCAAACGGACGGACGGATGGACGGACGTATGGACAGACAGAAGAACAGTTGGAAGGACGGACGGAAGGAAGGAAGGACAGACAGACAGACAGACAGACAGACAGACAGACAGACAGACAGACAGACAGACAGACGGACAGACAGATAAGCTGACGGACGGACGGAAGGCCTCTGTGGGACCTGGGATTCTTATTGCATAACCCCGGGTGAGAACAGCCACCGCTGCAGTGATTCCATATGCGAAGAAGAGGAAGGGAAGGAAGGACGGATGGAAGGCGTGAGGAAAGAATGGACGGACGGAAGGACGGAGGCATCTAACAATTCGAACTCTCTGTTCAAGAGGTTGGTGAGGGAAGCGGAAAATCGACCATGTCGGTCGATGGAGAAAAGAGGCATCTAGACTAGATGACCCGAGCTGAGATCTCGTCTTCACGGTATAATAAAATACAGCCCGTAAAAACAAAGTTTTTACTATATCCATCTAGTATCCTATAACGTGTACTCTGAAAATAGTCCGCGTTCATTTTACAACATAGCCCGGGTGATGAGGCAGCGCACCCATTATTGTTGCAGCCAATGGCAACGCTGGCCAATGACAACCCTCCGTATCGGAAAAGGGGATTGATTCGGAAAGTTGAGTGGATTCTATAAGCTAGCCTTTTTGGGGAGCTGAAATTTTGATAGAATGAAGTGTGTGCGAGGTCGAGTCTCTGCCAAGTTTCACGACGATTGAATGATTGTAAGTGATCGAACTAGTCGTCGCAAAATTTGACTTTTTAGCCTGTGGCTCAAACATTCAATCAAGCAAGATGCAAGCAATCAAGATTCCTGCAAGTTAAACTAGATGGATAAAAATGTTCTCCTATAGACCTATACTATAGCATACACTGCAGTAAGTTAGACTCATCTGTGAGGACACTGCTCGGTGTTCATCGGACCCAACAGCATTCTAAGCATCTTCAGACCACTGTGAAAATCTGCAAACACAAAAAGCAGACCGAAGACGTACGCAGCCACACACGTATACACGCACAAATACACAGACACACAGACACACAGAGACACACAGACATACACACAGACACAGACACACACACACACACACACACACACACACACACACACACACACACACACACACACACACACACACACACACACACACACACACACACACACACACACACACACACACACACACACACACACACACACACACACAGACACGCACATACACATACACCGTTGGCAGTTGCAGACTTGCAGGATTTAAAGTTCAAGTGGGAGCTGAGGCGTAATGAGAAGACTAATTATAATTAGGAAAAACTTCATTTAGTGAATCTGTGGGAAGACCTTGCGTTAATAACACACTTATTATCTCCCCATTCCGACAATGAATGCATAATTATATACATAATTATAACCACACACCCACAAACACATACATAAACGCTCGCCGCCTCAAATTCGCATTCTGTGTGACTTTGAGCGCGTTAAAAATTTCCGTCATAATAATAAGGAGAACAATGAAAATTATAATGAGAATAATAATGATGACAAGGATGTTGTTCTTGTTGTTGTTGTTGTTGTTGATGATGATGATGATCAAAATGATGATTATGATAATGATATTAATGATAATGATAATGATAATAATAATAATAATAATAATAATAATAATAATAATAATAATAATAATAATAATAATAATAATAATAACAGACATTACCTGCAGATTACCTGCAGATTACAGATTACCTGCAGGCAACGGCCGTGACAGCAGGAGCAGCAGCTGAAATAGCTGACAACAGAAAAAATCAAAAATACCAGACCCTTCTTGACACACATGACTTCATCCCGCTGGCTCTGGAAACTTTAGGTCCCATTAACTTAAAAGGCCTTGACTTAATCACAGTGATGGGCCGTCATCTGACCAAGGCGACGGACGACGTCAGAGAGACGACCTTCCTCTTCCAAAGACTGTCGTTGACAATTCAGCGCTTTAACGCTGTGGCCTTCACCGGTTCTTTTGTTGACCCTATGCCCGAGATGGAAGAGGGATAGCCCTTCCAGTTACACTAGATTTTGATATAATAATAGTAATATTAATAATAATAATAATAATAATAATAATAATAATAATAATAATAATAATAATAATAATAATAATAATAATAATGTTAACTGTTGCAATCTGCGGGACCTTTGCCAGCCTATTGCCCGAGCCCGAGGAGTTCTAACCGTTCCAGACTTTTATCATTTTAATTAATATTGAAGTCCCTGAGGGATCATGTTTACCTCGGGGAAAAAAAAAATAATAATAATAATATTTTATTATAATATATAATAATTTTTTCGAGCCTCGTCTCTCTCTGCGTCTCTGTTTGGATGCAGGGAGTGGTAATGGAAACCAATCTGGAGCTCGTTACCGGCAGCGAGCGGTTGAGGTCAGCCACGGGTCATCGGGGTAGCACCAGAGGTCAGATGCGGGACCATTGCCTTGTACAGTCGTTAGCAGCATCGCCTCAGTTGAAGTTTTGTTTCAGTCAATATTAATAAGCATCCATCATCACCAGGGTTTAAACACCATGTATTCAAAGTTCCTGTCATCATCATGATCATCATCACCACCACCACCACCACCACTTTCACTTCCACCATCACCACCACCACCACCACCACCACCACCACCACCACCACCACCACCACCACCACCACCACCACCACCACCACCATCGTCGTTGTCGTCGTCATCATAATAATCATCATCATCATCGTCGTCGTAATAATAATAATAATAATAATAATAATAATAATAATAATAATAATAATAATAATAATACATCGGGCAAATTAAAAAAATAATAATAATAATCATCATCAATTCATCATCGTCATTGTTATCATCATCATCTTTGTCTTCATCATCTTCTTCTTCTTTTCTTCGTCGTCTTTTTCTTCCTTTACTTTTTCTTTGACGTCGTAGTCGTCATCATCATCCTCATCGTCGTCGTCGTCAATAGGTGTTCGCTCCATACGATTTTGGGATCTGTTAAGCGGTGACTGTATACGCTCCTTAATGCCGCTGCGTCATATATTATAGGTCTAGGTAGTTGAGCAATGTTGCATCAGGTTTCCTCAACAGCTAAGACGGAAATTAACCTCGATGCACAAAATGAAGTCATGGAGTTTAGAGAGTCAGAATCATTTCAAAGTTACTCAACAACAGTACCCAGAGGATTTCCACATGGTCGCTACAAGTCACAACCTCCATCTACAGTGTCTAATTATTATTATGCCTAACTGTAGAGGTTGTGTACAGAATAATAAATTGGGCTTCTGTTTACAGCTGCATATGATATAGCGATGGTTAAACGTCGACCTTCGCTTAAGCAAATGGACGTCATCTAAATGTATACTGCAACAAATTTAACCTAGCGGCTCCTAGCCTATATATAATCGTGACCTCAACACACCCGTATTTACTCTAAATAACTGCCTTAGGTCGCTTCGAAATATAATTCAGTAAAACTTGGTTTCAATCACAGAGGCACAGAGAGACAGAAACTCACACAAAGAGACAGATAGACAGACAGATAGACAGACAGACAGATAGTTAGAGACAGCTCCACCCTCTGCAATCAGCAGTCGAGACTGGAACAGAATCTTTTAACGTACCGATTGCCCCCAACCTTAGATCCCTTTCACTCTCTCGGCCGCCAATGGAAATACTACCCGTCGTATACACATATACATATATACGCATTATACATGGACGGCTTGGTTCGATGGGTCTATATATCTCCAGTACCAGCAAAACGGCAATTATGTGCGTTGAGTTGGTGGGATGGGAGAGAGGTGGCAAGTGGGCGTGCGATAATGTGCTTCAGAAGATAGTGTCACTACTGCAGCAGTAGCAGCAGCAGCAGCAGCAGCACAGATAGTGTGAATTGCATGGGATTAGTAAGTTGTTGGCCGAATATTTCTTAACGCATCCTGCAGCTGGTATAGTAATGCAGGGAGCGTGTTGGCCTAGGTCTTGCGGCCTGGCTGATGTACGAGTACGAAATGAGCTTAGCTTAAGTCTATGGCAACTGTTGTCTTTATGAGCAGATATGCACGTCTGTCTGTCTGTCTGTCTGTCTGTATGACTGCGTGAATCCTGATAAAATGTACGGAGGCATTTGGCCAATCGAAATGTAACGCAAGTGACACTCGAAACTCTGGCTATGGCAATTACATTCAGAGCAACAGAATAGCAACAATAAGGAAAAGTACGTGCAGGAAGAAAACCAATCGTATGTAATCGTGATCTTGGCATTTCTAAAGCGCCACCTAAAAGCGAATGGCTGGGCATGTGCACTATAGCCTAATCAGATGCGCTGCGTCGAGTCAGAGGGGTTGTCCAGAAATACCAAGTGTTGCCGTGGGAGACCAGAGAGAGAGAGAGAGAGAGAGAGAGACAGACAGACAGAGAAAAAATTAGAGAGAGATGGACAGAGACAGAGAGAGACAGAGACAGGAGAGAGACAGACAGACAGACATGTCAGACAGACAGACAGACAGACAGACAGAGACAGAGACAGAGACAGAGACAGAGACAGAGAGAAGGAGCAGAGGAGTTGAAAAGGCGGAATTGGAAGGCGGAGGGCAGACGGAATCTTGTTAGAAATTCTCGAAAAACTTAGACTAGTTTGGAACAGTGCGATCACTCTCCATTTTCTGAAATCCCAAGCTCTTGCCAGAAAAATCCCAAGATTGGCCAAAAGTGTTGACAAAAATCCCAAGTTACTGAAAAGGAAAAAGTTGTGCTGAAAAATGAAATGCGTTTAACAATCACATGGCTTTTTGTTCTTTGTCTGTTCCCGCCAGTTTCCCTGGTTCTTTTCCCCATTTACTTAAAGACCCTGCTGCCCCTTTACCCATTTCCATCGTTCAATTCCATTCACAAAAATGCCTATCTAAGAACTGGCAAAGAAAAAACCGGAGCATAACATTGAATTAACAAATTACGATGCTTACAAGTAACAATAATAATAATCAGACTGAGCGAGTTTTTTCTAATCTGATTCGTACAGTAAAAATAGTCCAGACTTTAGAAAAAATCCCAAGATTGCTCTGCAAAATCCCCAGATCCCAAGTGGACCTCCCGAAATCCCAAGATCTTGGGAAAAATCTCAAGGAGTGGTCGCACTGCTCGTAATTATTATCCATCCATGGATTTCTGTTCATTGTCGCGCGTATACACACATAGTCATCCTTCTCGGAACTACTCGTTCAACAGCCGACGTTGAACAAGTACTTTTACAGCCGACTAAACAGCTCACTTAACAGCCAACTTAACGGCTAAAACCATCTGTTCTATAGAGACAACTGAACAGCTCACTCAGCGACCAGCTAAACCACTCGTGAATCAGCCGACCCTAATAATTCGATCGGTAACCATTTTATAGCAGCTACATCAGCGGCCAATGGTATACTCTGTAACTCATATGAGCAGCTGACTGAGCTACTCATTTAGCAGCCAAATGCATGAATAGTCCACTCAATAAACAACTGAATAACTTGCTCATAATATCATATAATATATGAGATTATGAGCAAGTTATTCAGTTGAGATATATTATATCTTAATCAAATCGCTCGACAACCGATCTGAACCGTTCATTAAACCGCCAACTAAACAACTCATCAACCAACTGAACAGTTCGCTCTTTATAACTATACTGAATAATATTAGGCTATTGTTGTGGCCAGCATGCAGCTGGGCTATAATATTATTGCTTCGGTTTGAAATTATGTTTGTTTTTGCATATTTCATCAGCTTATTTAAACATGCTATATTATAAGCACGTTCCTAAGTTTACTTAAACAGTTAAATAGCTGATTTGTGCTCACTAACTAACCATCTCATTATCCATCTATAGATATATATATGTCCATCTATATACCCATCTATATTTCCATCTCTATATATCCTTCTATATGTCCACCTATATGTCCACCTATATGTCCATCTGTGTATACCCAGCCATATATCGAGAGGCTGCAGCTATTGTTGCAATAGGTTGAAAACTTTAAAACTAGCTGGAACGCCATTTGAAAACTTTTTCGGTAGGCCTATACATTTGTCATCCTTACTACAACATACTCTTCCTCTTCTCGTTCGTAGTCACACGTTCATAGACTATATATCCATAGCCTATGCATCCTCCTCAGCCATGACTTTAAGCTGTCGTCGGAACAAACTCGTTGCAATGGTTTTATTTCACCACCTCTTTCTGTCAGAGGCGAAAATCTATACAAAACTTGGGGAGGGGGGACAGATTATACGAGGGCCGGCTTTCTTTGGGAGGGGACAGAAGGGCTTAAGTCTAAACTTTGGGGGGGCAGTCAGGGGCGCCGCTAGACGTACGCACTTACGCACGTGCGTACAGCGCTGAAAGGCTAAGAAACGAAAAATTGCAAATGAAAAAAGTGAAATATTATTATTAAGTTACAAAATTATAATAACTGAGGTACTATATAGTTTTAATATTAGGTAAACTAACAGTCTAACACCATCTAGCAGTGGCGTCACCAGAGCTTCCCAAAAATTACGCAGATTCCAACCTCTCTGAGGGGAGGGGTCTGGGAAGAGGCTGTAGGCCTAATTAAGGAACTTTTTATTTGGGTGTGCATAATGGTGCATTTTGGATACCATCTTTTTGGTTAAAAGTAATAACAATTTACATCAGTTCTTTGGGAAATTAAATAATTTCATAATTTTAATTATATCTTGCGAGGCGAAAAACTTCCTCATTCGTGCCTGAACACCCCTTGCAATCCTATTACTATTTACCAAGACAAAAAAAACAGACAAAGATGATTAAGCTAATATTATTATACGAGACGAAGATACAACCGATTTGCCTCTAGTCTACGGGTCGGAATGTTGGCCAGTGCGAATTGCGAAAGCAAGACAAGAAAAGAATTATTACAGCAGAAATTAGTGTACAGAAAATATGAAACGCTGGCATTAGACAGCATTATGGAACGAAACAACTCTGCTAGACAAAGTCGTTCAATGAAGACTCCGATGGTTTCGACATAATTATAATTATAGAGAGAAAGCCAGTTGACCGAATACCACACACTGCACTACATGCAAGATTCGAAGAAAAAGACACCAAGGCAGAACCAGACAATGCTGGATAAACCATATAACTGAGGATGAAACAAAACTTTGACACTATAGGGAAACAAGAACTTGACAAATGACCGAGGAAAAGGAGATCATTTATTCGTACCCATCGCCGCCAAATGGCTGGCGTCAGAAATGATGATGGTGGTGGTGGTGATGATGATGATGATGATCAAATGCAGATACATGGCGAAAGGCTTATGACAAATTCAATAATTATGATGTACAAACATAGGCCCTAATTATCAAACAATAAAATAGCAAAAATTACAGTCAAATCTCAGCACGGTAACTTACAACGTATTTCACACATTTGACGATTTCACATGGATTGACTATCACTTCCTCCTTACCCTCCATTCGCTCCTTCTCCCTTTCCTCCATTATCACCTCCTCCCTTTCCTCCATTATCACCTCCTCCCTTTCCTCCATTCTTACCTCCTCCCTTTCCTCCATTATCACCTCCTCCCTTTCCTCCATTATCACCTTCTCGCTTTCCTCCATTCGCACCTCCTCCCTTTCCTCCATTCGCACCTCTCCTCCCTTTCCTCCATTCTCACCTCCTCCCTTTCCTCCATCTCGCACCTCCTCCCTTTCCTCCATTCGCACCTCCTCCCTTACCTCCATTCTCACCTCCTCCCTGTCCTCCATTCGCACCTCCTCCCTTTCCTCCATTCTCACCTCCTCCCTTTCCTCCATTCGCACCTCCTCCCTTTCCTCTATTATCACCTCCTCCCTTTCCTCCATTCGCACCTCCTCCATTTCCTCCATTCGCACCTCCTCCCTTTCCTCCATTATCACCTCCTCCCTTTACCTCCATTCGCACCTCCTCCCTTTCCTCCATTCGCACCTCCTCCCTTTCCTCCATTCGCACCTTCTCCCTTTCCTCCATTCTCACCTCCTCTCCTTTCCTCCATTCTCACCTCCTCCCTTTCCTCCATTATCACCTCCTCCCTTTCCTTATCACCTCCTCCCTTTCCTCCATTCTCACCTCCTCCCTTTCCTCCAATATCACCTCCTCCCTTTCCTCCATTCGCACCTCCTCCTTTTCCTCCATTCGCTCCTCCTCCTTTTCCTCCATTTAGCTCACTTCCTCCCTTTCCTCCATTTCGCTCTCTTCCTCCCTTTCCTTCATTTCGCTCTCTTCCTCCCTTTCCTTCATTTCTCTCTCTTCCTCCCTTTCCTCCATTTCGCTCTCTTACTCCTTTTTTTCCATTTCGCTCTCTTCTTCTTCCCTTTCCTCCATTTCGCTCCCTTCCTCCCTTTCCTCCATTTCGCTCTCCCTCCCTTTTTTTCATTTCGCTCCTTCCTCCCTTTCCTCCATTTCACTCTCTTCCTCCCTTTCCTCCATTTCGCTCTCTTCTTCCCTTTCCTCCATTTCGCTCTCTTCTTCCCTTTCCTCCATTTCGCTCCCTTCCTCCCTTTCCTCCATTTCACTCTCTTCTTCCCTTTCCTCCATTTCGCTCCCTTCCTCCCTTTCCTCCATTTCGCTCCCTTCCTCCCTTTCCTCCATTTCACTCTCTTCCTCCCTTTCCTCCATTTCGCTCCCTTCCTCCCTTTCCTCCATTTCACTCCTCTTCCTCCCTTTCCTCCATTTCGCTCTCTTCCTCCCTTTCCTCCATTTCGCTCTCTTCCTCCCTTTCCTGTATTTCGCACTCTTCCTCCCTTTCCTCCATTTCGCTCTCTTGCTCCTTTTCTCCATTTCGCTCTCTTCCTCCCTTTCCTCCATTTCGCTCTCTTCCTCCCTTTCTTCCATTTTGCTCTCTTCCTCCCTTTTCCTCCATTTCGCTCTCTTCCTCCCTTTCTTCCATTTGGCTTGATTCCTCCCTTTCCTCCATTTCGCTCTCTTCCTCCCTTTCTTCCATTTGGCTTGATTCCTCCCTTTCTTCCATTTCGCTCTCTTCCTCCTTTTCCTCCTTTTTGCTCTCTTTCTCTCTTTCTTCCATTTTGCTCTCTTCCTCCATTTCCTCCATTTCGCTCTCTTCCTCCCTTTCTTCCATTTCGCTCTCTTCCTCCCTTTCCTCCATTTTCGCTCTCTTTCTCCCTTTCCTCCATTTCGCTCTCTTCCTCCCTTTCCTCCATTTCGCTCTCTTCCTCCCTTTTCTTTCCATTTCGCTCTCTTCCTCCTTACCCTCCATTTCGCTCTCTTCCTCCTTACCCTCCATTTCGCTCTCTACCTCCCTTTCCTCCATTTCGCTCTCTTCGTCCTTACTTAGGGGTCTGCGGGTATACCCGTAGCCGCGGGTTTACCCGTACCTGACCCGTACCCGCGGATCGGATACGGGTCGGGTATGCATTTCACGGGTCGGTTCGGGTACGGGTAGGGTCATCACGGGTACGGGTATACCCGTTTTTACCCGTACCGACGTGAAGTTTTGGGGTTACAATGTCACCGTTACATATAACCTAATAGAAAATGTAAGCGCACAATGAGCCTGACCGGGTCTGCAGCATTACAGTTACTTAATGTTCTAGGTGATAGCATATAGAGTACTGAGATAAAATGTACAATGAAATTGAGACAGCGCAGCAGTTGCATGTAAACAGGTTCCATAAGTTGACTGCCTATTATTATTACTACTACAACTGCTGCTGCTACTATTACTACTAAGCTACTACTAGTACTACTGCTGCTGCTGCTGCTGCTGCTGCTGCTGCTGCTGCTACTACTACTACAACTACTACTAATAATAATCATCATTAGCAGCAGCCTATTTATTGTTATTAATACATGCTGAGTTGAAAGCCTATTGGCATGGTAGGGACAGCCCTGGACTATGGGAAGGCGTGCTAATGACGTGACGGGTACTGTACGGGTACGGGTATACCCGCGGGTACGGGTAGGGTCGGTAGTAATTTTGAGTACGGGTCGGGTACGGGTACGGGTAATGGTTCTGTGTTACGGGTACGAGTCGGGTAGCCAAAATGCTCTACCCGCAGACCTCTAGTCCTTACCCTCCATTTCGCTCTCATCCTCCCTATCCTCCATTTCGCTCTCTTCCTCCCTTTCCTCCATTTCGCTCTCTTCCTCCCCTTTCCTCCATTTCGCTCTCTTCCTCCCTTTCCTCCATTTCGCTCTCTTCCTCCCTTTCCTTCATTTCGCTCTCTTCCTTTTTTCCTCCATTTGCTCTCTTTCTCCCTACCCTCCACTTGCTCTCTTCCTTTCTTTCCTCCATTTCGCTCTCTTTCTCCTTTTCTCCATTTCGCTCTCTTCCTCCCTTTCCTCCATTTCGCTCTCTTCCTCCATACCCTCCATTTCGCTCTCTTCCTCCCTTTCCTCCATTTCGCTCTCTTCCTCCCTTTCCTCCATTTCGCTATCTTCCTCCCTTTCTTCTATTTCGCTCTCTTCCTCCCTTTCTTCAATTTCGCTCTCTTCCTCCTTACCCTCCATTTCGCTCTCTTCCTCCTTACCCTCCATTTCGCTCTCTTCCTCCCTTTCCTCTATTTCTCTCTCTTCCTCCCTTTCCTCCATTTCGCTCTCTTCCTCCCTACCCTCCACTTGCTCTCTTTTTCCCTTTCCTCCATTTCGCTCTCTTCCTCTCTTCCACCCATTTGCGCCTCTTCCTGCCTCTCCTCCATTCGCTCTCTTTCTCCCTACCCTACATTTCGCTCTCTTTCTCCCTTTCCTCCAATTGCTGTCTTTGAGTCCGACCTCAGATAGCCGCTGCTCGACGATTGTCGTAATAGTTTCGCCAGTGGCGTCACGGGTTGGGATGAAAGCTGTAAATTGTTCTTTGACCACATTGTGAGAACCTGAGTTGTTACCGCCATCAACTTTGATAAGCAGACCGATATCTGTTCTGTGCTACTGATGTCTGCGCTCATATCTAGCAATATAGTGTAGAACTTGCCCGCACGACATTCTGCGACAATTATGTCTCGAGTTTACTGACCACGCATTCTGAATCAACGAACTCATGGGCATTGCGTGGAACATATGACATTAGCCTACGATGATTTAAACTACTGTGGGTCTGTGATCGAAATTTCAGAAGTGCCACAAAATTTCCAGAGTCATGAGTTATCGTCAGCGAAGGAAAATGTTTGCTGACCTCACAATAACAAAGTCTGCACAATAGAAATTAACGAATAAGAGTAATGTAGAAAGTCAATAAGTAATCTAAACGGTTTGTAGTTTTTGAGAGCTGTTAAAATCTTTACGCAGTTGCGGAATTGCGTAATGCTAGTTACGCGCCTGATTTTTGGTATAGCCAAATGATATTATTTACTATTATAATATATAATACTATCATATTATGATGAGTATAATATACTGTTAATATGACATTTGTACAAATATTTTATTTGTACACCTAAATGGCTTCTCTCGAGTGTTATCTTTCAAATTTCAAAATATCAAATTTCAAACTGTTTTGTTCCTTGAACATTTTAGTTAAACTACATCATTAGCCTATACCACATGGCTTCACGATTCGGTAGTTGAATCCTTTTTGCTTGGTTTGTGTACCATTTGTTAACTATTTCTGCTATTCAATTGTGTCTAGTCAGCGATATGTTTATACTTTAAGGCTTAGGCCCATGGCGTTCTTGGAAATTGAACGTATTTTCTAGTTTTTATATTAATGTCGATATATGTCTAGTTTGCTACTATATAGTATTGTCTGCAGTCAAAATAAAAAACGACTCAAAGTACATCTTAGCTTCCAGTGACAGCTGGTCCTACCAGCACTGAATTTATAGAGCAATTTTGTTCATCTGACTGCTAAAACTGCTACCAATGTCTACCATTACAGCGTGGAAATTCAAAAAAGTTCGGACGCTCGTTCTTCGTACCCCGCCCCTTCCACATACTTTCGTCCCCGGGCCCCGGCCTACGCATGGTCGCATGCTGATTGTGCATACACAATTAAAATCCTAGTGGCGCCGCTGGGGACAGTCCCCCTTTGCTCCCCCCCATGATTTACGCCACAGCTCTATATATGTAAACTCTTATTTCTTTTGGCTCATCCAACCGACAATTCCGGCCACCTAAGTATCCATTATTTTCGTAACTCCAGTCCCCTTCACTTCAGCATTAGGCGCACACGTCTATAGTATGATTAAACACAGCTGATAGGTATAGGCCTATTCGATCCTTCTCTCAGTGAAACTTAGCTCAAAGCGACTGCTACTGTTTTTTTATCTTAATTGGATGTAACACCTCCGGTGGGATGCATTATATATATGTATATATATATATATATATATATATATATCTCTCTCTCAGTGAAGTTGCCTTCCTTCATAAATCACACCTGAAACTTGCTTGCTTTCGTCACCTATTTTGAAAGAATGTTTTGATATCTTGCAAGGGCTCAGTTATCATGGCATGGCCATCGTAAATTTTCTCTCTTGTGGAACTCGTCTTTCTAGATGGTTTATTCTCTTCTTAAATAACCAGCTCTCTCTCCTGGAGATCTATCGTATACCCCGCCCCAGCTGAATGCTCTAGAATTAAGAAAGTCCGTGAGTCTGAGCTGTCACATTTCGTCCTATGCATTATCTTTACGTATACATATAGGCCTACATAGCCTACAATTCCTCTCTGCCTGTATATATATATATATATATATATATATATATATATATATATATACCGCAAATATCACTCGAGATCTAAACTGAAAACACACGAGACCTACTTGCCGTTCACAACTATACATAATAAATTTTGAGGATTAATGTTAAACAACTAACTGGCTTATTCTTCTTGACTTGCGTTCGATGTATACTGCATTCGATACTGTTGATACTGCACTCATTCGCCGCCTCAAACACGTGTTTGATCTTTCAAGTCCCGCTCCTATAGCTATGTATATAGTTTGCATGGTATCTGCTAATCTGCATCTTCGTACTTACTGACTTCGTATCATTCAATTCACTTCTGCGCCAACAGTTATACTGTCCTGAACTGTGGTTTTAAGTTCTGTATACGCCCTACTGAGATCTCTCCTGCCATCAACATTATCTAACCTACCACGCCACTTTGGTCCCAGTGACTGTGGCTGTCTGGAAGAGTAAGGGCTTGAGAAGTTCAATGCGTGCACTATAATTGCAATAGGCGAGCTTTGGTTAACTTGCCATTGTTGTTTATTCACTAAGCTGTGTATTCTTTATTACTATTTGTAGGCTAGGTGTTGTCAATATCAGTAGTGGGCATCTTAATTCCAATAAACGAATTAAGTCATTAAAACGCCTTTCCAAAAACATTAAGCATAATAATACAGACTATTCTCAGTGCTAATACTAGTCTAATAGTCAGGTCAACCATTGCCTTCTAGATACAGTATCCAGGCCCGCCGACAGAAATTCCGGGCCCCTAGGCAGAGCAGTCACGGGCCCCTAACTTTTTTGGAACAAACTGACTTTTTTTCTTACTTGCACAAAAAAATTTCTGATGAATTTTTTTCTGCTTTTCCGTGAAATTGTCAGAAGGAAAATTGTCACAAGCCGCATTTTCCGCCCTCCCGGGCCCCCTCGTTACGTGTTACGTTATATTTTATAAGGCTTAACATCATAAACTTTGTATATACATCATAAACTTTGTATATCTTATTATAATATATATCATAAGTTGATTGCGGGCCCGGCCCGGGCCCCTAAAAGTCGCCGGGCCCCTGGGCATTTGCCCCCCTGCCCCCCTCTCGGCGGGCCTGACAGTATCTAGAAAGCAATGGGTCAACTCGTACTATTAGCACATGTGCTATTAGTACTATTCATCATCGACATCACCAAATATTCCATCTGGCGAATAAGCTGGTGCCCTGCGCTTGCATAAGTAGCGCTTTAAAAATGAGTTTCGGATAATAATAACAGTAACACAGCTAACCATACCGCTCTATCAAAATAGTCTCTTGTGTAGCACGTCGTGTACAGTAGCCTACTGTCATCTGGCGAATCGATCTATATTACCACATGAGAGTAGCAAGTGGGTTTTATAGCGCAGACTAACGTAAACATTCTTTGAAAGTTATAGTTGTAATATCAAGCTTCATTTGCCATCCTGTCGACTGAAGTTAACTATTGTAGAGTCGGAGGCCTCGTTACGTTACATTATAGAACCACAGAATAATAGCGCTACAAGAATGAATAGCCGAAGGCAACGAGCAGTGCTACCTCTCCTTGAGATGTTTCCCAAGATGTTAGGATTTTTGGGTCGACTTGGGATCTGGGGATTATGCATAGCAATCTTTGGATTTTTTCTGAGGTCTACAGACTAGTTTTTACCGGACTTTCCAACAGTGGCAGCGAATCAGATTAGAACAGACTCGTTCAGCGGCTCTGTCTGAAAGCCATTATCATTTGTAACTTTAAGTTGTAAACATCGTAAATTGCCAATTCAATGCTGTGCTCCCGTTTTTTCCTTGCCAGTTCTTAGCTCGGCATTTTAGTGAATAATAATATTGTGATCGTTAAAACGCATTTCATTTTCATCAGAACTTTGTCTTTTTCAGTAACTGACTTTTTCATACACTTTTGGCCAATCTTGGGAATTGTGTTGAAAAGACCTTGGGATTTCTGAAGAAAAAAATGGAGAGCGGTAGCACTGGCAATGAAGAGAGATTACCTCGATGGCGGAGAGGTGTGATGTTGTTGGAGATGTATCCAAAATGTAAAGATTATTTACTCAGGTTCATTTTCTTTACTGCAACAGTAAAGACGTTAAATTAAGAAGTAATCGAGGCGCCAATGTACAGGCAAGCGCATAATTGAATAGCCGGACGATTTAATCGTCAAATTGGACAAGATTCGGATATTTTGCAGTGGTAAGTATATTTCTGGTGATCATATGTGCATGAATCAGTTTACTAGGGTCGGCGCGTGATGGTAACAGTTGAACCTTCGACATATGGATTAAACACTTCGTGTATGCATTAAATAATTCGTGGTATAAAGCAGTGAATGAAAGAATTTGCTTTGCTAGCGATTTAGGTAGTGGCTTAATATAAATTGGCCATTCAAGCGTCGGATGCGTGACGGTGGAATGGGGGTGGGATGGTGTTATATCATTATTAGATGATAAACCAGTGTAGCCTATCGTTTATGCTTGTGGATACCTCGAGCAGAGAAAGGATTTCGAGTTTAGCATCAAAGTGAGGTAATCCCGTAGTTTAGGTTGCTAAATTATTCTAATGTCTTCAATGTATTTGACGTTGGTAAGTAAGCACTCTAACTATGTCTATCATAACTATAATCAATCCCGCTTCCATTTCATCGAAAATTTTTAATCAATCCAGCTTCCATTTAATGACAAAAATGACCCAACTTCTATTTAACTAGAAAAATATTTTTCATCAATGGAACTTTTATGTAAGCAAAGAACTTTTCTCATGGGTCCAGCTTCGACTTACAGAAACAATTATTTTAATTATTCCAGCTTCTATTGCATCAAAAACTAAGTTTCATCAATCCAGCTTCTATTTACGGTGAAAAAATTATTTCCATCGATCCAACTTCTATTTAAAGACAGAAATAGTTTCATCAATCCCACTTCGAGTTATTGAAACAATGTTTTTCCTTAATCCAGCTTCCATTGCAACTTGACGATATAAAATATTTTAGCAACCTAAACTACGGGTTTACCCAAAGTGAATGAAATTTAGTTATCTAGTTTGAAAAGGTATGAGGAAAACACTTGCTCTGTTTTCTTGATTTTACGTTGTTTTAGTTTAATGTTACGACCGTTTTACTATTACTCTGCGTGTAACAAGCTGAAACTGAAACGAAAAATGTGACGATGTTTGTGCTGGAAGTATTTTACAATTGTTATGGTATGGGTAACAGTGGCTGTCATCCCTGTCATGTCAAGGAGCAGGAGGATGTGACATCCGAGTGAATGGCAGAAGTAAAAGAAATAAAGCAAAATGGGTTTCATCCAAAATATTGCATGCTATGAGAGTTTTTAATTGACTGCAGGTTTTGTCAGATCTTTAGTTCAAGGCATTTGATTATTTTTATGTCCTGATTTTTATCCTATTTGGGTTCGCCAAAGTTTTGTGATTTTGAGCGTTCTCATTTCCAGTTTTCAGTATTTTACACAAATTTTTAAATGGTAAGAATAAACCTGTAAAGGACAATGAAGCAAGTGCCATAGAATGTAACAGGCCGAAAGATTTTCAGATAGAGTTTTACTTCAGTCGGGGTGGTGACCGAGGTCAAAATAAACAATATGGCCACCCAGACTCGGATAGACTAGAGTATTGCAACCTCACAGTCTAATACTTCCACTCAAGTAAATAAGTAATGGTTCAAGAACACAGTATTTAAGGTGAACATTTATTATGTGTGGAGCAAATTGCGACTTGTTCCACATTGTCTTTTAACCCATTCCTGCCAGAATGTTTTTGTGAAATTGAGTGAATTGACAGTACACATAGAAGAACAACAGTGCAACAAGGGTTACAGTTAAGTATAATAAAGTATACGTTTTCTGAATCAGCATCTGGGTGTGAAATGTATATTTATTGTGAACAAAAGTTGACTTATATAGCAGCCATATGACGAAGTGTAAAACAGTCACTGATGCACAGATGGACATTGCATATTGTCAATAATTTCAGTGATAAGGGACAAAAACTTATCATCTGTACTGTTTATAATATTGCATCTCACAACCGCCAACACGTATATGCATTTTCCATTACCTTAAAGCCTTTTTCTCACAATAAATCTAAAAATGCAACCAGAAATTAGTGCGAAATTGTGAACAACTATTCCGCAGACATCGCTGATGCTGTTTTTAGGTATGCTGTCATTATTCTAAAAATATTGTCTAGTCTATTTAACTGCAGTCTGTATCAGGTTGCTAGTGATCCAATCCAGTGGGAATAGGTTAAGCTGCTGCTTGCACGCTTCCACTTATTCTCAATTGTTTTGTGTATGTACCGCATTGTTGTGCACAAAGTTTCACGAATGAATGAATAACTGCTGAGTGCATATGAATCCCATCTTTGATGACTACATGTAAGTTCTTGAGTGTTTTGAAATTCTAGAAAGTGTACGTTGACATTTCCATCCTGTGTTTTAGTGGTGTACTTACTTACTTGAGTAGAAGTGGTGGACTGTAGGAGGTTGCAGCACTCTATTGCTATCTGAGTCTGGGGTGGCCATATTGTTTACTATGGTCGCAGTCACCACCGGACTGATGTAAACTTGTACCAGTGTTCACATTTTATAATGTACTCTAGATTGTTATGTAATTAGAATTTAGGCATATACCAAAGCTGATTGTGTGAACAATATGAGGACCTGAGGATTGACAATGATATTTTAGGTGGTTGTAAATATGTGCATTTAAGTATTGGTTCCTGTTGATAATGTCGAATTGCCCATTGAAAGATGATTGACAACCAGTCTAGCAGTGTGATGCTATTGCAGTATTGCTAATTGCCAGTGTATGTGCATGCATATCAGTATTGGTTCCTGTTGAATGTGTTGATAATGTCGAATTTCCCTTTCAGAGATGATTGACAGCCAGTATAGGAGTGTGGTGCTATTGCTAATTGCCAGTGTATGGGTTTTGAGGTTTTACTCAGTGTAGGCAGCTGCAAGAAGAACATTTAATTGCCTTGTGACTTTCATTGATGCTTCATGTGTATAATTAGATAGGGTGTGTATAATACTGTATATGTGTGTATATTTTGGTGCTATATGAATATAAAAAATAAAATTAGCAAATTATAAGTACATATTCCTGTTGCTGCGTTTGTAAGACTGTAGCATGTATGTATGTCTACTTATGATATATAGTTATATTAGAAATGAAGCAAGTATATTTCAGTTTATTGTCCTGTTTCCATGCATGCTTCTAAGCCAGAAGGTACACTGAAGCTTAAACATTATGCATTCAATGCATTGCATTGTAACCAGACAAATTTTATATCACCTTCTAGATTACCTTCTAAGCACCTCTCGAAGCTGATTCCCACAATATTTTGAATTTGTTGTTGTTATTGTTGAAATCTTTATTGTAGTAGCAGCAAACAAATAACAGTGAAACACTCTTACAAACTGGTACCGGTAAAAGAATATTGCAGTATAACAACAATAAGACTACTATTGATAGCCTATTGATGATTTAATTGCATAATAAATATGTCATTAGCATATATTACATTACCCTAACCTCGTTAAGTTTAATTACCTCACCCTACCTTACATAATACCCTACCTTACATAATACCCGACCTTACATAATACCCGACCTTGCCAGCTGCATACCTGCATAGCTTACCTTGTCTTAACATTTTTATGAACCGAGGACTCGATATGAAATATTTTTTACTGCTGCAGTTAAGGTCGAAGGCAACAATGCAGAGAAAAATATTCTCGGCATGACATCATCCAGAGCCAATTTGTCTGTGCAGAAACGTTAGAGAACTAAAGCGTTTGCCGTTTTCTTTTTTCAGTTGGTCTGAGGGTTGACTGAGAAGCCGATCGGAATGGCAGGGGTTAAAGTGAAGGAGTGGATCTGTTTCATCCTTTTCCGTTTTCTTCTGCCACTTGCATTTCTCACAGGTGATTAATCATACTTTCACAGATTTCAGTTTGTTACCATTCATCATCAGATTTAAATTAGTTACTTGGTAAAATCTAATCTAATCTGAAGACTTTTTTATGATAATGCTCAAAACATCATTGATGATCACTCTGTTAGGACAAATAGGTGAGTAAAAACTGGAAGTCGGGGCAGCTATGGATAGGCAAGTTGACTCGGATGAGTTATGAGTTTAGATCTGAATGACGTCAGTTAACTAACTGATCAGAAAGAAATGGAAAGTGAATTCCAGAGCTTCAGACTATCTGCCTAAGTCCAAATAGCCTAAGACTGCCCCCTGGTGTGTCAGGTGAGTAAGTGAGTAAGTAAGTATAGGCTTTAATACGCCATTTGCAAACACACAGTGGGACAACAGTTATATAATGATGATAAAACATCGAAGTAATAACATTAATAATAATAATGTGTAAATAGTTGAATGTCAGTGAAACATGATTATTAACTGTACGACATCCTAGTGATAAATCATAAATTCCTTCCTAGTAAGGGGTCAGAGTGCAGAATATTATGGTTGTGTGAACGAAGTCTAAGGGAGCATCTGGTTTCACGGACAGAAGGTAGTAATCCGTGAACGATATGCCCAGGATCCGACAATATCGCAGAGAAGAGAGTTGAATAGGTACAACATTAGTTGCTCAGAAGTATGAGCAATGAAAAAGATAGGTCTGCTGACTTACATGTAATACCTTGTAAACTACGAAGGACATGTTTTAAACTGAATTCTATGGTATGATGAGATCGTTGTAATGACTTTGGTCAGAGCTATCTGGACCAGTGGAAACTTTGCAAATGTGTCTCAGTTGTCAATTACATTATTTGGCCTGTAAACCATGGTCTGGAGTGAGTCAAGCCAACACAGGTTGAATAAAATTGATGCTATGAATACCAAGTATGTGACTGACATATGTAGGTCATTGAATCAATTTTGGTTTATTCACCAGATCAGGCTGACAAGAGGACAGCTTGTTACATGGGTCAGTCTAATTATTAGTTTTGTATATTGTGGTATATTAGCCTACACCAACAAGGTCCAAGTAAATACAAAGCCTTGTTCACTTATGGATTACTATAATTAACAGAGAATCCCAAACAGCCAGTAAAATTTTTGGAGTTGTTGACATTGCAAAGAGAAGAAATTCCCTCATAGGTTTCAGAAGTTTTTTCCAAGCCAATCAAGACTACTCCTCATCTAGGAAAGTTGAAACCTGCAGGAGTAGAGGTGAAAATATCCAATGAAAAGAACCATCATGTATCATCAGTATACAAATGGAATGGCTCAGAGAGCTGTCTGAGTGAAGGGGTGTGGCATTTGATGGAATAATTGTAGCTTAGCTTGAGGCACACCTACCATAGCTGAAAAGTCAGTTGATTGATTGAGAGGTTAATGAGTACAAGGCTGCAGAATGAGACCAGACAGAACCAAACACCTGCTAAAGGCACTGAAGGAGTATGTCCGGATAAATGGTAACAGATAAATGGTATCAGAAGCTGGCTGGAAGTTCCAGATGGATGAGAGCAGTTCCTGTACTGGTGCTAATAATTGAATCGTAAATGTCAAGGATGTTCAGTCAAGTCATAAACATGGTAGTTTCCAGATGGAAAGGGAAGTATCAGTGTATGAGATGGCTGATGATTGTTCAAGTGTTTTACTACCTTATGCAGAGTTTTAGAAACAATATTAAGAATAGTGATGGACTGTATTTTGCCATTTAGAGTATTTTAATGGTGAACTTGTTGGCTGAGACATGTATGACGCTTCAGGCTTTCAGCCCATGAACAGAGATGATGATTGTATTGTATTTAAACATTTATAAAGCGCCTCTAGTAGGGTGAGCCCTTTAGAAGTGCTCCCAGATGTCTATGGTAATATCACTTTAATTACTTTAGCAGCATTATTCCTCACAATGCACTGCATTTAAGATTCCAAGAAAGAGAAACAAAGGCAGATCACAGGAGATGGGGAGTGGTAGATGTTTGTGTTCTGTTATGCTGTATGATTGTGTACTATGGTTTCTCTGAATAGGCTTGGCACCCATTAGATTATCAATATACTTTGAGGGACTAAAGAAAAGAGAATGAGGGTAGTAAGCCCACTGAAGTAGAGGCTTGTAGTAGGCTTTGTAATAGAATATATTCCTATTTGGAAACAGTCAGCACTCAGCATTAGGTTTTGGAGTTCGATATCACCTTTTTGCTTTGTCACAAGCGAAGAGAAACAGCAGCAGAAACATGAAATGTGAAGAGTGGCCCAGTTACTGCAGGACAGACTGAGTTCCGGGTCTGTTGGTTAGGCCTGCTATTTATAAATGCGTGCAATCAACATAGAGGATATTGTCTGCTTAGTGGAGAAAATGCTTTAAACATTGGTGATTTTTGGTACCTAAATTTCCTCTATTAGCGTCCGGCTGTGTGATACCTAGATGGTCCACATGTGAAAATGGATTGACTAAATTATGGAAGCAAAGTACTTTTACAATCGATAATTAGGCTTAAGAGGTGATTTTCACCATTGCAGTGCTTTTGAGAATTATATACACACTCATATATACATACAAACATTACATACATAAATGCATATATACCAGTATGATACAGGGAATGTGTATAATTAGAGAATATGTGTATATCCTAGGGATTATACATATACCCTAGGAAATATGTATAATCAGGGTATGTGTATATTTTATGTATATCTAACCCATAATCCTAAATGCTAACCCTAAATTTTCAGGGCATGGTCACATACCCTGTTTTATACACATACCCTGAAATTTCAGAGTATATACATATTCCCTGATTATACACATTCCCTGTAGCATATGCATGCACTCAGACTGGAGTTCATGCATCAGAAGATTGACTCAGTCTTTTACTCATCTGAGGGCACTCTTTTCCTCCAATGACCTTTCCTCCAACGACCTTTCCTCCAACGGACTGCTGGTTGTATTAGTGCTATATACATATTTGTATATACATATACAAACATTACATACATAAATGCATATATACATGCACTCAGACTGGAGTTAATGCCTCTGAACTGCAAGTTGTGTTAGAGTTTATTTCCATTAGACTTGCACCAGTTTTTGATGTGGTCCTTGTCAAAGTTCTATGAGCTCCACCCTCTGTGATGGTTTCTAATTACGGACTATGTGGATTATCTTTTGCCATGGTTGGGAAATGAGCTATTCCAGTCTCTCAGCAACAGGCCATGGCTTTGTATAATGTTGGGATCTCAATTTCAATGACATAGCCAATTGTTGACCTATTTCCAACGTGTCTGTCTAGTCAACAATAGTTGAGAAACATGTGTGGAAGCAGCTCATATGTTATCTTGAGGCAAACTCCCTTCTACCTATAAAAAATAATCGGAATTCAGACAGTTTTCATTCCACTGATTCGTTTAAACATGCAGTCATACCCTGGCTGACTTTTTAAACTGTTGACTGAAGAGATGTAACCATCCTAACCCCATTTTGATATGAGTATGATCAGTCAGTGTTTTCACTTGGTTTCCCACCTGGGGGCTGGGGCTACTGTAATCGTACCCACACTGCCAATTTATGCCAGTCCCTTTGTACTTTGAAGGGGTCCAGTTCCATTGTTCTTTGAAGGTCCCATAACTTTGTTCTTTGAAGGTTATGGCTTATAAGCTTATAAACTGTAAGTATGCAGATGATGATATTCATGCAGATGATATTCAGGCACATCATCCCTAGTGGGGAAAATGCTTTAGACATTGGAGATATTCTGTGCCTGAAATGTCCTTCATCCGCCTCTGGCTGAACCCATCTGGCTTAGTAGCAGTGGACCTATCAGTAAAATCGATCTGCTGAATTTGCAGCATCACTTCCCTTGTATTTCTTTTTCTTCTACCGTGACTGATGGGTGTGACCTTGGACGTAGAATTAGCCTTCTCAGAGCATGTGGGAATAGTATTGTCAAACGTGCTTTAATCACCTGCACCAGTTTTCCACAGTTTGCTGTTTGCTTGCAACAAGCCAACACGAAACTCATGCATGCTTTTATACACACCAGGTATGATTTTGGATATGGTGTTTATGCAAACTCGTTACACGTTACCCAGCTGCAGTCTATCTCAAACAATGTGGCCCAGCCGATTGAAGGTGTATCCTAGGTTTAGGCGGATATCCGGATTCATATGGGAGCAATTGTGTGGGTTACCGATGCACAAATGCATCAGGTGTAAGATCTTAATGCTTTTGCATAATAGCCTTGTGGGCAGCGCTCCATCTTATCTCTGAGCAGTTCTACACCTTGAACTCATCCATTCCTGGCCATACATTTCTTCACTTTACTGCACAGAGTTTACCTGCTTGCTCCTGTGGCCCGAACTTCTACAGTGCAGCATAGAAAGCTTTCTATGTGGTTGGTTATCCTTGCTGGAATAGGTTGCCTAGCACCCTACAACATTCAGTTCTTTTGATCTTTCTTTATCTTTGTTCTGTAAGCACTTCAAAGCCACTCTACTCGCTCCTCGTTTTCTGTTGTTAAGTTGGGAGGGCCTGTAATTAGTCTGTCTTGAAGAGGTGCCATATAAGTATTAAGTGTGTGATTACAACTATTTTTATATGCATGCATGTATATACGCACATGCATACATACCAGGGTACATAATGTGCTTACATACACTCGATAGTTTTTTTTACTATAACTTAAAAAATATTTGGCTAGAATGCTGTTTTGCTTTTACTTACGTAAAACTGCAGATGGCTACTTTTCCTTTTTATACTCAATTACTTGAAGTTAGTTTTACTTTTACCTAAGTACTGTAAACCAGTTAATTGGACAATGCTTGTTTATAGCAGCAAATTTCAAATGCCAGTGTTTTTTGTTATGTAAATATTTTAAATGTTCAAATCTGGCTTGCATACAAAACCCTGCTATATATGTGTATTCTCTCTGGTTTCAACATGATGGCATACCTTGCTGTTTTACATTTTGATAGTGTGTTGAATCCTTTCATTATTTCTGTTGCTAATTACTAATTATCATCTTGTATGGCACTGCTGTCCAGTGCACAACAAGGCGTCATCCGATGGTGTACCAAAGTTAATCCGCATTCAGATAGTTAATCTGATTTAGCCTAGGCTAAATAAGTCAACTGAGAAATTATATATTTGTTTATTGAGCTCTTGTTGAGAAACCGCAGTCAGTTACAGACAGGGTTGGGTTAATGCCGGCAACAACCTATTGTTGCCGGGACAGTGGCAATAACCGGTTATTGCCGGTTATTGCCAGTTGTTGCCGGCCGGTTATTGCCAGTTGTTGCCCATTTTCTCCAAAGTAAGGGCAAGGCAAATGAAAAATCATATTTCACTGCACAGACTGCATAGTTATATTAAATGTTTCTTGTGGGAAATTAAAACTACTGTAGTAAATCTGTATTACCCATTAGTATAAATGTAGTTAAAGTCAACTATATGAGATTAAGATAAAAAATTCTGACCTACAGTTCAACTACTCAAAAATAAACTGCCATTTGCACTGCAGTAATAATATTCAGGTCAACAAGGTCATTGCCTTTTCTATATACTTCCCTGGTATTATATACTTTATTAGTAGTGTATAGAAGCTAATGGTTTGGCAAAATTTCTAATTCACAATTACACAATTCAATATTGACTGTACTTGATGTGTAAAACTTGTAAATGTCTTTTAGTAGGAAGAAATAATATGGTTATTTAAATCAGGTGATTTTTGATTTGGAAAAACTTGATTGATTTAAAGCATGATATATTTAGATCAATCAACTCTGTAAAGTAGCAAGCCAGAAGAAATAAGAAATGAAGCTAACTGTGAAGACTGCATATTTTATTACCACAATAATTAATAGTTACTATTTTTGCCAAAAGGTTGTTGCCATTTTTGCCAAGAGGTTGTTGCCATTATTGCCAAGAGGTTGTTGCCGGGACGGTTATAGCCATGGCAATAACCGGTTATAACCGGCGGTGGCAACAACTTGCCAACCCTGGTTACAGAGAAGAAAGAAATGTTAAGGAAGAATAATTCAATCAGGCTTGGTCGGATAGTTGAGTGTCTGTATAGTACTTGGGAAATGTAGTTTCTATCGTCCTTTTTCGGGAGTTAAAGTCGCATCACAGCTTGCAGCAGCCGGTGTCGAGATACTCCATCCATATATTCATATCCCCCGGATGGAATAGCATATCCCCGGATGGAATAAACCGGTTTAGAGTATCCGGGGGGATAAACCATTCTATCCCCGTCGTCATACGCATCACGATAGCCAAGACGAAAATCCAGTCAAAATCACCCAAAACGCGAAGTAAATTAATTTCAGGTCGATGTACAAACTAAAGATATGCAACTTTAAATATTTTATTTGTACAATAAATCCAAACAGTACGACTCGATACACTTAGAAACCGCCAAAAACGCAAACTTAAACGAATACTCCATTTCGCTAAGGGGGATACTCATGTATGGGGATACTCTATTTCGTGACACCGGCCCTCAGTGTCGCCTACAAACACCTCAATGCTCATCGTGTCGAGCCCATATGCTGCATCTTACTTTAAGTGGTAAGTCTTAAGCTGCAGCCAAAATGACAAATGAGACTGAATGGAATGAATGATTACACGTCTCTGTAATGAGGATTGATTTAAGATACTGCGCTTGGCCAGGGCGTAGTGTGTTATAAACTGTAAGCCCCAATTTAAAACGGATCCTTTGCTGAACAGGAAGCCAGTGCAAAGATTATTACAGGGCTTATTTGCTCGTTTTAACATATCAGTTGTGCCTTTAGAAATAGGGTTCTGAACTATATGCAGTTTTTATAGTGAAGAAACAAGTCAACAGTAGTCAAGGCCAATTTATCTTTTGCTTTCCCACCTGTTTCTTATGCCTTATTTTTAAGATAAATTATTAAGGTTAATCTGCATCAATAGTTATTTCGAGTCTGTTTATACTGTATTGTTTAGGTAATTCTTCATTAATATTTATATAACACTGATTTAATGAACATTACTGCTGTGATGATGAGTTCTCTGCCCGAAGGCAGGTCCTTTGGCATTTATGCCACCTGGGGATGAGATGAGTGAAGTGGTTTCTCATTGCCTTCCTCACAGACAATTGTGGGTGGTCCAGGTCTTTACGCTAACCTTGGCATGCTCTGGTCGCCGATCTCTACGCTCGACCTCTAGAGGTGACTTCATAGTTCCGCATGCTCGCTCTGCTACTAGACAGCGTCGGGCTTTCTTGATCGTTGGTCCTTCTTTTTGGAATAGCCTCCCCTCAGACCTTCGTTCTATCCCGCGAGACCTCTCTGAATCTTTCTATAGACTACTTAAGGCCTTCCTCTTTGACCGGGCCTGGGTCGGGAGCGCCTCTGAGTAGTTATCTTGAAGAGGCGCTATATAAATTCAATAGCTAGATAGATAGGGTCACTACGCAGTGGCTTTGAGGAAGATTCTAACCTGCAACCTTCCGGTTACAAGGCACAGAACACACCACTGCGTCCCACTGCAATACTGCAGTATACGTGCTAATTATACAAATTTAGCCGGAAATTGGTTTTAAATTATGCTTGTCAATGTAGCAGTAGATGAGGACCACCAGATGGCCTTTTGGGCTACAATAAACAATTCCTGGAGAGATTGGAGAGGATGACATGGTTGATCTAGAACCACTTGGACTTGAGCTATCAAAAAGGATCTGACAGCGGTGAATGTCGGTCTTCATAGAGCGGCGTGGAGAAGGTCCTAGCTAGAGGACCTTGGTGCTTTGTCATTGGCACAGCACTCAGTACTCAGCTGCACTCAATCGAGTTCATCAATAGGGAGAGAGTGGACGGTTTGTTAGCCTTGCACTCAGGCAGTACTCTGCTCTTTGGCATTCTTGGTGGGTAGTCCGAAACTGTGGAATTCGCCAGCCCAATTCTGACAATTGTGTCATCTTCTGTCAATTCTGACAATTGTGTCATCTTCTGTCAATTCTGACAATTGTGTCATCATCTGACAATTGTGTCATCATCTGACAATTGTGTCATCTTCTGACAGTTTGGTGTCATCTTCTGACAATGGTGTCAGTTCTTTGATGTTACTGATATTTAAACTTTAGTGAATCGTCAGTTTCAACTGAATTACCCAGTGTAACATGACTGTTGGCAGTTTGTTCAGCAGTCAGGCGCTTTGGTTGAGGGCACACTGAAGCCGACATATTGTGAACTTCGGCAGAATTACCTTATCAGAGGCAGAATTACCTTATCAGAGGCAGAATTACCTTATCAGAAGCAGAATTACCTTATCAGAAGCAGCGGATTATAGTTGGGCAGATACATGGATAGGCTAAGGAGGACACAGTGAGCCGGAAAGGTGGACAAAGGAGGACGCATTGAATGTCTCACTCTAGACTCCTGAGTCAGGGAGTCTCCTAAGTAACCAAGAATCGAAGTCACGTAGGAAAGCTGTATGCAACCAGTTGATGCTTTTTAATCATGCAGTACTTTGACCATTGAGTCTCACAGACAGTCCATAGATACATTGTTTGTAACATTACACAGATCATAGGCTAGAAACGTCTGGAAGAAATAGAGCTGCAATAAAATATAAATAAGTAAGTAGGTTGGACTGTTAGCCTGGAATGGTAGGGCCCAAGGGGAACTCAGGGACAGCATGGGCATGTAGAGTCGTTAAAAACTGCCATGAAATAATAGCCAATAGCCCAGTACAACAGAAATACAAAAAGCCGGGCATTTTCCAGGTCTTTGGCTTTGCCTACTGGACAGAGGACACAAGGCCAAAAAGGAGGATGTCCTCCTTTTGCCGGATGTCTTGCAACACTACATTAGATGTAACCTTAATGCACAGTGTTTCTACAACATTCAGCTACTGTTTGTGTATTAAACAATTTATGTAGTCGGTGTAGGGCCTTCTAAATTAATCTTTTACAATGTTTACACATGTAGCATAACAGTCATGTGTTCTTTTACACATCGTAATAGTCATGTGTTCTTCTATAACCAATTAAGCGATGGTAGGTAGATAACAAACAAAATTTACGATTGACAGCTGCACAATTCACTGTTATCGTGCTGCCACCTGCAGTTTGTTTAGTTCACTAATATCTTTGTTGTAATTGGTCATCTGCTCTGTTTAATATCCAGTTTTCTTCCTCAGTACAGGATCTTGGGGTCGTCCTTGGGTCACCATGACCGAGAAAATAACTCTTCTTTCTTTGATGTGCTCCATTTGCACTTTACATCTTGCTTGCGTACATTCAGTGCAGCTCTCGCTGTTGTCTACATTTTTAAAGGTGTACGTGGATTCTATCTTTACACGCATTTCGTTGCAATGGGTCGTACACAATGCACAGCTGCAATGCGTATGGAAGGCAGCTTTAAAGCTCAATGACAATGTATAAAAATGTAGGCAGCTTCTGATCAAACGGCTGATATACTTTATGGGTGTTGCTCACATTGTGTTTAAGATTTTTTATGGGGCTGGTTGTTGCACAGATGCCTGTTTTGGGGAGATTTTTAACTAGGTTTTTTGCTTGGCCACAGATAGCTATTTTTGAAGAGCCAGGGCAAACTGGCTATCCCATTCATGTATACTTAAGCTTGTGTTAGTTTACCTAGTGAACACTCTGGTTTCTAGTTTACTTGTTTGCTGCAACTCACTTATCACTTTTCTAATAAAGACAGATTTGCAAAAAATTGTAAATAGTGGAGAACTCTGCGACCTCTCACCCCATACTGAGATTATCATAAAGTACTGGCTTGCTATTGTGTCATTTTGAAAATTGCACCACAGTTTATGAAATATTGCATTTAAGTAAACTAAATTGTCATTAATTCTTTCTCACGTCTGAGATGCAGTTGTGTTCATCTCAGTTATCTAAACAGTTGTACTTTTGGTCATCCCAGACAGGACAGTTTTAAACTCATGGGTTTCCTTGATTGCTGATTTTAAATTTTAGAATTTATCTACGTGCTCCTGTCTGCTCTGCTATCTTCTGCCTGCTTCTGTCTGCTTTTTATTTAATTTTTCTGGTATAGCTTGTTTTCTTGTCTGAGTAACCTCTTGCATGTTACCTGCCAAATAGTTCTTTCTATGTCTGCTGAATTAATTAATTTAGGAATAATGATCTGCTGATATTCCAACTCAAAAGGCATGGTGGTGTAGGGGTATGTTCGGTGCCTTGCAGCCGGAGGGTTGCGGGTTCGAATCCACCTCAAGCCGCCGCGTAGGGACCCTGGGCAAGTCCTTCACTCGCAATAATTGCTCTTGCGCTTTGGCGTGAAACTCCGATTCAGTGTCCGCGCTGTAGTCGGGAGCGCCTCTGAGTAGAAATCTTGAAGGGGCGCTGTATCAAGTGCATACATTCATACATACATACATACATACATAAATATTAAAAGCACCAGTGACAGTGTAAAATGATGTTTTTGGATAGTAGGGCCATCAGCCTGGAATGGCAAGAACTGTCCAGAAATAATTCCTGTTGACGTCGACGGCCTTTGTTGCCACAAGATGCCATTAAACATCCCTCTGGAATTGGCCGTCACGGCATGAGTGTCATTTGCCAGTCAGCATTGCTCTGTGTCTTGTTTGTGCTCCAACCGGAAGATCCTTCAACCTGAAGCACACTCATGAGAACTTTTTTGGGAAGAATTCTTCAATAAATATGTGGTTTATGAATAAGGATCATTGTGGCTGACTGTTGACTTATACAGGAGCGCCTCTGAGTAGTCCTCTTGAAGGGCGCTATATAAATTTATGAATGAATATCATTAAGTCACTTAATTATACATTGTTTTTAACAGTGATAAATGGCCTGGCTGACATTGACAATTGCCTGTCAGGTGATTTAATGATGATCACGGGGCACACTATAATTTGCCAGAACATCTACTCCTACAATATTAGTCCAATTGACATTTTAGTCTGGCAGCCTAGGCTATTTTGGACTGAATTGTTGTACCAGAGTACTTATACAGTACATGCTCTTTAGACACATTTACAGCTGGCCTATTTATTGAAAACAGGATGCTTGATAATGGTCTGTTCCGGGGCATCTCCTTTTGTAAGCATGGCTCACAGTAAGACCAGTGGCTTTTGCTTGTCATTGTCTTCATCACTACAGGTCCTATTCTCATTATTGTTGTTGTTGTCATCATCATTATCAGTTCCTGATCCCAGCCATTTCATGGTGATGTGTGTGACTATATGACCTACATTGTGTTTTGGTCATTTGTAAAATGCAGTGGGCATTTTCCTAGATTTAGTTCAAGTCTTGTTACATCTTCATTTTTTATTTTCAATCCAGCATAGTCATAGCTTGCTTGTAGTGCATTGTGTTGGATTCAATCAGATGTCTTTCTTTCCAAATTACCATACCATCGGAGTCTTGCTGAGCGACTTTATCCAGCAGAGTTGTCTGCATATCCAACGACTATTGTATTTCACACTTTCTAACTATTTGTTGTTTTGAGATATCTGCAGATTTATGCAACCAAGTAATTTCTGAGCTTACTTCTTCACCATAAGGCAATTAGATCCATACAGGAAGATTTGCTGTGTTTCATATTTTTTAGCATTTGCTATCTTTTTATTTCTCTGCTTCTCAAATCCTGGTCATTCTTCTAAATGCTTTTTTCTCCTTTTAAAAATGACCATCTACAGTTGTTAAACCTCTGAGATAGCTGAATCTTCTAGTGGTTCGTCTGTTTGTGTTGTTATTTCTTATAATGCTGTTCCTTTTCTAGTTTGTTGGCCAATTCACCAGATCCCCATTTAGTTTGATGCTACTTTATGTTTAGTTTGCCTTTCGTATAAAGGCCAGAGATAGAGAGACTTTATTTGTGTTCTTCACCAGAGCAGTGTGTATGCGACAACACTGTGTGAAGTGCACTACACCTCGCTGGGTAGTGCACTTCACATAGGAGTATTAAGAGACCTGAGAATGTTTCAGTAGTAATTCTCTCAGTGTGCAAAGTGAACATCCCTGATTCTTCCTCCATGTCTGCTACTGTGTAATGGCTAGGCTGCTTGTTTTGTTGGGTTTTCTGCTGAAGCTGTGTTTGTCATGCACTGACCCAATGGAAGTTCTATTTCAGATTAAGAACTGCACCTAAGCTATCCTTGTTTTGTAGAGTGGGGTGGGTGTGAGCTTCCTCTGGATTCGACCCAATTTGCTTAGTGAAGAGGAAGGTTATGGTTTTACAGCTGCCAGAGAGCATGCAATAAAATACAGCCCGTAAAAACAAAGTTTTTTACTATATCCATCTAGTATCCTATAATGCGTCTTACGAAGCAGTTACCTCTACAAATATATAGTCCGCGTCATTTTACAACATAGCGTCCGTTTAATGATGCAGCGCACCCGTTTCTGTTGCAGCCAATGGCAACGCTGGCCAATGGCAACGCTGCGTTTCGGAAAAGGGGATTCCCCGATTCGAAAAGTTGAGTCCCCGATTCTATAAGCTAGCCTTTTTGGGGAGCTGAAATTTTGATAGAATGAAGTGTGTGCGAGGGCGAGTCTATCTGCCAAGTTTCACGACGATTGAATGATTGTAAGTGATCGAACTAGTCGTCGCAAGATTTGACTTTTTAGCCTGTGGCTCAATCAATCAAGCAATCAAGCAAGCAAGCAAGATTCCCGCAAGTTAAACTAGATGGATAAAAATAGATCCATGTTGTGGATACAAGAGTTGCTTAGGTAGTCTGTCTACTTAAAAAAGCTGTTTGTCTTGAGCAGGTTCTATTATTGATGAACCTTTCACCCCTTGGGCGAGTCTTGAACTCATCCCTCTGCTATATAGGCACTTGAATATTTATAAGCAATTACTTGTTTGCCTTATTCTGTAATTCAGTCTCATAGCACTTATATATTTGCCTATAATTTAGTAGTAAATTGTTGCTTTCCATTGTGTGCTGCTAGAGTGGTTATATCTTTTAACCAGTTGTTCAGTTATAGCACTGTCATTTGAATCATGTGATCCCTGCCTCATTTGGGTTAGTCTTGTACTGAAGCCTCATTTAAGGCCATGTTATGTGTGCTGGATTAGGTAGTGGTTAGCATGCTGGACTGTCAATCAAGAGGTTGGTGTTCAAATCCCACCAAGGCAGAAATTTGGTTCAATATCTATGCTCCACCTGCACCCCCTATCCAACTCAGCTATAATGAGTACACTGACCGTACACTATGGGCGGAAGATGAGACGCTGAGGGAGAGGACTAGCCACCCACCCTCAGACGCGGAGTCTTCAAAAATGAAGTCGTTAACAATTCATACCCATGGCTGCCTCTCAGGCTGGCTCAAGAGACTGGTTTCTCTTTTTCTTCTATATTGCTTCCAGTTGAATTTAAACAAATCTAATAGTGATTTAATTGAGTTTAGTCAGATCTGAAGTACTGTTGTTATCAGTGATCATAATCCTTAGAGGGGTAGAGTCAAAATGAAAGATCTGAGAAACCCGTTTGAAGAGTACTGACTGACATAAGAGAAAGTTCTGACAGAATGGAAAGAAGAAAACCATCCCCTGTTACAACTAACCCAGAGATGTAGCCATGGGTTTGAAGCATTATCTACCGCATTTTATAGCTACTTCATTTTTATTAGCCTCCGCATATGTGTTCAGTCCTCTCCCTCACTGTCTTATCTTCCCACCAACAGTGTACTGTCGTGTACTCATTTTATAGTTGAGGTTGTTAGGGGTGAAGGTGGAGCAGACAATTCTAAATATCTTTCTGCCCTGGTGAGGATTTGCAGTACTTTGTATCTCTGACCTTTCAATTGACAGTCCAGCATGCGTACCACTAAGTAATGGTATAGTGCTTAATAGTATAGTGCACGCTGAGAACAGGTATGACCACCAATTCCAAGACTTTAGATGAGTCAGAATTGACGTCAGTACAGCGCTGTCTTCATTTGGGAAGTAGCCAGAGCTAAAAATGCCTGATGAGCATACAGAATTTCTTATCAAGCATCATCCAACTGGTCTGCAACACGATATGCATTGGATTAATGCATGAAATTCGTTGTCATTTGCACATATTACACACTGTATCATCAATATATTTGGTGTAATCCTAGGCCTAGGGCGATATTAAGCTGACATTAATTTGAATATCAATTGCCGTCCTCTTAAATGCTAAATCCAATTGAATGTTTGTTCAAAACTGATGATGATCGTAATTTCAACAGTTCTTGTGATGATCAATCAATCGTTTATTTGTAGCCAAACAACAATAAACAATAATATTACAAATCAGATTGCACTTTTAAGTATGGATTGTTGAATGCCACAAGGGAAGGCCCTGAAGGGATCAAAGATCCCGCTAAGTAGGGACACCTCTATACAATTTCAACATAATATGTGGCGACCGAAAGATGCTTTACATAGTATAACAGTTGTTGACTTGATTAACATAAAAATCTTAACTAACCTTAACTAATTTAAACTAAATATCGAAAGTAAAAGGAATGAGTGGGAAGTACAGTTAAACACATGGAAATAAAAGATTAAAACAATGAAACAATAAGGCAATGAATTGATATGTAGGCCTACTGGTTACATGGGGTCCAAAAGGGATCATGGATCCCGCTAAATTACAGCCAGTCGATACTTAGATTGGAATAAACAAACAAAAACATAAGAAGAGACCATTAAACGACATTAACAAAACAATATAGGCTACAATCTTAACTAAAATAGCAGTACAGACAAATACAACTTAAGTTAAGTCAATTAATTCATTAACTAGGAGGGAGCGTTCAGCTATTATGCTATTTTTTTTTGAATATCAAGAGATTAGGTGAAGAACGAATAGCTAGAGGGATATTATTCCACACCAAGGTACCAGTAAATTTGATAGAGAATAAACGAGTATTAGTGTGAGCATAGTCACGACGATAGGAATTCGAACCTCTCGTGTTGTAAGAATGGATGCTGGAAGTACGACAAAAGAAGCCTTTGAATACCAGTGGTAACAAGTCATGATCATAGCGATACATAAATTCCCCGATTTGAGCGATCCTGATCAGTTCGACCCTTAATAATCCAAACTCAGAAAATAGTTGCTTAGTGTGAGAACCGTATGGAACACCTGCTAAGAAACGGACAGCACGTTTTTGCAGTATAGTTAAGCTATGGAGCCGAGATTTATAAGTTGAGGCCCATACTATATTGCAGTAAGAAAGGTAGGGGTAAATGAGTGAGTAGTATAGAGTAGTACGAGTGTAAGATGGTAGCAGATAAGAAATACGAGATAAAATTCCAATATTCTTAGCAATTTTTGATGAAATATTTCTTATATGCTCATTCCATGTTAAGTTTTGGTCTACATAAACACCCAAGAATTTAGTTGATTCAACTTGAGTAATAGGAACATGATGATGATGATGATGATGATGATGATGATGATGACAGTGGTGGTGATGGTGTTCGGACAATGGATGATGTGGATTTTGTGGATGGCATTGAGATTATGATGATGATGATAATGGACAAAAGTGATGATGATAGTTATAATGACAATGCTTACTGAATTACTGTTATTTAAGTAAAATTCCTGATGTATGTGTGTGTACGTAGATTCTTGCCTCACTTAAGTGCTGCCTGCCTTGCCCAAATGTTAACCCTTTAACGATGAGCTTGTACTGAAATGTGTGGGAAACCATAAGCTGCTCGTCGTAAAGGGTTAACCCTCTCACCCCTATAGCTCCACAGCAAGCGGAACGCCCACCCGATGGCCCTGAGAAAAAAGTAAATTTTGATAAAAAAAATTTATTATGCTATTTTTTGCATGATAACAACTTATAATTATGAAATGTGAATAGTGGCAGTTATTGGCTGTTTGCAATCAATAAACACAGTGAGTAATCTGTTTAGCGCCAGTATTCAACTTTCTGGTGGTAGTCTGACCAACATGTGCTGCCCACACGAAGACACAGATATGCGTTACACTCCCGACAATGGAAAACAGTCTTATGCTCCTTGTGAGGGTTGTTCTTCTTGTTGACTGAAGGATTGTCTCGCAAGAAGCGTAGAACCTTCTTTCTGCAAACGATGCATCTGCTTTTCTTTTTGGCATTATGCACTAAATTCAATGAAGTTTATCAAATAAAAATTAAATAGGCAAAACAAACACTGCTTACCAACATCAATGGCCACTGACCTTACTACATGTTCAACGTCACTTCAACGTCACTTCAACGTCACTTCCGGTTGAAAATTAAATAGTAAGTAAACCAATAAGCCATAGTAAAACAAAAGCCACTATAATGGCCTTACGGGGATACGGTTTATATGTTGAAGCCTCTATAGCGGCTTTACGGGTATTTGTCAAAGACCACCAAGCCGCTATATGGGGCAAGAGGGTTAAAGTCATTACGAAAACAAATTAAGCAGTAAGTGAATAGTGCTCAGATAACTAGAAGAGTCTCCTATGTGAAGCTCCCAGTGACACTTGAAGATTAAATTCAGTGGTTGGTATAGAAATATGAGTGAATACTGAATAATTGAATGGATGAAAGGAGAACTGATTGAGTAAGTAATAAACATTTTAAAAAGCAACCACACACACATTTAAGAATTTTATAAACCTGTTTTTGTTTGCTTTTTCAGCTACGATATTTAGATTCAGTGGTTTCTCACTTTTGTATGGATGCTTTGCCCTTGTTAATCCTCTTATTACTCGACCAACGCACACTTCAATTTCACGTAAGTTTTTTAAAATTTTGACTCAAATAATAATTTATTCATGTTGTGTAAAATCTGTTGTTATTCACATTTGTCTGATAGGTGTTTTCGTGAAATCTTGAGACTTTTATTATGTACCAGCTTTTACTTGGATCAATTAATTGATTTCAAGTGTGTCAGTATTTCGATTTACTTCACAGTCAAAATACACCCACACATAAATATTATTATTGTGTTTTAACCCGGCCCGTCCCTAGGAATGTGGTGAATACTCAACCGCGTAGGGTCCTGGCGATTCTGTCGAAATTATGGGCCCAAAATCCCATTTATAAAAACTAGTACTAATAATGCACATCGCTTACTATGTAAGTCTAAATTAAGTGCAAAGTAACAAATTCTTAAATTTATTGTTTGTGACGTCCGTTGGGAAATAATTGAAAAACTGAATCAAGTCTCTGAAGTCTATGGTTAATATTACATTAGGAAACCCATAAGATACTGTACAGTGTACTGGCATTGCCTTAGGTAAACCTAATACTAGTATCATATTAATTTCGGCATTAATGCTCGGTAAAGCTATTTAAACTAACTCTGGTCAGTCTAGTTTCTTGGGTATAACATTTATAATGTATCCCAATTCCCAATGGGGTGGGCCCCAATATAAGACCTATGTAAGGCCCCAGATATCCTTGGGACATGCCTGGTATTGGCCCATCTGAGTGGTTGGCCTGCAGGAACTCCTCTGAGCATGGGTACTACTGTAGTTTGATCTGACAGGCTGAACGACCTCATTTGAACCTGGTCATGTAATTTATGACATTTGCCTCGCTCAGCTTTTGATCTAGTTAGCTGAAAAATTTCCTGTATTACATCAGCTGCTGCCAGTATGGGAACTCTAGTGCTACATAAATGCTCTGTTACATTACATTAGGAAAAAAGGTAATTGATAAAAAATGATTAAAAATAAAAACCTTCTTAAAAATTCATTTTTTTTTACAATTTCTGTGGTGAAGAGACTAGAGGGACAGCAGGCATTCAGCTGCAACAGGGATGCTGTTGACATTATAGGCCTGTGGCTGCTGCTGGTGATGGTGATGATGGTAATGTTGATGAATATGATGAATATGATGAAGGTAGTGATGACAACTGGCAGTGATGACAATTGCAATGGCACAACACTAATGACAACTGTTTGGCACTTTTTTGAGATACTGAAATGTGCTATACTGAGTGTGTAGATATGTAAGCTAATTTACCAATTAATTCATTGTGATAAATAAAATGGACTGGATATAGGGTTGGAAGGCAAGGATGGGGAAAGGAGATCAATTTCATGTTAAAGTAAATGTGACCCAAGGGATCAAAATGAGTCGCATGTCGGAAATTTTAGAATATGAGTATTTTACATATTCTTAAAGACCACATTTTTTGCTTTAAAATGACACCAAAAGTTTGGTTCTACCTAACTTTTTGACAAAGTTACGAATGATTTAATGTGTCCAATTTTTGGAAATTTATTTTATTGATTTTAATATATAATCACAAAAACTAAAACTATAACCTGCTCAAAATCCTGAAAATACACATTAAAACAATGAATTTCATCAAATGTGAGATATCAGAAATGCAAAAAAAATTTTGTCACCCATTTCCATTATAAATTTGAAAATGAGCAAAAGTTATCATATTTTGCTGTTTTCCTAGCAATGTAAATTACCGACATCTGGCTCATTTTGATTCCATTGGTCACAAATGATCAATGACGGATACATCTTACAAATGCTTACAGTAATAATGCTCCTCTCTGTGAAATGGCAAAATTTTATGCATAGTGGATGAACAGTGGTGTCTATGATGTTCTATACACCATGCTATAAATTGTCAGTAATCTTATCTGTCTTGCCTTCTGCAAAACCGATATGTATGTGCCTGTCTGGTTAGTTGTGTAATATCGTATAACCTATTGTAAGTGCCTGTCTACCTAAGCCATTCCTCCGTAGGCTAAACGGTCATTAAGAACACCAGTTTCCTCTTTATTGCTCCCAAGCAGCTGCGAAAGTCGGTCCTGGTGGTCCCTGGTACAGACAGAAACCACACACGCTTCCGAGAGGTTCCTAAGATGCGCTTTTTACAAGTCCAGATACATACATACATTAGCATAAGGCATCATTCAAATTCTGTCTTTGGTTCCAGTCAATTATTGAACCGTAGCAAGCGTCCAAATGTTGCTGTTGAAAGTAATGTTGAAGCTACAAGCAGACTTAACATAAACCTCCACCCAAGACTTTGAACTGCCCGCTAAGAATGTGAAGAACTTTATCCCACACATACTTTATAAGTGCTCACCCTAGGTCATACTCGACTGAAACTGACTGTTTTTCTAATGATAACATTTGACTCTTTTCTCTATTGTAACTAGTCAGCCTGTCAAAAAAACTAAACGAATTTAATAATATATAACAATTGAGGTTGATGCTGAAAATAACAGTACTGTAATTCACAATGTTAATGATTATGTCTGGGGTGGTTTAGCATCTTAAATTTCCTGTTCTGATGTACTGTGATGTCTTTTTTATAAAGACTTCTATTACACATAATTTAACCATCAATCCATCTATATGGCTGTTTTGACTTGCTGCTAATTAATTATTTCTTAGACAGTTATATATGTGTCTTGGGCAGGCGGATATACATAAAGGCTGTCTGATGTTTGAATCATTTCAGGGCATACAGGTAGATACTTGATATCCGCCGTCATCCTATGCGGAGTCACGCTAACTGCGCAGGTGGTGTTTCAGTCCTATGTGGCTATAACAGAATCGAAAAGCCACGGAAATGATTCACTGCTACAGAACTGTAAGTCTGCTTGGCCCCGATTCAACTCCTCCGCACTCTCGCCAGAAATCATTGTCTCATTATTCAACCACCTGTTGTTTATCCAATGCTTGCCTACAGTTATGGCTGTTTTATTAATAACAGAGTCATCTTGCATAGGTACATAGAAGCATGCACCTATACTCGTTGTCGGTGTTGTCTGATTAGGCACTTGTCTGGTATTTGTTGTTTACGAGAAAAATCAGGATAATAATAACAACATATTTTGGCTTATGGACCAAACTGAGATTTGCGAATGGTGTGATCGGAATTATTTATTAGTGAGAAAGATGATTGCTGCAATGATGCTGGTGACAGGTAGAAAGAGCAGAGAGGAAGGCCTATTGTTGAGCATAGATGAAGGCCTATTGTTGAGCATAGATGAAGGCCTGTTGTTGAGCTGGGATGAAGGCATATTGTTGAGCATAGATGAAGGCCTATTGTTGAGCAGAGATGAAGGCCTATTGTTGAGCAGGAGATGAAGGCATATTGTTGAGCACAGATGAAGGCCTATTGTTGAGAAGAGATGAAGGCCTATTGTTGAGCAGAGATGAAGGCCTATTGTTGAGCATAGATGAAGGCCTATTGTTGAGCATAGATGAAGGCCTATTGTTGAGCATAGATGAAGGCGTACTGTTGAACATAGATGAAGGCCCATTGTTGAGCATAGATGAAGGCCTATTGTTGAGCATAGATGAAGGCCCTATTGTTGAGCATAGATGAAGGCCTATTGTTGAGCATAGATGAAGGCCTATTGTTGAGCATAGATGAAGGCCTATTGTTGAGCAGAGATGAAGGCCTATTGTTGAGCATAGATGAAGGCATATTGTTGAGCATAGATGAAGGCCTATTGTTGAGAATAGATGAAGGCCTATTGTTGAGCAGAGATGAAGGCCTATTGTTGAGCATAGATGAAGGCATATTGCTGAGCAGAGATGAAGGCCTATTGTTGGTCAGAGATGAAGGCCTATTGTTGAAACAGAGAGTAACATGGATGCACACTTCATTGAGGAGATAGAGGGTAATGATGAGTAGAAAATGGGGAAGCTTTAGAATTCTCTGGCCACTTCTGTATGTGTCTATCTGTTCTTTGATGTTGCTTTCCTTATCTCCAGTGCTTTGTGGGTCCTTCTCCCAGATCAGGGTAGTAACAATAAAATGACAATAGTAGCACCAAAGCCATCTGCTGCAGCTGTAGGAAATGATGCCTAATCCTGTGCTTATCCGTAACTGATGCTCATGAGCACTCGGCCACTGCTTGCGATCTTGATGCCTCAGTGTCAAGGAGTCGGATGCCCGTACTTCTCGTCGAATTTGTTAACAGAAAGTGTTATTGATGTTGAATTTCTGTTGCCTTTGTTGGGCTTCAGTTAAAAAATTTAAACCCAAGGGTCACATGTTTTGCTTAGAACTGTTGTTGATAGAAGAGTATAGATAAGAGTAATGGGTGTGAAGTAGCATATGAGGGTTGATGGTCAGTCCTTTCCCTTTCTGCCGGATCTTCCCACTGACATTGTGCGACGATCTGTGCGCTAGCTACTCATTCACAGCTCTGAGTTTGTGATGGTGTGCTAGTGGAACAGAGATCTTGCAATATGTATTGGCCTGGCTGGGATTTGAACCACCGGATCTTCCAGTTGACAGCCTGGCATATTTATTGCTACACTATTCCATATAACATACTTAGTGTTTTACTGAATATTTATCTGATGTAAAACTGATGTTAAAGTAGAAACGAAAGTAATGGGCAAAACTAAGCTGTCTAAAAAGAATCATTTCAACTATGCAAGCTGGTGATTGTCTGTTAAGAGATCAATCAGACAGACTAATTGTTTAATAATATCTTTTGTTGTTTTAAGGCTCAAGTCTTGAAAAAACATTGCGACAGATTGGATTACAAAAGTAAGTGATGATTTCGTTGTATAAGAGAAATGCACAGAACGTTGTTTCGTGTCTGAGAGGTGTTCATGTTGTAATATGTGGTTTCATTTCTTTTAGTTAGGCTTTAGTAACTCAAACAAATGTAATGTACATGTCAGCAATTAGTTGGACATGGTAACTGTGTCAGCGTATTTCATATGACAAACATCTGACCTCGTCTCAGAACGCTTATCAAGGTCTATCTGAAAACTGACCTCTGGTGGGAAGAGATTTAAAAGTGGCACTATCTTACATCATCATCGTCGTCGTCATCGTCATCATCGTCATCATTAATATTGAGCCCTACTATCTAATGACCAAGCATTAATCAAAGGCACTGACCAATTGGGAGTGAATGACTTGCTCAAGGTCCTTACACACTAAACAGTAACCATCTCGGGGGATGTTTGAACCGATGGTCTTCATATTACAAGGCAAGTGCTTAACCAGTTGGCTACTGTGTCTCACAGAGTACATTACATGCCATGATTTCAAAATGTGGTTGACAAATACGTTACTTACTATGATTTTTACGTAAAATTTCATTACTCGTATTAGGTAGCTTGTATTATGTGTATCAAGGTTAAGGTTTATAGCAGCTTTTATGAGAAGCTGAGAGGTCTGTTGCTGTTGCTTTTGCAGAATCAATCCATCAGACTCCCTCAACAGCGCTCGAATTGTCCTCCCTGACGTCATTTCCTTTGTCTTCTCTGTCCTAGTCTTAGTCATATGTCGTCTGCTCCTGAAGTCACCGGAATTGGCTCAGACTGCGACGGATGAGTCTGGCGAGACGATACGGGCTCGGTTTTTACGTGCTGGAGTCATAGCGGCCGACTTTCTTGGCAACTTTCTTGTGATTGCGTTTACTGGACTTTGTGGAATAACGACCCCTAGCGTTCTGAATGGATTCTACTTTCTATGTTTTCTAATTGTTGCAACGATTTGGGCGTGTGGCGTTCGGCTTGGGCTCTGGTTTTCTGTATACCGCTTCATAATACTCATTTACTGTGGACTGCACCTTGTCGCAACATATATAAACCAGTTTCAGTTTATGGAAGAAGTTTGGGTCAACTCCTTCCAGAATGACACGCTTGTTGAACGGTGAGTTATCTATCTCTTTGACATCTGACAAGTTCCGTAAATAATAAATAACGTAAATTTTAACTTTAAATAACGCAATAATGTAAATAGTATGACGTGTAAATAATAAACATTTGGTTAGCAGTCATTTATGAGTTTGTCTGTGGTCAGCTTTGGGCCCTTAACATCTTCAGTAAGTAAAGTAAGTATATTCTTTATTTAACCAGCTGCCAAAGAGCACTCTGGTGAACAAACATCTAGGTTAAATAAGCAATCACTTAAACAGTCAAAGGTCTATCTATGGGCATTTTAGTTAGTATGTGTACAGCATTCGGACTATAAAAGTTTTCCTAATGCTATTGTCTGCTTTTGGAAAAACCTGGTCATGAGGTCTTTCCCATAGGCAGTAAACTTTTGGCCGCAGAGGTGGAAGCAACCCATAGAGGACATCTTGCACTAATGTTTAGGCATAATGGTCCCTTTGCACAATGGTGCAGGAACACCAATGTTATCTGTCTGCTCTTTTACAGGTGGACTTTTTAGCACAAAGTTATCAGAACACTTGTCCTTGTGGAGGAGCATACAAACTAGGTGGCATGTAAAAAGGCATAATGCTGAAAAAATCAAAATTTAGTGCTATATAACAGTTCTTTTATGGCACCATAACCAATATGTTGTGTTAAGTTAATAGCTTTGGGAAACATATCACCACTTAACATTAATCAGAATGGCACATCACCCGGTAGTTCATAAATGAGTCCACACTGTACTTGATCATTTCTGGTGAATCTCAATAATGGCTTTGAGAGTGGTTGTCATTGTTTCATTCTGTTCTCCACCTGTCAAAGTCTGCCATTGTCATTTTCTTGTTTTTGTCTTGTTTTTTGTCAGAGTTGTTGGATTGAATCGTTTTATTACCGTTGACTGTTCGGAACCATGGGTTCTTCACCTTCGCGATGGCATCAAGTGGACCCAATATTTCAACGTGGCAGCCATCCTTTCCTTCTACTTCTTGGTTGCAATAGAAGTTCGAAGGAGGAATACTTCGGTAGGACTGTCGTCACCTTATGTGCACTTAGCTCGGTCATTTTTTTTACCTATCTGCCTTTGAATCAGCAAGTGTAGTTCAGTTCTTTTCTTACTCTATGTGTTTTGGTCATTGGGGAGCTGTTTGAGTACCATCTCCATTCATCCATAAGATCCATTATGCTTTAGGGCTTAGATTTCTAAAGTTTAAATAAATAGGTGGTTAAACCATGGTTTCTTGAATGAAATTGGATGCAAGTAGTCTTAATTTGAAAAGTGTATTCATTGTGTCAAAATTGTTTAAAATCAAGATTTTAACTTAACCAAGTTTCACAACATTTGCCTCAAGTTCTTCTGAATTGAATATAAAAAAATTTGAAGTGGATGAGTTTAAAAGGCATGCATCTTTGAATGACGATATTTGTTTCAGTTTTTTTTCATCGAATTACAATTCCGTACGAGTCATTCTATGTAATTTCAACACAGCGCTTGATGTGATGATCTTCGATTTTTCTGAAACTGAAATTTTTAATTGTTAACCCATTTAATTGTTTAACCCATGTCCAAGACGTGGGTCATTGAACTATCTGCCTTGAACTATCTGATTAACTCAAGTCAAACTGCTGTTACCTTGGGTTCTATAGCACCTAAAGAGATAATGTTTATATCATGCTGAAATAATATGGGTATAATAACTTGTTTGCTTAATATTTAATTACAAAAAGGGTGAGCAGTTTTTGCCTGTTAACCTTAGTCCAGTGTCAGTAACTAAATTGCTAATTTCTTCTTTGCAATTAGCAGGATGATTTTAGTATGAAAAACGACCACTTATGCTATTTAATTATTATTGTTGTCCCAATAATTACAATAATTATATTTGCAGCATTGCTCACATGATCATTTTATTATTAGTTTTTTTTACCACTGGTGCTTATTTGTAAGGGCTTAGATGGCATCAGATTAAAAAAATTTAGTTAGAGTAATGGGCATAAAGATGCTGTGATTCAGTTAAATCATCAACTGTCAGAAACAATGGAGGACTCGTTAGTGAGAGATAAGCACACAGATGATAACTTACCGCTTTGTCTCCCTGATGACGTTTAGTTTTCAGACATAAATGACTGCAGTGCAGCAAATATGATGGTCACTGGTGGCTTGGGTGCATTTTGCACATACATCCAGAACTGAACAAGAATGAACTTGTGATAGCCGCTGTCATCTTATGTGAAGTCGCACCAATTAGCTTGTTAGCAATGTCCTGTATGGATATACTGACAACAAATCTTGAATCAAAACCAGCAAATGAGAAAATGCACATGCCTATTGTCAAGCTGCTACTGTGATACTAGGAAAGATGTAATATAGCCATAGTGTTTGTCTCCATGACATTACTAAAGATTTGAACAATGGAAGAATATGACTTAGGCCTAGACTTAAGAACTGATCACCAACAGTTTATTACTGCAATTTAACAATGTTTTTACAGTAACAAATTTGTCGGTGTTACATTTAAATAACGAGCATGTTTTATTATGAAATGTTGAACTATAGCAACAATGTCAGTGCTGAATATGACTTGATTTTGTTGCATTTCACAATCACAAGCTATATAAAAATCACTAAAAAATGAACCATGAGAGAGCTGGGTGTTATAGAACCAAAGGCACTGCAGTTTGACCCAAGCAGGTAAACATTTTGGTCAAAGTTCAACGATCCGTATCAAAGAATACCAAGCACCAAGGGTTGACTCAAAAATCTGAACTTTTGGCTTTTGAAAGTTTCTGATCAAGATGGATGCATGCCAGTTTTGAGCAAAGTCCAAAGTGATCGTGTCAGGCACTGTGTGAGTTTGACATGGACTGACACCTAGAACTTTTCAACATTTTCTGCTACTAAGCTAAGCCGATTTAATGGAGATGAGTTGTTGAAAGTTTTTACCCCATTTAATCCCTCCTTAGTTCAGATTCAAAATAGCTTAGCTATTACTGGTTAGAGGTTAATTTAAACCTTTTTTCAGTCATCCTTCATTAGACTGTAATGTTTAGCATCGAAACATCATTTGTACTTGGTCATGCATGCATTATTTGTTGTCTTTTAGTGTTCAGTTTTTCAATTTGTAGCATGAGGTTATTCTTATGTAGTTGATTCAATGAGTAACACTCTCTTTACTTAATGAATTCATTCATGAGTGAATTGATAAGCCAGCAGTTAAGCGAAACTATTTTCCCGAAATTGCCACAATCACTTGATGCTTCCAAGTGATGTGAAGTCATTTATTTTCCATATGTAATTTGATTTATAAATATATTTTATTGCATGTGCAGAGCCTTCTTCTTTGGCCTTGGTACTGCTATAATGCTTGGTAAACTGCCATGTTATTATTATTTATTATTATTTATGAATTTCATTTTGGCACAGGTTATTTAGGTTCTGCACTAATGTTTACCAAAATTTGACCAAACTTACTCTTGACTTTGGCACGTCAATTGTTTAAACTTATCTGCTACCATTGTCTTATGCATTGTGCATTGTCATATTGATGCTACAGAGTTTTTTAGAGCGAATAATTTATGTTTCCTGGAAAGTTTTAACTAACTGTGCACTGCATCTTGGTAATAATCCGCACTCTGTGCATCTAGTCTGCACTGATTTGGTGATGAATAATACTTGTGTATAGCCTCAGAGTTAGATATGGCTGCCATGCAAAACTGGTGGAAGATTAAAAAGAATATTAGAAATGGAAGATGATCTTAAAGAAAATGGCAGAAGAAGTAGCAGAGTCTTTAGAATGCTTGTTAAACATAATGTGCTTTCTAATTTGCACACACTTCTACTGACTTCAATGAGATCTTCTGAATCAAATTTGAAACTATGAACAAACTGTGTGATTCTGATGTCCAGTGATGTAAGAAGTTTATTGTTGCCTGTTTTAGCCTGTTTAGCTGTCGTAGTTGTCTGTACTGTGATTGACTAATTTTGTACTGAAATTTGGGGTGTGGGCATAGTTCCTTGCATGTTTGTTGACCCCCCTCTTTGTTATTGCTGCTCAGTTATGCTCTGCTGTTCTAATGTAATGTTCTGTCTAGCTTCTGCTGTTAATGCAATGTGACTAAACCATTTAAACCTACGTCTGTTTATTTAGACTGGCATCGGGTATTAAAGGTTTTGCAGGGTTTCGTTTAGCTGGGCTGTTGGTTTTAAACAGAGCACATTGGAGGTTGAGTTTTCGCCACTGATTTCGGACGAGGCGGCGATCTTGCCTTCGGAAGACGGCAGCTGCCTGACTGATGTCTCCAGAAGTCAAGAGGCTCAGGTTCAAAGTTAAAATCCATGGTTACCATAGAAACTGATCATGATGAATGTTGTTGCACTGTCTGCCATTTTGTGATCTTCGTCTTCAGACTTTGGTCAGGGCGTTCTCTTTTACTTGCTGTTCTCCAGTTTCCTAGTGGTTCTTTAGTTTTTGTGACTACCTTCGGTCACTTTATTCCTCTGGGTTTTTCTTTATTTTATTCCTTTCTATATCCTGCGGCATTGTTCTGTTTCTGAATCATTTTCTGCTTATTGCGTTTTGTACTAGGTCTCTTCACCTGAAATATTATGTTTAACTGTGGTTTTGGAAAAATTAAAATTTTGGGTCATGGTGTTCGAAATTAAATTCGGAAACTAATTTAGGAATACTGCATTAATCATGCTTAGATAGATTAAGTTTGGGAATTGTAGTTTAGAATTTTTATTTTATGAAATCTTAGACTTGAGTTATGTAACTTAGAATTAAAAGTTGATCGTTATATGTGCCGTGAAAGGCTCTGTACTGCTGTATCACTTTTTGTTCTGTTAGGTAATTTTATAATAAATGAAATTAATACATCAAGGTATTTTGTAAAGTCTCGTGTCAAGGGATTATAGTAGAAATTAGGTGGGCACTTTAAATTTGTGATGTTGAATTCAAGTGGTTCACAGTACTTAAAGAAAGCTGATGAAAATGGTTACGGTAATCGAGAAATCTTGTTTTCCCAGTAGATTTTAGTACACCCTTGTCTGCAAAGGGTTAAATGCAGATAGATTGTTACATAGTCTCGTTTAGAAACTACAAGCCAGGTCACTGAGAGTTGGGATAAAATTATATAAAATTTTAATGGATGTTTATTATTTTGCTGTAGAAGCATTTGCATGTATTGAAGAAAAGCTTTTTGTGTTTGCTTGGATATTCAGATGGATTGAGTTACGCTGCTTAACTTTAAAATGTATGGTGACCAGTAGTTGCTGGTCTTGGCTGCATGCAATTCAGTTCTGATTTTCTAAAACTTTCTTGAGTATGTTAGCTAACATCTTCTGGAATGCTGCATTTTAGAATGAGTCATAACTTTGATTGAGACTGTTCAAAGTGGTCTTAACTTTTGTCTGCATGCTTCTTCTTTTTTATACTTTATTACAAAATTGCCTGTTCTTATACTTTTCATTTGTGTGCAATCAGGATAATTCAGCATTTTAGCATGCTAATTAGTGTTTACATGATTTGTCAGAAATTTCCAGATTTTCATTATGAAATCAAAGCTTAAAGAACTCTGTTAGAAATTGCGTAACTGCAAAATTGTAGTAAATATAAAAAAATAATTGTCATTGTTAGTTTCATTGTCATTGTCATTTCCAGGCTGTTCTCCTGTTAAAGTTTTCCGTTGGTTGTTTGTTCGATGCAGGGCCTCATCCAGACCTCGAGTCCTACGAAGCGCTACCACTCAATGGACAAGGCTGAGCTGAATTTAGCAGCAGATTTGGGAGAGACATCTGGTGAGAGGGGGCCCACTGGTGATGCTCCAACAAGGCATCGCAAGGAGTCGTCACAGCTCGAGGCAACGAAACATGTGATCGGGGCAATTGCCACATTTGCCATGCAGCAGAGCTACATCGCAACTCTTGTGATTATGATGGTATGACCTCTTTGCCCAGAAGAAAGGTTCAAGTGTATATGTACTATATTATAGTAGATATGCACTTGAACCGTTCTTCTGCTCCATTGTAATGAAATTTCTTATGTAGCATGCAGTTCAGTCAGTTAGAAGTAACATTTAGCTGATTAATTAACAAATCCGTTTACAAATTCTTGTTGTCTTTGGTGGACTTCTTGCAGTGTCTGTTATCAGAACGGCCTGTACAGAAAAAGGCTACAAGAATTGGGAAGATGTTACAATTTTGGGATATATTTTTTGTGATCATGGTCACAAATCTTAAATGTATCTTAGCTTTAGGATGTGATGTCATGACAATGTTCGAGAAGTGTGGGACAATGCATGAGAAAGCATGATGTGATCGGGTAGGCACATCAGGCTTTCTCACACCAATGGTATTTGGCACCACTGGCGTGTCGATACATACATGGCTGTAGATCTTAGATATGACATGTCATTTTACGATGCGTCGCATAGTTAGACACTTGAATGCGACTGCAAGCTATTTTATCAGCTAGCTGATAAAGTATTTAGTTGAATAATCAGTCATTATTAAGTCAATTAAATGATTAGTCATTTATTAAGTCAATTACTTGATTGGTCATTTATTCAGTTAATTCAATGATGAGTCGTCACTTAGTCTTTCATTTATTAATAATTCTTTTCTTGTGATAATTTTGCAACCTATAGATTGGTTGGTGAATTATTTTAACTATCAGTGTTTCACTCAGCTAAGCATTAATAGTGTGCATGTTGCTTGTTGTTGAAGGCGTGGAGCATAACTTATCCGAGTTGGTTGGCATTTGTTTTCCTCATCACTGCTTGTTTGATTTGGATGATTCCAAAGAAGCGAGTCGTGTGTCTGCGATTTTCTCCGATGATTGTCTTCTACGCTGAATGTCTTCTGACAATAACCTACGTCTACGGATTTGATGCCACGCTCCCCGACCATGCCAGTGGTGGCTACAATCTCAAAGACATTGGACTGATCAAATACGAGTACCCAGTTGGGCCACTTGCTGCTCAGGTTAGCCTAAAGTCAAGCCAGGTCTTGGTCGGGGAAAATAGAAGGATGATAGAGTTCCAAATGAAAGTGTTCAAATTAGATTGGATTTTTATTCAGATTTGCGTGAAGTTAAATGCAAAACTGGATGAATTTGCTGGGAGTAGTAGTTGGCATAGTATTGATACTGGCTGCAACCTCTTTCTCAGTGTCGAGGATTTGAATCCAGGGGCATTGGCTTCAATCAGTTACCGGTTGTATGTGTGCATGCTTTCTCGGTCGCTGCCCTGTAACCTGGAATGTGCCCAGTGTCCAGAGGTCATTCCACCATGCTCTGTTCAGCCGTAAGACTGTCCTATTTATCCAGAGTTGGGTCGGGAACGCTCCTGAGTAGACAGTATTGAAGGGGCACTACATAAAACATCAAATTTAACTGGTCTGTAGTTCGAGTAACCTTTGTATTAGAGAGTGACATGGGGAGGCAATCTCGTCCCCATCCCCGCCCCGCAAGAGGTAAGTCTTCCCCATCCCCGCCCCATCCCCGCAGGGTTTGTCCCCATCCCCGCCCCATCCCCGCAGGTTTTCTCCCCATCCCCACCCCATCCCCGCAGGACGACATCACATTCCTCAAAAAGTTTACACCAATTCAAATTTTAAAAAATAACACTTTTTAGCTTACAAATCTATTTGCATTGCAGACTGCAATAGTCTGTTATTATCTTATCGACAGTTTGCATTAACCAAGACCTGACTATTTCTGACTAGAAGGCTTCAGGAAATAAAAAATCTCCTTTTTCAGTTCTCAAGTTCTTAACATCACTTGGATTTATTGCCGGCTCATTCCCCATTACCGCGGTATTACCACGAGAGTAAACCCCATTACCGCGGTATTACCGCAATTGTTGTCCCCATTACAGCGGAATTACCGCAATTGTTGTCCCCATTACCGCGGGATTTACCGCGGTTACCGCGGTTTCCCCGCGGGGAAATTCCCCATGTCACTCTACTTTGTATGATACGTTTTAACCTTACAGAAAACCTCTGAAACTCAGATATCTGACAATTCTATTATTCTGTTGTTGAACAACTGCAATTTTTGAAGAACTGTAGAAAGTTATACAGTTGTTTGATTCCAGTCTATGGTTTGACCAAATGATCTAAGCTGCTGAGGATGATTTAAGGTGATAAGAGCATATAACTAATTGTACAGTTATCTTACTATTCTTTACTTTTCAATAGGCAGCTTTTACTTGCGTCTTCTGGCTCAACCTTTACCAGTTCATCTGGGAGTCGACCTCCAACAACATCGGAGTGAGCCGCGTGGATGCATCCTCCTTGGAGACGCTAGAGGGAGCAGCTGAAGGAGATACTGAAGCTGTCAACTGTGGTATTTATCATCTTTCTTGTGCTCTGGTTTGGTCAACGATGCTCTATATATACTATATAGGTCTATGAAAGACTGCCAGAATTTGTTAAACTGGCTTCGTCATTCCGAGATTTATTGACTGAATTGCTTTTCTGAGTTGCCTTTTTACTGGGAATAGTAACTGACTGATGAACCAACTGTTTGGTTATTTACTTGGTTCATTCACAGACTTCTGGCTGGCTATTTAGCTCATTTATTGTCAGACTTATTTAATAGTAGACTGTTTAGCTAGTTTACTGAATGGTAGGCTGACTGACTAGCTGACTGGCTGGCTGCTTGGCTGAGTGACTGGCTGTTTGGCTGAGTGACTGGCTGCTTGGCTGAGTGACTGGCTGTTTGGCTGAGTGACTGGCTGCTTGGCTGAGTGAGTGGGTGGAGGATAGCTTGCGACGAAGTTTCAATAAGACAATTTATTTTAGGTCGACGAAAGAAGAGATTGGTCAAATTCAAGGCCATTAGTAAGTATGACTCATTTTCACTTTTATATGCGTTTCGTTAAGGTTCTGTTAAATTATGATGAAATTTGTGCAAAAATAAATAGTTTTACTTTTATTTAAAACAGATATTGATCGTAAGGTTAGCATAGACTGTCGGTACTTACAATATTTCCTAAAATGCTACCGAACACTGTTTTAGCGAGTATGGCTCACTTTTGGTACCAAGAAATCCTGAATAACACATTACAATGAAGGGATCTATATAAATTTCTGGCTGCATTTGGCATTATATAATTCCATATGTGTCTGTTGCATATAAACATTGGACCATGTTAGCACACTGAGTGCATTTGGGTGGATGTGACAAAGAGACATGTTATATTCTCCAGTATGTTACCTAGCATTAAGTAACATTGGACCAAATGAAGCTAAATGAGGGCTGAGTACTTTACAGGTTTATGCCTTGTAGGCTATCTTCTTTCCTAAATTCAAGGTGAACTTGTCAGGTTTTGGTTTTGGTTTTCCACTGCTTTATGCTATTGGATACCACTATAACTAGTTGAGCAGTTAATGAATGTACCGATTGTGAAGCATGATGTCAGCAGAAGAGAGAACAGATGTGTGCAATGGCTAATAGACTGTGTCAGCAAAGAAACATATTCAATTCAATTCAATTTTTTTATGTATTTATGATTTATGTGTGCATACAAACACAGTCTTACTTTAATTCTGTTCTAGCTCGTTGGTTTTGGGATTTGCTGTGCAAATACTGGATATTTGTGTGTGGTGCCCTCTTTCTGCTGATGGCACTGCAAGAGGCGGTTATCTTCCGAATGGTCTACATGGTTCTCTTCCTTTACTTTGTCATCTCCTTCCAGGTATTGTTAATTGCTGTGTAGTTACTGGTTTGTAAAGTTGTAAAATAGATTACCATATTTTTTATTAAATAAGTCGCTCCTTTCTTTAGGACTTGGTGACACATAAATGGAAAAAAGTTTCATTAGTGAATTCACAGCTCTGATTCCCTCTGTTTGGAACACCAATAATCGTATTTCAGAAACACACCTGTATAATTTTTAGATATGCTGTTACATGGCAAAATTCTGTTGAAATAAAATTTGTTGGTCTGTTTAAATTCAAGATTTGCAAGACTTGTTGTTTAAAGCCTTTTTGTTTGATAATTTGGTGGCACCATTGTGGTATTTATTGATCTCACCCAAAGCAGCCAAATATACTAATGTAGGAAGACACTATACATAGCACCAGACTCAATAAATAAGTTGATATAATTTAGTTTCTGTGAGCTTGTTACAACTAGCCGGGGTTGAGTCGGGAGCGCTTCTGAGTAGATAATCTTGAAGGGGCGCTATATAAATCTCTGAAATGAATGAATGAACTGAAATAGAGTTATTCATGTAAGTAGATTTATCAAATTCAATAAATTGATAATTGATGTATGTATGTATGTATGCATATGGCCATTTATATAGCGCCTTACTGGAAACTCACGAAATCACTTAGATCAGTTAGTGAATATTGCCAAATTAGGCCCTACTGTATAAGAAAACCTATGGAGGCTGTTTAATTACAGCTGATATTCATCAATGCCATAGGATGAAGTTATTGCCTAGTAACAGCTTTTCTTGGCTGCAGTAGACACCAGCTTCTGGCCCAGGGATGAGTCCTGCAGATAGGCATGGCAAGAAAACACCTTCTGCTGTAGTAGTGCTGACATAATTATGCCCCTCCGTCTTGACTTAGTAGGTGTTGTATCAACTTTTAGTAACACAGACACTCTATCACAGACAGTTCAGCACCAGCTATTACTGGCCTAGGAATGTTGATATTGGTTGCATTAAACAACTGTAAATCAGTGTATTACTGATTTATGCATATACATTTATGATATATTTATGCATCTAGCGAGATGCTTCATTCAACCTTTGACGATTGCTTTATCTGTGTATCGAATATATATACGGCATACATAAATCGTGTAATCACATTGCAGAAATGTGCTATATGCACAGTCAGTAGAGTACCTCCACATGCTAGTTTCGTCAGTGCCGGCACCAGGATTTCAGGTTTGGGGGGGCTAAAGCTCCAAAAACCTTCGTTTTTGTCCCCTCCTTCCCATGATTTGCAGTGATTTCCCAATTTTTTTTGGGGGGGGCTGAGCCGCAGTTAGGGTGGGCTTAGCCCCCCCTGGCGCCGCCTCTGAGTTCCGTACCAGCTTTTGCTAGCTTAGGAATGTTGATGCTTCATTGCATTAGTAAATTGCAAATCAGTGTATTTATGGATCTGTCCACTAACAAAATGCTTCTTCAACCTTATTGATTACTTTATCTACGAAAAAAAGGAAGTTTAAACAAAATTCTGGTTGGTTATCTTTTCTGGTCATACCTAAATCAAGAACTGTTCTTGGTGAACGACCTTTTTCAATTGCTGGACCTTCTTTTGGAAATCTCTTCCTGTGTCTGTGCGCTGTGCTCAGTCGCTTGTGTCATTTCATTCTCGTCTGAAAACTTACCTCTGACTTACCTGAAAAACTTACCTTATTACGGCTTTGGTTTTGGTGTGCCATCGGTTGATGCCTTGTGCATTAGACACTGGCGCAATAGAAGTTGCTAATTACATCACATTACGTATCGAATGTCCATGTCCATTACACATGATCTTTGGGTTAATTGCGTCCAGAATTTGCTCGTACTAACGTCCGACAATTTTCTTTGATATACACTGGACCAATCATTTGGAATTCTTTGCCATCTGTGCTTAAGGTGTGCCCACTGTGCATCAGTTTAACCCTTTAACGACGAGCTGCCTATGGTTTCCCATACATTTTAGTACACGCTCGTCGTTAAAGGGTTAAGAAATGCATACCGGTAATACATTATTTACTTGCTATGTAGTTTGGGCTTTGATCTGCATGTATGCAATCATTGACTCATACTCATTGCATGTTTTTCATTCCATTTTCTTTTGTTTCTTTTCTGTTGATTTGTGCAATGTAATGACATTCAAAGTATTAATTGCACTTTGTTATGGAGAATTTTGAAAATAACACTTCATGTAGGCTATAAGGTTAACCTGAATTGCGACGCTGTTGAAAATGTCGTCATGAATTCCGTTATAAGAAACCAGGTGCATCCGTTAGCGGGACTTGTCGTCCTTCTGAACTGCTACCAATACTCTCTGAGAGACTGAAATATCGATTGTTATTATTGGTGTTCAGTAAACCGATAGATGATTATGATAATGATGATGGTGATGTCTTGTCTTTGTGATTGAGTGTACTTGTCTGAGTTACTGTGTGCCAGTTTGTGTATTTGTTATGTTTTCTGTAGTTGCAAACTTGTCTGTTTTGTCTCTAGTTAACCAATATATGCATTTATTTACTGGTATGGTATGTATTTGGCTGTGGAAATCTAGCGCCTTTTAACAGCCTGCAGAGAAACAATGCTTTCAGTGTGTTTTGCTGTTTGTTTTCCACTCAACAGTTCAGTTATGCATTCTGGAGATGCAGTGTCAAGCTCTTCTGGTCGATCGTCATCATCTACTCCATGATTGTTTTGATCGCAATCTACGTTTTCCAGTTCGAGTTCGTCATTGAGAAATGGCAGAATGCCACTGGAATGTCCGATAGCCTGTAAGACTCCGACGATTCAAGTATCTAGCTTGTTTCCAGTTTTGGTAAGTAAGTAAGTAAGAATATCCTTTAATAAACCAATTGCTAACTGCATTTTAGTGTACAAACAATGTAGTCTCACAGACCGTTATCTAACAAAGACAGTCCTCGGCACGCTGCTTGTTTATTTGTCAGTGAACTGCTTATTCGTAGATAGTGGCTGTCAAGTCCACTTCTGTAGACAAATACTTCTCTGGATGTAGCCATTGTGCAGAAATTATGAGAGGTTCAATGCCGAAGACAGCTAAGTTGCAGAAGGTATAAGGTATCAAGAGTTAACTGTTACTAATAAATAGGTCTTGATGTGAATAGCTTCTGTTGCTCAGTTGACACAGCTGAACTCAAAAATCGTACTCAAGACAGTCCCTCAACCATCTCATCAAGTGCAGTGATAGCAATTGCAAACGCTAAATTCAAAAGTTCGTATAACACCCTCGGATACAAAAACCTTCCGATATAGATCATCTATTACATTACGTTACTGTCTGGATCGTGTAAAATGCTTGTTCTTTTCAGAATGCATGACTTGGGGTTCCAAAAGTACAACACAGCGGCCCTGTTTGTCGAACTCTTGACTCCAACTTCTTTTCTAATTTTCATCATTCTTCATCTTCACTACTTCCAAAAGACTTTCCTTGCACTGAGCGACGTCAACCGCTACAGGTAAATTAAACGTCATTTCATTGATGCCTTATGCATTAGACACCGATGCTATAGTGGTTACTAATTTATAATAATCGATAGTAATAATAGTTACCGGTAATAAAATATTTTTACAGGTTTTTTTATGTTTATGATTTAGTCTTCAAGTCTTATAGTCTTTAACCCTTTAACGTCGAGTGTGTACTAAAATGTATGGGAAACCATAGGCAGCTCGTCGTTAAAGGGTTAAGCAAGATCTTTGTTCAGGCATCAATCCAATTTGCACAAGTGCTTTTGGGATACTATTAAGATGATGTAAATGCTCATTGCATCTGACTGGCTGCTGACCAATTGGCCTCTGTGGCATTTTGAACATTCTGTTGATACATTTAGTGTTAGCTTTAAGTAGTTTTCTATTAACGGTAGAGTTAAACGGTAGGTAAGTTTCCATTTTCTATTATTTCGGTTTTTTTATTGTAGAAGCGAGACTTTCAGCAACAGGCCTGAAGGAGAAGTGGAACAAGAGCATCCAACTACATCATCTGATGTGGCAACATGTGAAGATAAGCCATCTGGTGAGTAGATTAGGATTTCACATGAGATAAAGTAACGTGGCTCTCGTTTATTGCACACCTCTGCCAGCATTAGGCCGTAGAGATGTGTCACTGTAGTTCGAGAAATTTCAGCTATGATGCAAGCATAACAACAAAAGACCTTTCATTAAGTTGTACTTTGCTTGAAAGTGATTATGCACATATATACATGTAATCATAATGCTTAAAATGCAAATACATATGATGCTGGCATATTTGTACCTGTATGTTTGCATATTGTAGATATGTATGCATGTATACCAGTACATAAATACGTGCTTACATATACGCATGCAACTGGCATAATACCCACCGCAGACAGTTTGTCTCATAAGACATTGGTTGAAAGGATGATTTATTCCTAACAAATGACATTGTTTTATGTACATCAGAGTGCAGTTAACAATTGGTTAAATAAACGATATACTTACTTATGTATTTGTGTGCAAGCACTTATACATAATATATATTTGTTCCTTGCGCGCTGCTGATTGGCTTGATTTTTTGTGACTAGGACTAGGACTGCCTTGGCTCAACGCCGGGCATTTGCTTTGGTTGGTCCATCTACTTGGAATGACCTTCCCCCCTAACTAAGGGCTAAACTAATGACTGGTTTTTCCTCTTTGGTCTCTCGTTCTTTAAAGACGTTTCTTTTCCCCCGGGGTTTCGTGCTGAGAGCACCTCTGAATAGTTATTGTGAGAGAGGCGCTATATAAATCTTTAGATACGATACGATAAATACATACAGTGGTGTAGATAAAAGTGTGTTGGTGTAGATGTTTGTGATGTCGTGAATGTATTTCTTTCTGTAGGTTATCAAGAGCAGCTGCTTCGACTCTGGAACCAAGCTATGATCTACATCTTGGATGCGACTGTGGTCATCTGGAGACTGTTGGAAGTCCACATCCACAAGCTCATTCTGATGTCCGTCTTTCTTGTTTGTGTCTACGATGTGAGTGTTTGCTTACTGACTTTCCTTTGCACCAAAACGGGTATAGCGGTTTATAGGAATAAGAAAAATATGAGAATAACCAAGAACTGCTTACAGGCTTTAATTCCTATTTCAGTCTGTCCATCCATACACCCTCCAAACCACACCCCAACCAGTACCTACCAATCCAACATTTACCCAGCCATCTTCAACTGAATATTGCATGTACTAGGTATGGATAGGTGTGTTGGTTGGTACTGTTCTTTGGTACTTTAATGACGAGTGTGTAAGAAAATGCATGGGAAATTAATCCCTCATGTCATTAAAGGATTAAGCCCCTCTTGCATTGAAAGACTTACACATGTCTGTGTATGGTTGCATATTCAATATTAGCTGTGTATGTAGATGCACTTATAATATGTCATGTGTATATACATGTGCGTGTGGCTGTGTTGTAGGTGTGTGCAGTGAATGTGGCTCTGGTTTTACTTCTGGTTGTCTTCATGGTTCTTGGATGGAAGCGGCTCATGTCGTTTGTCTCGATGTTTCTGTGTTCGTTGATCATTCTCGTTCGAATGGTCTACCAGCTGAATCTCGTGAATGAGGAACGGACTTTCACTAACTGTACAGTGAGTTGATACAACTCTCAGAAGTTCAGCCTAAATTTTATTCTGTTGACTAGATTACTTAACAGTAAGTCGTCTGTTTCACTTTATTGTGTTTAATCCTTTTTTATAAATAATTTCTGGAAGTTGTTGATTTATGTCCTGTAAGAGCTATACTTTACATTCATCTCCTCTAGTTTGTAATTTTTTCCTCTGCTTCAGGAGTGCTGTTTGATAGATTCCATATGTATCATCACAGACAACTGGTATACAAGAGAAGTCACTGGAGAGAGTATTGTTTTAGACTGCTGTCACAAAGCAGAAAGCACAGACTGAGAAGTTTACTATGTCTGTGTTATTTATCCAGGGACTTTTGTATTTATGTCTTTCATGACCTGAGTATTTATGTACATATGCATGTATTGTATGTATGCATCAAGACACTTATGTATTTATCAAGGCACATTTTTAGCGCATCATAAAGGTGCTGCACCCTTTTACAGATGTTTAATGGCACACAGTTTTTTTAAAATAGAATTTGGGCTTGTGAAAAGGAAGTGAATACCCCTGCTGAAATGAAGGTTACTAGCTTTTTGTACTTTTGTTGATCTCAGGGTATGAGGAACATGAACACAAGTGAAACAGGAAATCCGCCACCCTTTAATGAGACTGTCGACAATGCTGACTACCTGGGTCTTGAAAAAACCTTAGACATGTCTCATTATGTCAGAGTAAGTTTTGTAGTCAAGTAGTTTATTTCTCTTGTGCACCATAAACTAGTTACAACTAGTGTCTTTAGGAGCCATATAATAAAACTCCATTTGAATGAGGCTATGGCTGAACTAATATTTGGATCCATGTGTTACATCAGAATTTATATTATCATGAGTCTGTACTGCAGGTTGAGATTGACCTTAGCACATTCCCGTAGGCGTTAATTATTATAGTCCATTTGTGGACTTTCTCGGGTGGAATCGGTCAGTCAGGTTTAAGGGGTAAGACGATTACATTACGTGTCTATGATTAATTATTTGCCGGTGTAGATGAGTAATGGATTTGTAAAGGATGGAATTGGATTGTGCAATTGAAGTTATCTAAATAGCATTCTAAATTTATAAAAATTGTCTTTCTGAATTGTTGATTAAGATACACTGATTTTGACCAGTCTTTTATTTGTAATGCCTTCAATTGACTAGCATAACAAACCCGCTGGGTCTGCTTTTATTTCCTGGTTTCCTGTTCTTTATAAGCTGGTTTATAACTGTGGGACTGCCATGTCTGGGATTAGTTTATAGTTTGTGGCACTTGGGTTTGAAGGTTTTTATGTCAGTCATGTAGAAAGTGGCTAGTACTAGATTTGTTGTACCAAAATACTAATTTTTACAGTTGAGAACACTACTCTGTTGACTGGCTTTCATTCTTCTAGTGTAATAGTGATTTGAAGAATGCATTTGTAGTATTTGTTTGTTTGGATGGAGCTGTTCCACAAATATTCTTTAGGTTATGTAGGGCCTACTTTTGCATATCAATCAATCAATCAATCAATCAATCAATCAATCAATCAATCAATCAATCAATCATCAGTCAATCAGTCAGTCAATCAATATGTTTATTGATTACCATAGAATGTAAATGTAAACATTATGTCAATGTAACAACACAGTCATAATAGGTACATTGAACAAATTAAATCTTCATAATTGGTTAATTTGGGTATCGTTCAATATCATTTGACCTACAGCACACTGCTAGCTTGATCTAGAAATAATTTATTTTAGAGAAATATTCTGTTGAATGGTATGATTTGCAAAATTATGTGATTTATTCAGTGAGTGTGACTGTATGTTTCACAGGGCTACATGCTCCTTGTTCTGCTCTTCACATTTGAGTCGATTATAGTTGTTCACCAGAAGCAGTATTTCAATCATCCACAGCACCAGCGTCCACCCGCCGGAATAGTTTTCCCCGGTGTCAATAGGGGACAGGCTGACATCGATCTGATTCACTGTGCCAAGTACCTTATTAATTATGGTTTCTACAAATTTGGAAAAGAGGTGAGTAGAGTATGAGTGATTGTTTGCAATGGTCTGTTAATTACTTTGTAAACTAAACAGAGTCTTAGAAAGTTGTCTTGTTTCTTAGCACTTGAATGACGAGTATGTACTAAAGGTACCTGGGAACCAATGCAGCTCGTTGTTAAAGCATTAAGTGAAAGACGTGTTGCTCCAACAATTTCATTCTTAAGGCGATAACTTCGGTCACTTAGTTTTTGTTTTTCCTCCTTTTGCTATTCACTATTTCCGTGCCTATGGTTGTGATTCAAGTTTTGACGTGTGGCATTTTGATCTTTTATCATCGATTCAATTTATTTGATTTAGGAAGAAGAAAAATTGTAGTTTATTGGAGAAATGTGGTTTGTTCAATATAGTGTTTGATTATTGTGGAGTGAATCCTCTTTGGGGAAAGTGCCTTGACAGGTTGGCAGTTGGTGTGAAATGCTGCCTGCAGGGATATGCAGGTGCCATGCTATTTATTTAGAATCATTTTATTTAATTGTTTTGAATTTAAAAATGCTTTTGAACAGATCTGTTTCATCATGACTGCGGTGACAATGGTCGTTCGTCTGGACGTCTTCTCTGTTCTTTATGGAATCCTGCTCGGGTTTCTGCTGCTGCTCGGGAGACGGAAGTGTCGGTATCTCTGGCCAGGCTACATCATCTTACTCGCTATCCTCATTGTCGTTCAGTATCTCTCATGTGTTGGTGCTCCCATTGGACTCTGCTGGCGTATGTCATTTTTAACTATTAAAATATGTTATGTTCATTGTTTGAACAGATCTGTTTCATCATGATTGTGCATAATTTATCTTCTTGTCTCTTATCCTGCTCGGGTTTCTGCTGCTGCTTGGGAGACGGAAGTGTCGGTATCTCTGGCCAGGTGCTCCTTCAAGGTAGCTACTCAGATATGCTTCCAACTCCAGAACGGACAAAGAGGTAAGTCTTCAAATGGCTATAGAACTTGTCAGTGCATGATCTAGGGAACAGGAATAGGTAGCTTCTGAGGGAGGCCATGCCAGACGCTAAAACCTACCACAGAGAATCGATGATTTGCTTAGTCACTGTGTGGGCAAACGGGACCATCAAAACCCCCTTCAGTAGAGCAAAGGAAGCGACAACCACTCCCCGACACCGGCTGACAGAGATCCATTAGCGAGGCTGTGCAAGACCAAGTTGGTGTCGCCAGACCAGAGAGACAACTCTGTACTCAATGCGCCGATGGACAGAAAGCCAATGCAGAGCCTCCAGCATATATCTAGTAACATAATCATATTTTGGTATTTGGCTGAAGAATTTAAACAGTGCCTCTACAAGGCAAATTACTTAGAATGTCTTTATGTAATTTATTCACTCTCTGCCAATATGAATGGTTAAACAGATATTAATGTTATGGTTGTGTTATTTTTGACAATTTTACTATTTATGTACAGTGTTGTACAGTATGTACACTTTAGTGATATCATGGCATATAATGTTTTATTCTTCAGAATATCCATGGCTTATTCCACCTACTATTCCTGTAATATCCAATCTGAAAGTGTTCCTCTTTCTTCCGGACTACTTGAAGGCGCCTGATGCTACGAAAATGATAGGTGAGTGATTTTGATATTATTCAAGTGTTTTCTGTCTAATCTGTTTACTGTAGCCATTTCTTTGACCAACTCTGTCCTTTTGAACAAACTATGCTAATTTTTTGGTACTTATATTTTTTTAACACCATGATGACCATGTATATATGAATGCATGTGTGTATGCGTGTATTTATGCATGTATGCTTGCATGAATCCATGTCTGTATGTATGTAGTAGATATGTATGTAAGATTCTGGCTATTTATGCAACTCTTTTAAACCTCGTATGTGTTTATTTATCAGTGGTGGTTGTCAGATGAGCGTTCAAATGTTGCTAATGTTGCCTACATATTGACCTTCTCAAAAGAACTTTAAACCTGCATGCCATATGTAAAACAATTTGTTTGTTTCGGTGCATTGTCAAGAAGTGCTGCCAATCAGATGTAACCGCTGGGAAAGTGTTTGCACTTCCGTAAGTTTGAACTTAATTGTGCAACTTAGGAGCTGTGCTGTATTGACCAGTTGCTTCGGATTGGTTTTCCTAAGTGGTAACTTAGGACAAGAGCTTCCTAGCCATAACCTGCTTGCATTCTGTCATTTTGTTCCAGTTTTCGTTGATGGAGTGGTACTGTTGGGTCAAGGGTGACGTACCAGTCCATCGTTTTCTCCTGATGAGATCCCTTGAAGTGTAATATAAGCATAACTAAAGAATAAGATATATGTGAAGAAAATAAATGCTTCATTTATGCTTAAATATAGATATAAATCTCTGTTTATGTTCTAGAGGTAGTTCTGTTGTGGGACTACAATCGGTGTGCTTCTGATTCACAGGATATGCCTTTAGTAGTTGATTGTCTGCTTTTGTTTCCAGCTGACTTTTTCCAGCTGCTCTTCATCTGTCTTCAGTGGAGAGTCTTTGGAGAGGAGAACCGACCTTCGGCACCTGATGAGGGTGGGTCAAACCGGAGCATCACTAAAGAAATCGCTGACGTCCAATCTGGAGCAAAGCGTAACCCAGTGGAAGACTTTGTGTCATACAAGGAGTGAGTGACAAACTTTGCAAATGTGCTGCTTCATCTACATGACGGTATCACAAGTGTGATTAGAACCGTGTTAGAATTATTATTAAATCACAAGACACTTGTTATGAGCAAGTGCTACAAAATTACTAAGACTGTAATAGTCATGACGGATTTACATTGTGTTTTAAATGATGATGGTGATGAAGGTTTGATTGTGATACACAGCTGATTAAGACCGAAGTGGTGATGAAATAAATCAATAGAGTTGGTGGTTTGATAAGTGAATGCATGTAGTGAACGGAGTGCTTTGGTTGTGCTACAGCTCCTACCTGGACTACGTAAAGGTGGGCGTGTTCTATTACTCGTTCTGGATAACCCTGCTCGTCCTCTTCATCACTGGCACCATTCGCATCAGCATCTTCTGCCTCGGGTACCTCATTGCCTGCTTCTTCTTCCTCTGGTTTGGCCAGGACCTGTTGCTGAAACCAGTGAAAACCATTCAGAGGATGTAAGTCGGAATTGAATTTTGTTAGTACTAAAGTTGCTTTCGTTGTTGTTTATAGGAAGACAAGAGTTGTTGTGAACATACTAATGATTATATTTGAATTAAAATCTGATTCATTGGATTTGAATTAATCATGTTTATGTTAGATGATTTTTGAAACAGATTTTGTAATTGATTTGTTGATTATTCTTATCTTTAACAGATTTTGTGATTGATTTGTTGATTATTCTTATCTTTAACAGATTTTGTGATTGATTTGTTGGTTGTTCTTATCAACCATTGCTGATTAACTATATATGCCATTCTGACTATACTTGATTTCTCAGTAATGAAACTCTTAAAGTGTTGTGCATGACACTGCATTGTATTGAATTAAATCTTCTTAAATTGCATTTGTTTATGAATTAACTGAAATACTGATTGACTGATACTGATTGATTGATTGACAGGTGGACTGTTGTTTTGGTTTACTCGTACTTTGTAATCTTACTCAAGTGTTGTCTTCAGGTTTGAGTTTTCAAGATTTTTATTCATTTTTGTGATTTTAATGTGGTAGAATTTAATAAAAATAACTGTTTAAATTAATTTAAGAGCAACAAATGCAAAAATACAGAAACTTCTGAAGAACTAAACAGGTAGAATTAATTAACAGACTTTGAGTCTGGAGTGCTTAGGGGCCATCCATTTAGTACGTATGCATGAAGCGGCAGGGGGTTAACCCATATGCTGATACTTGCATATGGGGGTATGCTGATAATGTACGTACGCGTAGGAAACGGTTGGGGGGGAGGGGTGAAACCTCGATAATAATTTGTCTATTATTGGCCTTCAAATGACCCACTGAACAAGCTCAGACAGTGTTACTGGGAGAAGTAGGACTGTGGGAGAGGTGTAACTTGTATGCCACGTTACCTCTGACTGCTATTAATTCATTCTAAACTCGTTAATATCATTAATCCTTGATTGTTTCTGTGTGGATTGAATATGATCCGCTCTATTGGATTCGGGGCGGGGTGCATCAAGCAGGTGGTGGTGTGTAAGAAAGTACACTTTCTTACGGGAAGAAGCCAATTTTTCCAGATTTCTGCATACATGCTAAATGGATGACCCCCTGACTAGTGGCATACAGATGCTTGAAAAACAGATTGTTCCTTGTCAGACTTATTCAAATCTCCTTTCGTTGTTTCGAACCTCTTCAGTTCTTTCCAAGTGAAGCGCATTTGCAATCCTGTCAATTTCAGTGCCAATTTCGTAATCTTAATCTCCTTACAGTATTGTTATTTCTAACAGTTGAAGTGCCTTCAGTTCGGTTCAGACTAGTATTGAACGCATTCGATTCTATCATGATTCACTTGAAATTCTGTTTTAATACAGCCTCATAGGATTCATTAATTCATTTGGGAATTTATATAGCACACCTGTAGTCTTCACTCGATTTAGAATCGTTCAGAATCCTCTAAGTTCTCTTCCAAATGAGGCTCAATTCTATGGTCCATATAAAACTCATTACATTATAATCTCGTTAACTTGGTTTTTCAGAATTAGTTTACCCTTGTTTGGCATTGCTATTTAGGTTTTTACAGTTTTGAGGTGTGTTTTGTTCTGGCAGCTGGTTGGGTGCGTATACTATGATAGTGTCCAATGCGCGGTTGTTCAGCTATTCAACATTGTCTGTCTTCAGTCGAACAGCTACGATCTGACTATGACAAAAAGTAGGACATTAATTCGAAATTGCAATATTGCATCATGAGCATTTGATTTGGGCAAATTTAAAGGTGTGACCTAATATCTTCAATTGGTTTGTGAGAACAGATGAACCAGAGCAATTTGAAATTCTGGTTGTGTCATCATGTGTCCTAATAAATTTAGTGAACAGTTAGGTGCTATGTAGAGCATAGTGATTGACTCAGTAACTTTATTGCGCTTGAAAACTTTATTGCACTTAATGCATTTCATGTACTGAATATTTGTATGATGCATACCTTTCTGTTTCTGGTTTGTGAGTACAGAACAATATCCCCCACACCTAAAAACCCACAAATCTCTTCTTTCATTGCAAGAAAATGCTGGTTTTAAGAATCAAAACTAATTAATTAGTCATTGCAGCCATTAATAGTTATTTCAGTGCATCGATGGTTTTTCTCTGGCTTTATTTGTGAGCAATAGTCCAGGTCATATATATACAGGTTTGTTGGCATATTCATACATATGACGTACATATATGCTATACACACATACTCAAATACATTGATTGATAAATTATACATTGAATGCATACTTCATTATTTACATTTAAATGAATGTATGTCAGTATGTATGTGTACCGGTATGTATGTATTTGTATCTCTGTGTGTAATGAGCATTAGTGTAGTACCTTTGAGAACATCTCCAAGGCTTTTGTATGTACTGATAGATGTATAATAGCACTTGTACTGCTTATCTGATAGATGGGATGGAATTGTGTGATGTCTTGCTGAACTGTTGAGTTCTCTTTGTAGAAAATTGTAAAATGAACACGGATATGGCTGGAATGTCCTGGGATGCTGCAAGCTTTGCTTTCCTCCTCTTTCTCATACGTATATACAGGACTTGGTACTTCCAGCACATTGTGACCGACCTTAAAGTTGATAACGATCTTGCTTCAAGGTCAGTTTCTATTCAGAGTTGAAATTTTAGAAGAAGCTAGATATGTCGTCACAGGAGTTGACATTTTTTTTATTATGTCAGCTTTCACTGCAGTCGAATCACAATACTGGTAGGTCATGTGGTGAGAAAGGTCAAGTGTTTATGCAGCTACTGTATTTGTTACCATAGACAACTAAAGAATTCCATGCAAAGCATCTAAATGTAAATAACTAAAACTAACTACATGTAAAGGAGCAGGTCTGCACCTATTGAATGAATAAATGAAAATACAATACAATTCTTTCCCCACATCTGTTTGTTTTCTCTGCCTACTTCTCTTTGCTGTGCTCTTGTGTCATATTGCCCAGAGCTCAAGACTTACCTTCCACCTTAAACTGTGTCTGTTTGGACTGACCTTCAAGTATTGACTTGATCACAGCATGGTTTTGGCGTGTATTTTTTGATGCCGTGCACATTAGACCAGTGGTTTCAACCTTTTGGTAATGATGGAACCTTACACAGAGCATTCATTTGCTCATGAACCCACAGTGGCGTAATAATAATAATAATAATAATAATAATAATAATAATAATAATAAAATAGCATGCGCTTTTTTTGGCTTGTTTTAAATTGTCTGATCAGGAAAAGCCAAAAACGGCCCGTCAGCTATTGCAGCTACTATATGAGCGCTTCAGCTGGCTTCAAGATGGTAAACAGTTCGAAGAATGGCACATTTTTATATAATTAATGAGACTGCATCCGTGATTTTCTTGGCAACAGATGTTGTGTTGCTGGAATCTTTATAGTCCACCTCTGAAGGCTCGCATGGAAACCCGGACTCGCATGTTTACGTGGCGGCTGCCATGAGGAGATGATTTAAGATGTTGTTAAAAGTCCAAAACAAGAATATTCCATGCGGTTGACCTGACAGGCGTCCATGTCTGAAGGCTTGGAGAAGTGCGTAATTCACGGATACTCTTAGTTGTTACTGTTATGTTAACCATGAATATTCCATCGGTTGACTTGACAGGCATCAAGAAGTGGACTGACGCAATATACCCACTAATAGATGAGCCATTTGCAATCATACGGCTTAAAAACCAATAAAAGTGCACATTCTTTCCGAGCGAATTTCGGATGTTGATGAGATTAATGAAGTTTAGATTGCAACTGCAGCCAAGGGGGCGCAAAATTAGAGTGGAGTACTATGACAAGAACGATTAAAAGTCAGAGAGAAAATTAAAAAGGGGTGCAGTCATCAACTCTTGCCCCTGGGCTCTCTGAAACCCTTCGTTAGTCCACTGTGAACCCAACACGTTTTACCCATTCAATTTTTCAAGAAGTAAATGTAATTGTAACTAGTTATGTTGGGATAATCACGTGCTGTTATGTTAACATAGCATCGTGGCTACTGGCTAGCAAGAATGACTGTAAACTGTGAAGAATATTCCTCATTGTTTATCCTTTTGTGAATTCACTTGATGATTTTCAATCAATCCATCAGCCGTTTATTGAATCAACAACAGCACAATTAATTAACAATCAGTCATTTAACAAAAAATTTTTAATCTGCTGAATTTTAAGTTTATATTGAACTGCAGCACTTGGTACCTTTGGCCAACGCCTGAGGAACATAAGGGTTCCGCAGAACCCCTGGTTGAAAACAACTGCATTTGACACTACTGCTATAGAAGTTTTTAATTAGTGATAGCAATAGTGCTATGCTAACACTGATGACTCATTACCGCAACAGAATCTAGAATCTGAACTAAACAGTGTAATTGATTGATAGAAATGGATGATCATAACTGCTTAGAGAGTTGTCTTTTCATAAGGCTTAGTAATTTTATGTCGATGTTGATAAGAATGTTTTATTTACAGGGGAAGTGAGTTGATTAATTGTATGCTCTTCAATCGGAGTTGAGGAGCATCGTCAGAATGAAGCAAACAAATTGGATAAGATCAGGCGGAAAATGGAACGAATTAAGCTCCGACAGTACCGACTGAATCCAAAATCTGCTGCCTCATCCGATGACCACTATGTTGGTAAGCTAAGTTGTTTCATTCAAATACGTTGTTAACACTGCGTGCTGTGGCCGCAACCAATTGCAGTCAGTCTTTGTTTGGCTTTTACTGGCTTGACTTCAGGCAATGTCTGGAGGATATCTGTTGCAAAGAGACACGACTCTAAGTAACTAAATGGTCAATAAGGTGTAAAACATCAGTTTTGGGTTTTTGGTAGGGTGCTTCCTTAACTGCTAGTTGCTTCCATACAATTACAACCCAAACATGGTAGTGCAACACGGTGGTCTGTCGACATTACGTGTAATCGGTAACCTAAAGGTTGCAGGTTCGAGCCTGATGAGCCGACTCTGTGTACTGACCCTGAGCGAGTTGTTTCTACACAGTGCACACACATGCCTCTTATTACCAAACAGTTGCATTTAATACTGGCTGAGAAAAAATCAAGGTTTGCTATGCGATGGCCCGTGTCCAGGGTTTTTGATTTGGACACTGCCAGTTCACGGGACGAAAAGTAGGAATTGAACGCCTTGCCTATGTTTCAAACGTGTTATTTACTCTCGTGATTACTTGACAGGTTAAAACTTTGTGGGTGATGGATGCATGCCTCATTTATTTGGGACTTACATTGGCCGATGTCATGGCTGTGTTTCGTGGGTCATAAAATCCAAGTAACATGGAATATTTTCCTATGCATCAATGGCTCTGCAATGATTTTTAAGTATCACACGTTTTTGAGTTCTAGACTCATTCCTGAAGGAATGCAGCGTTTCTGCTTATGCACAATATCACGCAGTGACATTTGTTGTGTTAATTGCACTTAGCAGTGTGGTGAAAAAAGTCTCGTGTTAACTGACCACTTTGTTATTGTGCTAGTGATTCGATCCGGAGACTACTACATGTTTGAGGACTTGACGGAGGACGAACTGGAGTTGCAGACGGAGGCGTCCGAGGACAGGGTCCTCGATGAAGATATAAAAAAGCCCGGGCCATTGCAGGTAGATGATCTGGGTGCAGGTTGATTCAATGTCGATGCAAAATCCCAACCCCCACCATTTTTATCCTTTTTTAGATTAAACATTTTCAGTTTTGCTCTTTCCTGATGAATTAGCTGTGGCATTGTTTGTGGCTCTAGACGATTGCAGTTTGCTTATAAGTATTAGATCTGCTTTCTTCGTGCATTTCAGCTGCCTTCAAGATAAGTTTATCAGTTAGTTAATTACAAGGTGGATCAAATTTCGGACCGAGTCGAGGAAAAGATTCAGCGGTTGAATTTCATTGTGGTCTCGGTGATGGAATTTAGTTAATTATTGTTGTATTAGCTTGCTTACTTTACATTCATACATGCTTTCCATATGTGAGATACCTGCTTCCTACATGTTCCTGCTTATTTTGCACATTTGCTTACTTTGCATATATGCATACTTTGTGTGGTTAATGATTAAACTAGATCCTTAATGCTGGCCTCCAAGGAGGCCCCAAAGTGGCCCTGGAAATGTGGGATCATCCGAGTCCTTCCAGTCCTCCTCCACTGTCGCCAGAGGATATTGGGTCTTACGGTGGTGATCAGGTACAGCTAAATGAACGATCAGTTGCTTCAAGACAGAGCATTTGTAAAGGAGTATTTATGAAGGAACATTTATAAAGGAGTATTTATAAAGGAGTATTTATAGAGGAGCATTTATAGAGAAGCATTATAAATGCTCCTTTACATTTGTAAGGGAGCATTTATAGAGGAACATTTATAAAGGAACATTTGTAAGGAGCATTTGTAAAGGAGCATTTATAAAGGAACATTTTAAGGGAGCAAAGGAGCATTTATAAAGGAACATTTCTAAGGGAGCATTTATAGAGGAGCATTTATAGAGGAGCATTTATAAAGGAGCATTTATAAAAGAGCATTTGTAAAGGAACATTTGTAAAGGAGCATTAGTAAAGGAGCATTTGTAAAGGAGTGTTTATAAAGGAGCATGTGTAAAGGAGTATTTATAAAGGAGCATTTGTAAAGGAGTAGTTACAAAGGAGCATTTATAGAGGAGCATTTATAAAGGAGCATTAGTAAAGGAGCATTAGTAAAGGAACATTTATAAAGAGTATTAGTGAAGGTTATAAAGCAGCATTTGTAAAGGTGCATTTATTAAGGAGCATTTATAAAGTGCCTCTTTTGAAATGTCTGGTCAGAAACTCTTGATCTCGACCCATCCAAAGTGAAAGAGAGTTGTTACAGGCATCAGGAAAGGTGTTAAAGCTGTAATTGTAATATAACATTTATATAGCTCCTCTGTTGAGCTTATCAGAAGCATTCTCATTTTCCATGTTTATATTGAAAGCGTTTGGGTTCAAAAGAATGTAAATGAACAGCAGAGTTGAGGACTGACTGAAGTTGTTGGCTCCAGATGAGAGGAAGGTCAACAAGACTGGCGTTGCAGTAATCCCATGATCAAAGTTCACCTCTTAACTCGGGTGCTTCACTTTGTAATAGCTTGACATGCAGATGGATTTCACAAGATAGCTAATTTCTGGTCCCAGTATGGAGTTTTAGAGCCACACAAGGAATAGCTGCAGTTCATCCATAAACTTGTGTAGAAGACGTGTTGGAAAGTGTTCCATATAATGATGTATCTGTGACAAGAGAGGATACTGGTTCTGAGGCAGATTTCTCAAAGGCCTGTAGGCAACACTACAATGAACAGTCAGCAGCATGAGTCAATCCTTTTGAATCACTCCAAACATTAGCTACCTTCTTCACGAGGTACAGAAAGTAATTCGTAATGCTGAATGATGGAGCCTCTGTAGACAATGGTTTTCAAACTATAGTGGCTCAGCTTCTTAAGTGCTGTGCTTAGCTGTGACAGAACCAACTTTCAAGTAAATGATGGAAAAAATCCTCTCTATCGAATGCACTGCTGACCTGTGTGTGGATGGAAGTATCTCCAGTAATTACCAGTTGTTTTGTTTCACACTGCCTTGAAAATCGCCAACTTGCAGTCTAGTGAATTGAAAGAGAGATGAATTTTGAAGCCTGTGGAAGTATGAAGGTTGCTGGAGTGAAGGCTATCATCTCTCTCTCTCTGGTTGAACAGGACTCTGAACCTGGATGATAGATGGTAGCAGGGACTTGAATGTGGCAAGTGGCATCGGAACAGACGAGAGCCTCGGTGGTTGTGAGTTCAGTGCAGTATTCAATGTCCTGGCTGGAAGTGTTGTACGATGGAAAGTTTGGTGTGGTATCCAGGAACAGATGAGAGCCTTGGTGATGGTGAGTTTGGTGTGGTATCCAGGAACAGATGAGAGCCTTGGTGATGGTGAGTTTGGTGTGGTATCCAGGAACAGATGAGAGCCTTGGTGATGCTGAGTTTATTGGTATCCAGTGTGCTGGCTGGAGGTATTGTCCGATTGAAAATTACCAGCCCAACATTTGCAGGATGCCGATGAAGAGGTCCAGTGCTCCCAGACATAACAGAAAATCTGTGTCCAGCTACTGAAAAGGCCTAATGTTGGTTTTCAGTTCATGCGTATGTTCATTCAGCTTATTGGTGTCAGTGCCTGGTAGTTTCATATTAGTGTATTAGTTTATCATTTTGGGTTTGAAGGGTCTTCAGAAAATCGAACAATAGTATTGCTGCATGCTGTATTGAACAGTAAGGTTGTATATGTAGACTCAGCAACATTGACAACAATATTTGTCAATATCAGTTGACAGAGCCAGGTACTGCTAATCAATAAGATAATCTTTAGGCGTTTCCGAAACAGAGGAAGAGAAAGGCTAAGGAGCTCAAGACGCAATTCATGCGGAAGATGGTTCCTATTCCTATGTGAGAAAATGCAAACCAACTATATTTATCATTAAGGCATTATACTGAAGTTGTTTCCAATCTAGCTGGCTTTGTTGGTTTTTCTAGATGGCTGTAGATCAGACGTATGATGCAGGATCCAGCGAGGAACCAGAAGGATCGGCTGTGACCTTTGTACCGGGTTCACCATCAGTTGAAAAATCCAGTGTAGTGGACACAGTAGATGGCAAACAGAAAGATGGGGATGAAGAGAAAAGTGGTGGGTAGTGCCACAGATTCCTTTATTTCTTTCCTGTTTGTGTGAACACTTTTAAGTACCTTGTTTGATCATGGAACAGCTAACTGTCCAAAGTTGAACAACTCTTAAACGATATTACAAATCTGGCCACTTGGGATTAAAGTTTTGAATCGAATTGAATCGAAACACTACAAAAGATGCTAACTTTTTGATTACTATATTTAAAGTTTAAAACAAATATAATGAAGAGGAAATTATGGTTATTAAAAAGCCTAATATTCAGTTATATTGAATGACTTCTATTGTGCCAATTTTAGTGAAATCACACTCCAAAATCTGAATCCATTGGAGAAACCAGGTCGAAATCTGACAGATCAGATAACTTGTAATAACATGTGTAATAACTTGTAATAGGAAAGTGAAGGCATCCTTGCTAAAGTTCATTTTAAACATCTTTATACTGTTGGTACTTTCCCTTACTGTAATCTAATTGATTCTGCTATGGCTTTCCCCATTATCTTGTCACTCTCTAATTTATAGCCTCTTGATCAGACTTGCTCATACATCTAAAGTTTTGTATTAAATTGGTTTATTTTTTATGTTTTAATTTATTTCAGACTCTTTATGTGACAAACTTGTGAATATGATAAAGATGATGATCGTCATTGTCTGTGCATTCATCGAGAAAGTGATTCTGTTCTTGAACGGTCTTTCAAAGGATTACAGAGCTGTATCAGTTATGCTGAGGGACGAGAAGGAGAGGCACAAAGAGAGTACAAGGGTATGCCGTCAGGTCAATGGTTCCCACCGATACTCAAAAATTACCAATACCACTATATTATTACAGCAGAACACTTAAGTATGTTCATTCATTCATTCTGAGAATTTATATAGCACCTCTTCAGGATATCTACTCAGAGGCGCGTTGTGGCTTGTTGGTCTAGAGAGAAACTGCTTAAGAGTCCCGAGTTAAGATAAAACAATTTTTATTATCTATTTACACAGAAAAATTATAATTGTTGTGTCTTTATCAATGAGTTTGTGTAATAAATGAATAGTAGTAGTAGTAGTAGTAGTAGTAGCAAGAAACAATGATTGCAGAAAACATATAATCAATGCCAACAAAGCCCAATTTTCGTATTAATAAATTGAACCTTCTGTGAGAAAGGGCCACAGAGGTGACCTCTCCCTGTATAAACAGATTATGTGAACACAAAGTTTACGTTGAGTAAAGCAATGTGTTGAGCAGTAGTGCAGCATGTGTGAGTATTTGATGTATGTGTGATTAGCCCTTTAACGTTTAGTTTTCATACATTTTAGTACATGTTTGTCATTACAGTTTTGAACAAGGGATTGTTTTCAGTTGATTGCCTGGAGTAGTAACTGATATTTTTATTGAATGGCTATGTAAACATTTAATAAAAAGCGAAAAAACTGAAATTTATATAGCTGTATGTTTTTGTCTTTTGTGTAGCATGCTGGTGCAGGTGGATCAACTGCAAGTCACTCTCCTTTAATCAGTACCAGTGAGGAAGACAGGACTGCTGCCAGGTATGACGCTTTCGAAGACACTGTCCTTACACCTGTGTATTTGTAGTTTTAACGTCGCATGTCATGTGAAATTGCTTTATCAAACAACAGGTGTTCAATCGTCATCATATTTGCACTTAGCTAGAAGGTGTAAGAGGGACAGAGAACCAGACGGCCAGAGGGACAGGGAGCCAGAGGGACAGAGAGGCAGAGGGACAGAGAACCAGACGGCCAGAGAACCAGAGAGCCAAAGGGATAGAGGGACAGAGAACCAGAGAGACATATAAATTTGCACTTAGCTAGAAGGTGTAACGGCCGCACGATTTATAGCTGTTGGCAGCTGAGAATGAATGAACATTGTGATTGTTTGACAGATCTGTTTGATTACTCTAACAGGAGCTCAGGGAGAGTGACCCAGATGTAGTTTATAGTCTGCATGTAGAGGTGCTCGATGGTATAGTGGTTAGCCTGCTGGACTGTCTGTCAGAAGGTCGAGAGGTTCAAATCCATCCAGGGCAGGAAATAGTTTTGAGATTTCGACTCACTTGAGTGCCCTCTATAGCAACTGCACTGACCGAACAATGAGGCAACGAGAGATGGAACTGGCTACCCACTCCTTTATGCCAAGGCTAAGAAATTAAATTGCTTACACTTCATGGCCATGGCCTCTTCTTCATCTTCATCTGCCAATGGTGATGCTAAAATTCCAATTCTTATGATTCCAATTTTTCATCATTTTCTTCTGATTCTTTTTAAGTAAACACATTCAATAAGCAGAACAACATTATTCTTGTTTTGAAAACTCGGGAAACTCTTAGACTGATGGGCAGGCCCGCCGACAGAAATTCCGGGCCCCTAGGCAGAGCAATCTGAAAATTTTTTTTTTTACTTCCACACACAAATTTCTGATGACCTTTTTTTTTGCTTTTCCGTGAAATTGTCAGGAAGCTAAATTGTCACAAGCCGCATTTTCCGCCCTCCCGGGCCCCCTCGTTACGTTCTATTTTATAAGGCTTAACATCATAAACTTTGTATATACATCATAAACTTTGTATATCTTATTATAATATATATCATAAGTTGATTGCGGGCCCGGCCCGGGCCCCTAAAAGTCGCTGGGCCCCTGGGCATTTGCCCCCCCTGCTCCCCCCCTCTCGGCGGGCCTGCTGATGGGTGGTTCAGCTGTTGGATGAAATGTCAAAGTCAGCTGCAGAAATCATCACTATCCTCAGTCATTCTCAACTTAAGATGGATATGAAGGAAATTTATACACAAGAGAAGTCTAGAATAAAGCTAAACTCACAAACATGCATCTGTAGAAAACTAAGGTGGATTTCTGTTTGTGTACATAATTGTTTATTGTTTGCTTATTTTTATTTATTCACTTGCTGATTGGGTGTTTGCTTATTATTTGTGTGTCTCGTATGACCGTTGACTTGGTTTTCTTTGTAGACCATCTGAGATTGCACTTCATTTGGATGTCGCTGAAGACACTGAAAACAGGTGACTTTTCTTCCCAATTTCTACCATTATTTAACGTTAATAATAATAATCTTCGTTTAATTTCAAACTGACACAAACGCAGGATGATTACAAATCAGTATGAACGGATGATCACAAGTTATTACAGGAGTCGAATTTAACTGTATACAGCAGCCAAGCAAGGCGCCCATCATGTCCTACATCTCATTTTACCAACGCGCCATCTCGCAACTGATAGGCTGAGTCGCTGAAGACACTGAAAACAGTGGAAGGGTACGCGAAGCGATCCTGCTACCTACTGCTCCACACCACTTATGTTACCACTACCACTACACTGGACCCCCCAAATATGATTCTTCTAAAATGTTCTCCTTGAACAGTTCTGAAGGAGCAGTTTTACGTGGTTATTACAATCCTTGTTTTAAAATGACTGTTAAATGGTCATAAGTCCTGTAATTAGTGTGTTGCTCTGAGGCAGGCCCAGTAATGTGTCATAAAGAAGCTTTTGTCTCCTTATGTTACAATAGCTGTTAAAGGACTAACATTGGGTTGTGAAAAGATTTGATGGTTCAGTTGTTCGATTAGTTTTTTGTTGAATTGGTAATTTATATGTTGTGCAGAGGTGATGGAAATGAGATCGAGAAGCAGAAGCAGGCGGAACGAACTTTTCATCGCGACATGCCACTCCTTTTCCGGTTGATCGTTGCTGCATTGCAGGTTGTCTTCTCCCATTCAGACCTCCTCTGTTACTTTGTGATGGTGCTCAATGTCCTGATGTCAGGCAGCATCGTGTCCCTCGTCTATCCAATCCTCACCTTCCTCTGGGCCTTGCTCAGTACTCCGAGACCAAGCAAGACGTTCTGGGTCTTCATTATTACCTATACCGAGGTAATGCTTAGAGCTAAATTTTTTGCAACGTCATATAAATAATGTGTATTAAAGGTCCAGGATGTCATAACAGTAATAATTACGACAATTTATATGGCGCCGTAACACGGCCAGGCCAAGGGCACCTCACAAAACAACTAGCAACAGGTGGGATAAGCGTTAGCCATTTCAGCAACTGCCAGGCACCTCAAGCAACATTCTGCCTGCAACTGTACCCCATAGGTTAGATTTGTCTGCCTTTCCATTATGTAACGCGCTGCGGTTTGCCAGTCTGTTCTATTAAACGTAGATATATACAGTCAGTGTGAGTTATTTGAACCAGTCAGCATAGATGAGGTCTTGCAAATCAGCAAGGATCTCCAGAAAAGACATTTGACCTTGATCCTTTTCAAGCATGACTCATCTCTGAATCATCTTTGAACGTTTGCCAAGGCACTGGCTCCTTTTCCTAACAGAAATGTACAAGTCGTAAGTTCACAAACTTTCCATTATTTGCTTAAATGTGCTGTAATGGTATCGGTCCTCAAAAAGAACGTCAAAAATCCTTTTGCTTTATCAGACTATTGACCAATTTCCAGAGTAACTTCTCATCAAAATTGTTAGAGAAATGGGTATATGACAGGCTTATTACATTAATGGCCTTCCTCATAATCAAACTGCCTATCAGTTATAACATTCCACAAAAACTACTTCACATTCCGATGCTTATAGAATTCTTCGACTTTTGTCTTCAGAACCAACTGTAGTCAGTGAAATGATTGTTTGTGACCACTTGTTTATGGAGTCCCTTAGAAGACTTACAATAATGATTAGTGCTAGTATGTGCTCATTTGCTCATTCATTCATTCATTCATTTCAAGAATTTATATAGCACCCCTTCAAGAAGCCTACTCAGAGGTGTTCCCAGTCCAACCACGGTGATACAAACAAGTCTTACGAAGCCTGTATCAATCAATCAATCAATCAATTTCGTTTATTCACAACACCAAGCTGACAGGTCGCAACTTGTTACAGGTAACAGATGGAAAAATTGTCTAAGCTCTGACAGTTAGTTATTAAATGGGTTGAGATAGCAAATATTATCTCTGCTCTAACTAAGGAAGAATTATAGGCTGGTGGCAATGTTAGTTAGGGAACCAATATGGTATAGACCGAGATAATGTATTTAGTAGATGTTTTTAAATAGTACACGTGATATGAAATTTCGATCGTCCTTGGTTGGGAGGAGGAAACCGTGTGGCCTCGGTCTTAGCTCATAGCGGAGGTGGGGGCGGCTTGGAGGAAAGAGTCCACGCAGAACATGGCTTTCATTTGCGTTGATAGCCGCGAATAATCGGCCATCAGCTGAATCCGCCAGCTCCGCAGCGGTGGGAGCATCAGGGCCAATAAGGCCTCTGCGCTTCATCCTGGCTATCTGCTGTTCTATTCTTCCTCTGTCTTTGGCGGTTGCATAGCCCCACCATGCCGGGGAGGCATAGTATATGACGTATATGAATCATCCCATCCAAGAAAACTAGTAAATGGATGTGAATTTTGTGTGTGTCAGGTGCTTATCGTCATAAAATATGTCTTCCAATTTGCGTTCATCCCGTGGAACGCACCAAAGAGCGCAGGAGAACTGAGCAGACAGGAGGCCGTCTTCTCTGCTCCCTACATCCTGGGCATTGAGAAGAAGGACGCTTACGCTGTCTTTGACATTGCCCTTCTCTTCTGCGTCTTCATCCATCGATCAGTTCTCAAGGTAAGCGGCATGAAGGACCATTGAAAGGATGGTGTGCAGCTGGAAGATCCTATCCGTAGATTTATGTGGTGCCTCTTGCAGAATAACTATTCAGAGGCGCTCAATAACTATTCGCAGGTTCTCTTATGCTTGTCGTGAATGTGAATTGGATTCAAGTGAGCAGTGAAAGCTTGTAGGTGGTTTATTTTGCTAGTTGGTTGTCGTCATATTTGCACTTGTTTGCATGGTCTGTTGCAGAATGCTTAATTATTAGACTTGTCAATAGAAAATCATGTTTTGTCCTTGTTTCATTCATTCATTCAAAAATTTATATAGCGCCCCTTCAAGGTAACTACTCAGAAGTGCTCCCAACTCCAGTCCGGGCAAAAAGGTAAGTTTTCAAATGCCATAAAAAGAATGACTACGTGATCTAGGGAACAGGCGTAACTCACGAGGGAGGCTATTCCAAACCATAGGGCCTACCACAGAGAATGCTCGGTTCTGCATAGTTGCTGTGCGGGCAAACGGGACCACCACTACCCCCTCTCAGCAGAGCAAAGGGAGCGACTACCATGAGCCCCCGTTTGTCCAGATGTTTGGGCTAGAGAGGAGTTCATAAGCAGTATGAATGCACTTAATAGAAACATTTTATTATTATTAATATTATCATTTTCTTAATTTTTTACCCATGGACACTGTCGCCCTCAAAGCTTAGCATTAGCAATAGATAGGATGCCTTATTATGACTATAGTTACAGGTTACTTCAATGTATTGTTATTGTTAGTATTGTTATATTTGTTTGTCTGTTTGATTGGCATCTGAAATATTTTCTCCATTGCAGCAACACGGGTTGTGGAAGGATGCACAGGAGAGCCAAGACGATCTGGAAAATGCGGAGTTGACAAGTCGCCAGGGCACTCCAGCGACATCTCCAGTGAGTTTTCTGCCTACTTGTTTGTGTATTTTATACATGATGTGTATGTATGTGTTTATCAAATCAAATCAAATCGTTCTTTATTGTTTCTCAATTTTAGTTACAGTCTTTGAGAACATCACAATTGAAAACAAACAATTATTAAAAAAGTAGGTACAAATTAGTTGGGTAGAGAAACAAAGGGAGATCCAAAAGGGACCTGAGTCCCGCTAGGTAGGAACCCCCAAGCAGTGATATAGGATCAGTTATACATGACAATTACCAGTGCTGACAACAAAAAGTTACAAAATTTTTAACGAAATATTATAGTGATACGTGGAGTCAGACACCATGATGTATATTTCTAATCAGAAACAAAGACCATTGAACCGAGTTCTACAACAATTTCATGTTATTCCTAACTATTCTTAACTAACAACAACATACCTAATCATTAGACAACAATCAGCAGGAGGAGGAGAATTAAGTGAATAATCAGTAGGGTAGGCAAACTTAGAGCAGGTATTTGAAAGGTACACGTAGTCGAGGATAGAAGAATTTAGTACAGCTCACATTCATTTCAATTGCTAGTTAGTAGGTGCATTCTTAAAGCATTTTTGAAGGAAGCTAAGATTTTCAAGCTACGTATCTCCCAAGGCAGATTATTCCAAGTCACAGGACCACTGTGCTTGATCGAGTGTTTCCTGTAATTTGTTCGAAATCTGACTGGGCAAAGATTTTCCTTGGTCCTTGTGTTGTAATTATGTATCTCATTTAAAAAAGTGAAGTAATCTTTAAAATTCAATGGTAAGGCTTTGTGAATATAACTGAACATAAAAATACCAGTCTGCAATTTGTTTATCTTTACAATGTTCAAGATTCTCACTTGTTGAAATAGTTCAAAAGTATGGGCATAGTACTTACTTTTGGTAATTACACGAATGGCTCTCTTCTGTAATTTCATTAGTCTATCTAGACGAGTTGAATAATTCGAAGCCCAGCTTATGTTGCAGTACGTCAGGTATGGGTGTATTAGAGCATAATAGAGTTTTTGTAATATATGAGAGGGGAGCAGATAGGAGATCTTGGTCATAATGCCAACATTTTTTGCAATTTTATTTTCAATATTATTAATGTGGACATTCCAAGTAAGGTGTTCATCAATATGAACTCCTAGGAATTTAGCTGACTTTACTTGTGAAATTTCTGAGTTTTCAATAGACAATGAGTAGTCTGAGACAGGCAGGCTCTTTCTGCTTGATCTGAATAGCACAAAATTTGTTTTCTGAAGATTTAAAGATAAACGATTAGCCTTAAACCAATCAGCTATAAGAGTTAACTCATGATTAGCAATCATGAATAAATTTTCAATCGATTTATGGGACAAAAAGATATTAGTGTCATCAGCGAATAATATTAGGTTAAGTATGGATGAAGCATTCGGTAAGTCATTAATGTAGATTAAAAATAAGAGAGGTCCAAGATTTGACCTCTGAGGGACGCCACATTTTATTGTTTTTAGTTTAGACGTGGCACCATTACAATTGACACACTGTAGCCTTTGATCCAGATAATTTTTAAACCATTTAAGTTGTAGTCCTCTTATCCCATAATTTTCAAGTTTATTTACAAGTATGACATGATCCACAGTGTCAAAAGCCTTAGCTAGGTCAATGAAGATACCTAAAGAAAACTCATTATTGTCAATAGCCAGTGAAATTTTATCTTGGAGATCAATTAATGACATGGCAGTAGAATGTCCCGATTGAAATCCATGTTGTAAAGGATATAGGAAATTATTTTGACAAATATAGTTATAAAGCCTTATATACATTAATTTTTCCAAAAGTTTAGCAAAGTATGGAAGGATCGATATAGGGCGATAGTTTGAGGCTTCTGCACGATTACCCTGTTTAAAAATAGGTACTACCTTAGCCATTTTTAGTGCAGAAGGTATTATGCCAGTCATAAAAGAAGCATTGAATATAGCAGCTAGTGGTAAGGCTAATAAGTTAAGGTAAGGATTGGCAATGCACGGATCAATATCATCCGGCCCAGAACTGTGTGTGATATGCATAGTCTGTCCAAGTTGAATGATTTCCTCAGGTGAGGTGGGAGCCACCACAAATGAATTACAAGGACTTTTACTTAAGTAATGTTGGTAGGATTTGGACCCAGGAGGAATTTTTTCAGCTAATGATTGACCTACATTTATAAAGAAATCATTGAATTTATTTGCAATTAAGTTAGAGTCAGTAACCATTATATCGTTAATGAGTAAGCCTTCAATCCTTCTTTCCTCAAGTCCAGATTTGATTATCGATCTTATTATGCTCCATGTTTTTTTTAAGTTTTGACTGTGTTTTATAAATTCTTTTTCATAGTATAATTTTTCAGCTTTAATACGTACTGTTTTAAATTTATTGCGATACTTAGTGAATTTTATTTTATTAGTCAAATTAGGCTTTTTTAGATAATTAACATATAATTTTGTCTTCTTTTTGCAGGATTTCAATAAGCCATATGTCATCCAAGGTTGTTTTAATTTGACTCCTTCCATCCCATCCTGCCGAGTCATGGGAAATGCTGTATCATAAGATATTTTAAACTGATCAAAGAATAGGGAGTAGGCAGCATTTGGGTCTCCTAGATTACAAGCATCCGTCACCTTGGACCATTCAGCTTGTGTTAACATTTGCTGAAATAGAGCACTTTTTGCTTCATTGACTTTCCGAGTTTTAGTAACATATTTTTGGGGGCCAAGAGTATCCGAATTGATTATGTATATGTGTATTATGTATATGTGTATGTATGTGTGTATGTATGTAGTAGTTTTCAAATTAATTACTTTTGCTTAACTGTTAACTCTTTCGCGGCGAATGCGGTCGAAAACGACCGCATAACAAAAACGCGTCCATTTCGCATATGATTAGCTATATTTAGAGTTCTATTTATACATTTTAGATAGAGGAAATGTTGTAGATTCCGAAAATACCCTGACATGGGTTTTTCCAATAATTTGGTGAAGTTAAAAGGGCAACTTTGGCGATGAAATTTTGACATTCTTACACCCGGCCATTTCAATGTAAATAGTCACGTCCCATTATTGATAATTGGCCCATTTCTCTGTAATTTAATGTTTTTTCATCAGCAAACTTCAAACAAGTAAATTATATCGTTCAACAAATGTTGTAAAGGCTCTAAAACAAATATATTTGACGATGCAGAGGTTTCGAGATTTGAAGGCCACCCATCGGCAATCGCATTGCCGATGCGGCCGATGTTATTATTTATTAGGAGAAAAATTAGGCTAGCCCATGTGATCACTTCTCTGTAGTTATATTTTTTATTCATCAGCGAAGTCCAAAAAATAAAATTTATCGGTCAGGCAATTTTGTAAACGCTCTCTAAAGAAATAGGCTACATTTGACGAGGTGGACAATTTTGGGTCTGAAATACGGCAACGTCGTGGAACTTACCGTTGTGAGGGACGATATCACATCATAGAGTGGAAGCAATATAAGATCATTTTCGACTAAATTCACTAATTGTTAGCCCGTCTCCCATTGCTACAAGTTTGTCACATACGTGGCTACATTTATAAGTGTTTTCGTTACATTATATTCTATTCGTTGATTTTTTATGAATTTCTAATGTTATAATTTAAAATTTTTATTTTTTTAAATTTAATTTATTTATAAATTTTAAGGCAAAAGCATAAATTGATATGCTTTTTCAAGATAGAATATTGTTGAGGAATCAAGTACGAACAAAATGATATAGGACATGTCTATATTTCAACAGATTTAAGTGTTTGTCTTCATATAAGGGGCCGTCCATAAATGACGTCACGCTATTTTGGCCGATTTTGACCCCCTCCCCTCGTCACACTTCGTCACAAAAAGTCACACCCCCCTGAAAAATGACGTCACAAAGCTCTGACCCCCTAAAACGAAACTTCCACATGATAATAAAACATGTTTCAATGCCCATTTATTGTCATTGTAATAAGTATTTAAAAATCTTATGGTGTCAAATATTTAAGTAATTAGAAAATTATTAATAATGGTGCCCGTATACATTAAAATAATCAAAAATTATGAAAATTTTAATACTCAAAATTAGAGCTGTTATTTTAAGATTAAATTGTTGTTAATTGTTAAATTTAATTACACAGACGTGATGTGACGTCACACTTGGCTGACCCCCTACGTCACACATCACAAATTTACCCCCTCCCCTAGGTGCGTGTGTTCATCTTCATAAACTAATTATGGTGAAAATCATAAAAAACAACATAGCTGCGAAAGAGTTAAGTCAGCTTTCAACTGGCAATGTTTCTTTCTGATTTTTCTTATCTATGACCAAGATATAATTGGGTTTCCTTTCTATCTCTGCAATCTGTTTGGGTTGTTTCCTTTGCCTGATTTGAAGCGGAACGTGTTTTCTTGCAGGGTGACTCCAAACGAAGAGAATTGGACTTTGGAGGCAGTGGGGATGCAACCAAGAGACCAGACAGTGGTCATAACAACAGTTGCCAGGACCCTGATATTGATGATGATGATGACGAGGATACAATAGCGGTCCTGCCTGCGGAGCAGACGGCAGCTATAATAGTAGACGATGAAGCCGAGACGAAAAGAAAGGAGGAACCCGGGTTAGTGCCAGAAGGATTATTTTGTTGATTGTTCTGCACCTCAGAAATAGAACGGCGCTTTACTGTTGTTTAAGCGCTAATGTCATTTTTGTCATTATTGTCAGTTTGACTTTATAATGCTTCATTATTATGGTCTTCAGACATTAATTAGCTAATTGCTGTAGTTGCCTTTCTCTTATGTTTCATAATCACAGCTTCATTACCAGCAGCGACTGTCACAAATTCATGACAGTAGTGATGGAATCAGAAAATCGAAATGCTGTATGTTCAATATAAGGAACGAAATGCCATGAAAATCTGCATTGTAATTATTTTAAAATATTAAGACCCTCTTTTTGCTTGGGATTTTCCTGCATGGCTGCATTATGTTCCCTAGCAAATCTTCATCTCTGCCATGGACCATGAAGTTACACTCTGCAGCTGAGAGGTCCTTGCAAGGTGCAGATAGAAATGTTCAGATGCATACGGTCACACTTAACTGAATTCACGTGTAAAAATTGTTTAATTTTAAAAGTTTTAATTGATCCGTTCTCCTTTGGCACTCTGCCTTGGGCAGGTCCAGGAATTGATTGAGACCTTTTTGTCTGCTATGTGCGTTGTCCTTTCCTCTGTCCATCATCCAGTCCAGCTCACCCGTTCTTTTCTGTAGTCTTCCTTCATTCTATTTGGCTATCTTGAAGTATGTATCCAGTATTTTTCAGTTGTGTTTTATTATGGTGTTTGTCAGTGCCCTGTGCTCTCACACCTAATACTTCCTTGTTTGGTGTTCTGACCAACTATTTTCACTGATCTTCATGTGAACTGCATTTTGAATGTCTGTAAGCATTCAAATTCTGTCTGTGTCTCTGATCCACTGATTGCTATGCACCATGTGAGGCTATTTGCCATTCGCTGAGTAACAAAGAGGAGTGCAGCTTCACAGAGGAAAGTGACTGCAGCCTAAAAAATTTACTGTGAAAGTCATTTTACTTTTGTGTTGTTCTCTGTTGTGAATCAGTTAGTTATGAAGTCCTCTCATTGCTGTGATTAAATTACAAATCAATATCATTGCCAGTTACTATCTTAATTTAAGATATTTAGTATGTGTCACTGTAAACAGTTTCAAAAATATGCATTATTTATTTGGTTTTTTCTACAGGTGTTGTGGTCGATGTACAAAATCGCTTTCTAGGTTCTGCCACAATGTGAGGAATCCCAAGTACAGTGCAGCTACTGACGTCTATGCGCGGATGTTCTTCTGCGATCTTATCACATTCATCATCGTCATCTTTGGTTATTCCTCCTTTGGACCTGGAGTGAGTTCTCTGCTGATGGCTTTTTCAACTGACACGGCTTTTCTTTTCTTATCAGGAATTTGGTTGTTACTGCTTGGTTAGGTTGTGAGTCGTGATTGTTCATAGACGTACTTACAGTGCTTGTGAAAGGTGCTGTAAGGACACACGGAATAAATGGTGTTGAAGTGCATACCATTACCATATATACGCGCATACTAGACGGCCAACATGACCCGTGTGTAAGTTGACGACTACATTGAACTCTTATCAGTAGTTATTCACATCTGGTATAACCTACCCTGTTGGAAGCAGAGTTGTAAGGCCTATTGATCTTGCTGGGCTAAGATGTAGCAGTTACTAAAATAGACTGAAATAATTATATCAGAAATTGCATATTGTGCCAGTATTGGCCATGAGAAACAGGAGATGGAATTGCCTGTAGTGTGCATAGCTGTTTGTATATGTGCTAGTTTTCTTATGCAAATAACTTTACTGAATTAGTGTGCTCCATCATACCTTTCTGACCTCTGTCGTCCTGTCTCTGACCTAGCCCCCCGTCGGGCTCTGCGTTCCTTCAAGGGAGAGCTCCTTGCCCCGGGCCCGTTTATGTCTCAAGCAGCGCCGAGCCTTTTCGGTTGTTGGGCCCTCAACCTGGAATGGGCTCCCACTTGAGCTGCGCTTGATGCCTCGCAGCAATTTGCCTGCTTACTGCCGCCTTCTCAAGTCTTCTCTGTTTAGCCGTGGCTGGGCTGGGAGCGCCTCTGAGTAGGTTCCTTGAAGGGGCGCTATATAAATGCTCGGAATGAATGAATGAATGAATGAACTGGTTGTTACTGGACTTTTACTCTACACACATCATGTGACATGCATAGTCGCATATACGTACATACATATGCACATACAGACATACATACATACCGGTAAATGCATATATACAATACATGCATAAATACTTACATACACATATATTTGTACATTATTAGAGCCAGTTTTGCATATATGGCATTGCCCTACTGAGTTTTTTGGTTATGGCATCCAAATTCCTCACCATAAGAGAGTTCCATTATATTTAATGATTTCTTTGTCTTTGTTAAGGAGACAAATAATTCACCAAGTGCTGCAATAATGAACGTGGCAACTGTCTTCAAGCAGAATAAGGTTGGTGTCATTCACACATATCTTGGTGGTTCTTTGAGTGTTATTCATACTTTCTAAGCAATGGTCGATAGGAAGAGAGAAGCAGTGATATTTTCGTTAACGAAAACTAAAATTAGAAGTAAAAATAAAGGATTTCGTTAACGAAAATTAGAAGTAAAAGTAGGAATTATTTTGGCTTCAAAAACGAAATTAGGAATTAAATTATGAATTATTTGCAGAACTAAAATTATGAATGAAATTAGGAATTATTTTCAGAAGTAAAATCATTTTACTTCTTGTGGCCCTTAAGTTGAGATGAAGCAAAGGGTGAAATGTAAGTCTAACAATGCAGGATAACCGTTCGAATAACCAGCTGCTTCCAGCTGTTGGCATTGCCCCTTCACAAAGGGCATAATTTCTTGAAAATGCTTGAAATATGCCAGCATTGCAGTAGGTCCCGAAAATAGGAGATTACTTGTAAACGTCAAAATATTTAAGCACAGTTTCACCTGCACTGCAGAAATTTAAATTTCTCAACATGAAACTAAAGTCACAAACAACATCAACATTGTCCAGCAGCAGCAGCAGCAACCAAGACTGTGTAACAACTCAGATGGATTGTTATTTGGCAGACATAAGGGAGAATGATACTAGGAATTCTCTTGCTTCCTGGAAGGAAAGGCAAACTTCGTACAGCAAAATTGCACCATTTGCAGAGGATCTTTTGTCGGTTCCAGCCTCACAGGCCTTTGTGGAAAGAATTTTTTTAGGTGGAATCTTGACTGATGGATGAAGAAATTGCATGAAAAAATCTCTGGAAATGAGAGTGTTCTTGCAATTGAACAAACATATCTTATACGTGCATGTAGTAACGTTAAAATACATTTTACTGCACTGAAATTAATAATTATTTGGAAAACTAAAATAAGAAGTAAAATTAATTGAGAACTAAAATAGGAATGATAAGTAAAATTATTTGTGAAGTAAAATTAGAATTAGAAGTAAAATTCAAGGACACAGAACTGAATTAAAACTGAATTAGGAATTATTTTGAGAAGTAAAATATCACTGGAGAGAAGTCACCAAAGCAGAGAATTTTCTCTGAGCACCACTTGTCTTCCTTGTCCCAGACTGAAAGAGTTGGGCGCTGCGTATTTGTTCAGCAAAAGGCAGGAAGGCATAAAATTCCAATGTCAAGAACATGGCAACAGTGCTACATTGGATTTACTAGAAGGACAATCTTTTGTATATGTGAAAATTTTATACGACCATTTTCTGCACTTAAAGATTTAACTGCATTTCGGAGGGGTTTTCTTGAAGCAGGGAGTAAATGATTTAGTGCCATACACTACAGTATATATATAAATTCTGCATGATGTTAAGGACTAGAGTAAGAGCTGTGTAGCAGGATGTTCCAATGAGCAGGCTTTTATAGATAGCAGGAAATTTACTGCAACTGTTTTGTTTCATCTGTCTGTAGATTCCAGCGTCATTTCTTGGAATGATGCTGGCACAGTTTATTCTCATCATTATTGATCGTTCCATCTATCTGAGGAAGCAGATACTTGGGAAGCTCGTCTTCCAGATTTTCCTCATCATTCTTGTCCATGTCTGGATGTTTTTTGGCCTACCGGAAATCACAAACAGGTCAGTGGAATCTATTCTGCTTGTAGATGTATTTTCAGTATGTTTTCCAATGATACGGTTATTATATATGCCATTGTCTTTATTATTGATAAAGTTTTTATTAATATTATTATCATTATCATCATATTATTATAGCAGTAGTAGTCAAAGCACAATAATGCTGCTTAATTGTATTTTAAGCCCAGGTAGAAATTCTTGAGGAGCAAAGGTAAGCGGTAATGCACAGCTGTAGAAACTCCTCAGAAACGTTGTCCCGAGGTATAAAGGTCGTAAGACTGAATTGCAAGCATGGCAACAGCAATCCTTCCATTGATAGAACATCTTTGAAACATCCAAATAAGTTGTGATTATGAGGTTGGTAATCATTTACCAATCTAGAGTTTGTTATGCAGATGTTTCATGAATGGCCACCCATCTGAGTACCAACTGTATTGTATTGTATTTGAAAATTTGTAAAGCACCTCTTACAGTATGAGCTATTCGGAGGCGCTCTCAGCGTGAAAGAGCCCGAGGGAATAAAAGAGTCTTAAAGCAGTGGGCAGATGAGGAAGAGACCCCAGACAAAATCTTAGAGCATATAAAGGGGAAGGTCATTCCAAAAGGAAGGATCTACAATGGCAAAAGCACAGTGGGGTCATAGCATAGCAGTCCTTGTCAGAGGGACAAAGAGATCAAGGCGGTCTAGAGAGCAGAGAGGACGAAGAGAAACTGCAGAGGTGGGCTTGCACCTTGGTACTGACCTTCACTGTACCTGTTTATGTTGTGTTGACAACACAAAGTGGCCATATATCTTGTTCACTGGGCATTTAAGATTTAACACTTTAATGACGAGAGTGTACTAATAGTGACTAGAAACCAATGCGGCTTGTCGTTAAAGTGTTAAGTTGTCTTAATCGTATCTTGCTTGATACCAGGTAATTATTGTATGTTCAAACAGCTTCAATGCCCTTTTCTATCTAGAGTTGTTTTCTTAATGTTTCCCTTCAATTTCACTAATGAAGAAAAGTAATATTTTGTGATTATTGTTTATTATATTATCGTTATAATTATTACAATGCTACCGATTTGTGATGGTTTGTTTTCAGGAGGTTTGTTGAGAACGTCGCTGCACAGTTGTGGTACTTTACGAAATGCATTTACTTTGGATTCTCATCCTACCAGATTCGATGTGGTTATCCAACCAGAATGCTTGGCAACTTCTTGACAAAGAAATACAATTACCTCAACCTCTTCAGCTATCAAGGGTAGGAGACATGAGTCTTGATCAGTCTGAAGATAGTTGTCTTGTTCAATATTGCCTCAGTTGGTGAATTGTTTGGCATAAAAGAAAATGGAGAAGTTACCACTGGAAGGCTTCTGCACACTTAATATTAATAATAATAATAATAATATCTTTTCTTTAATAAGCCTGACATGAACGCATCTGCGCTGTACATTTACATGTTATGCAATTAAATCTTAACTACTAACAGAACAGACAAACACCTTCTGCAAGTAAAATACACGGCGCAAAATATGCAGCCTTTACAAACTACATATCCGTTTCAATGGGCAAGCTCGATCTCGTGTAAACTCTTACTCTCTGTGCCAGATGTTATCCAATGCGCTATCATTGCCCCCACAACTGTGGCTTTCTATTCAGAGTTGACAGCTGACACCATGGCTTAGAATTGCTGTGCTGTGTTGTGAAACTGTATCATCAAAAAATAGAAACACTTGGAAGCCCAGTGGCATCTAACCCCACCCATCGGGAATGGGAGAACAAAACCCCACTCTGGCCAACATTTATTAGAGACTCAGAATTCACTCAGAACTCTATTGCAGGTCGTTATATTATCGGATATCAACAACAACCCCAGTTTATGTCCAAATGTATATTAAACCCCCCCTCACTTCTGGCAACCATGGGAGATTGTTCTCCCAACCCATAACATTGGTAGATGCCACTAGGGAAGCCTGGTGCAAATCTGATCTATTAGGGAAGCTGGAAGTGAAACTTTTAAACAGGTGAGTCTTCATGATGGGTTGAGATTTTTACCCTTAACATCGTTTATGCCACTGGGAAGCCTGGTGCAAATCATAGATTAGGGAAGCTGGAATGATTGAGTCGTCATGATGGATTGAGTCATGGATTGTCATTCTTGTAGGTTTCTGGTTATTCCGTTTCTGTTGGAGTTGAGAGCTCTGATGGACTGGATGTTTACTGACACAACTCTGGCACTTGGCAGCTGGCTGCAGATGGAAGACATCTATTCGAACGTCTTCATCATTAAGTGCAACCGCAGAGCAGAAAAAGTGCGTTCGACCATGAATTTCCTTCGCTTCCATCGTTTATCTACTGGAATTGATTTTTGACTTCAGTTTACCTGATTCAAAAGGCCTGAAAATCACTGTAATCAATACAATACAGTACAATACTCGTATTGAACCTTAATGAGCTGACGCGACTGTAACAAATTTAATGGGTCAGGACTCGTCGGGCGACATGAACAGTGCCCATAGGCATTCTTGTAATGGAGACAAACTGTTATATTAATATATTAAGAAGTTAAGCCTTATATATTAATATATTAAGTTAACAAATTGAAGTTTTGGCAGATTGTTTCGTTGGCAAGTTCTTTAACTGCATTTCATAAAGACTTTTTTGATATAATACATCGGAACAAAAGTCTTTGCAAGTCTGTTTAAAAGTATCTGGTGACAATGCACATGTTTCGGTGAATGTAACTAGCTTATACCGGTTAGATGTCCAGTAACGACAATAATAATAATTGCAAAAGCCTAAATAAACTCACTTGAATGCATTTGCATGTATGAGATTTTGTTAGCTGTCTTGCTTTCAGGCTATGTGTCACCATTTTTAAAATGGTTCAATTTTTAATTTAAGTGTGTTGAAAATGGCCAGTGTTTGGGCGTATAACGAAAACACTGCAAGAGAGGACATACTTTCATGCTGCCTTTTGTTAAAATATCTAAATTGTTTAAAAGCAGTTTTGTTAACCGATGCATCTTTCGTTATATTTAGCTATGCATGTGTGACTTTATAGTCTGCTACTGTTGTAGTTCATTTTAAAAATGTATACTATCATTGTGTAAATAAAGGCTACTTACTTACTTACGTAATCTCCAATTTTTTAGACATATCCCGTTCAGCGTGGACAGAAGCGTCGTGCGCTGGTCAAGTACGGTCTCGGAGGGATCATTCTGTTTCTGCTCATTTTCATCATCTGGTTCCCTCTGCTGCTTTTCTCCCTGTCTGAGTCCATCTTCGAGCCTTGCCCTCCGGTGGCTGTCACTGTCAGCCTCAAGATCCAGGGCTTTGAGGTAAGTTCTGTTTGGAATGTCTGGCACAAATGATGATGATTATTTGTTTTCTTATGTTCTTTGTCATGTTTGTGCTGGTGCAAATTTTGATTGAAGATGTTTATATATGTCTAAATATAGCTTAAGTTTTCTCAGTATCTTGTGGCTCTATATTGATGCTTTGATGCATTCGTACATGCTTACATACACTCTACACAAATGAAAAGCATTGAAGACTTGAATCACATCAAGCCATTGTTTTTTGACTGATGCTTAGAATTAGAAAAGAACTGAGATAACTTGCAACTATTCAACAGTAACTGAATGAAATGTGGTTAAAACTTATTAAGCCTCACACCCAAATTATATATAGACTGATTGAAGTGGCATCATATGATGGTTTGGAAATCATCACAACATTTATGTGTGTGTTAAGTCATTCTTAAATTTTCCGCATTCCTAAGCAATTTTGTAACCTGGGGCCGTATTCATGAAGATAGGAGTAAGCTATTCGGGAGTAACGCCTACTTCGGGAATAACTAATCCCTGAATAAAACTTAGTCGTGTTCGGTATTCATAAAACAGGCGCAGACGGCCGATTAGTTACTCTGGGCGTAAAGTGCGCTGACGCTGGGTTTTCACAATATTTGAGTGGTTATCGTTGATCGCGCATGCGCAAAAAGGTCCGTTACCGACGAAGAGTAAAATAAGTAAGCAAGTAAGTCTAGCCTGTATTACTCCCACTATCAAACGCGCAGCATTTGCATCGAAATAGAATGTAAAATAAAACAGAAGTAAAAATAATATATATTATTAATAGTGAGGGGGTCGGAACATCGAATTTCACGGTTGTGAGGACAATGTAAACAAATAAAAATTGAAAGACGGCGGTAAAGCAAAACAAATCTAATTTAATATAAATGTAAAATTAAGAGGCGTTTTTTTTTGTTACAGTAGGCCTAAATATGAGAGTAAACGTTAATTAGTAGCAAAGGTACAGTAAGAAAATGACAAGGAAGAGTGAAAAGATTTTGAAGTTTACGGTGAAGTTGGGACAGATCAAGGCCTAACGGATACACGAGGCACTTCGAATGCAACATTGTCAGACATCTCGTCAAATTTTAACATATTCTGATGGCGAAATGAAAGGCAATTTAAAGTTCGCCGTTGGCGAACTAGACGAGTTAATTACAGATTCTCTTAAACACTTATTGATGTCTAAAACGTCGTCGAATGCAACGAATAACGACGGCCGCCATATTGTTTATCGCCTTTAAGCTGGGAATAGAGGGCTTACTCCTACCTCAGACTTGGAGTAGCGGTCAGTAGCCTTATTCGCAGCGTAGAGCGTTGCACCTGTCTCATGAATACCGCCGTAACCCACTACTCCCGTGTAGGCCAGATTTATGCTGGGAATAAGAGTTACTCCTGCCCCATGAATATCGCCCTTGGTTTTCAAAGACTGAAGATAAAGGTTATCATAATGATTATGAATGTGATTGGAAAATTGATGGTAGTTGCCTTGATCTTAGTAAGGAAGTCAGTGACACTGATGTTTTCATTTCTTAACAGCCAATGTTTAAGATGACTGCCCAGGGAACTGACATTTCACCTATCACTTCAGACCAATATGATCAACTGCTAAACAGGGCACCTGCAAACATGGTAATGCTTTCTTACTTGGTTTTGAGTCCGTAGTTTTGTGGCATCTGACTTCTCTTTATTTATCGTAGTAATATGTGACCATTAGCAGAGAAATGTGACCACTTGTTGCTAGATAAATAGGCCAAAAAATGCTGTGTTGCTAAGGTAATGATTATATAACATTTTTGGCTTTAGTCGATGCATCTATTTCGCGGGCTTGTTAACTGAAAGGCTGCATACTTCGTTGTGCTACTAGGTAAGGCCAAATTTTGTTATTAAGGACTTCAGTTTGAATTTTCCAAAGCATTTTCACGACAATTTCACGCCGAGAAAGAGGATCTTAAACTTTGCGTTCAAGGTTCGAATCTAAGCATGTCAACTGAATATGGCAGTTTGGATAGTGATATTTTACTTTATCTCAACAAAAATGCATACATTTTTTGGGCCAAAGGTGCTGACATTTGTAGTATGCCTATCTGCAGGTATTATAGAAAATTCTTGTAAGTCAGTTTGCGACAAGTGGTCCCTTTTTGGCTGAGGACATATGTTAAGTTGACAAATTGCTTCATGTTTGGCATATTGTTTGGTTGGCAAGTTCTTTAATTATTTGGATAAAGACTTTTATTGATAGAATAAATTGGAGTATATTTTGGTTACTGTTCATGAAGTTGCTGTATTGATGATTTATACGTAAGTAATTGGCTAGAGAAGTATTTTTTTGCCTATTAATAATCAATTAACTTTAATCAGAACTTATAACTGGTGGCTGATTAAGTAATTGGTCAAAGAAGTTTTTTGGCCTATTAATAATCAATTAACTTTAATGAGCTGATTGTTGTTTCACTGGCCATTTAATGGTTGAATAAATTAATCAATTAACAACTCAGTTTGGCTGACATTTTTAGCAAATCAGTTACTTTATTCACCAGTTGGTTTGCTGTTCAATTTGGGCAATTTTAGACGGCAAGATCCTTTTTGTACATGTATCGAAGAGAGGACATTTACAACTGCAACCTGCTTGGAATGTCTGCCGCAACTTGGGATATCACTCCTCCATACATGGATCGGCTAAAGAAGCAGCTGAACCAAACAAATGATACTGTGCGGATTGATTTCTCCCTCGCCTTCACAAGGTAATTTGTCACGAATGCTAAAAAATTAAAGAAATGGTGTTAGTTGGAAATGAGTGATCATCATTCAGATCTTTTAAGGGATTTTTATTATGGAATGTGGTTTTGCTTAGAAGCAGTGAAGAGGCTTTGTGTAATTTCTTAAGTGCGCTCTGGTTGCCAGCTTATTCACAAGCTATTCATCAAGTCAGATCAATGATTATGATTATGATGTTACAGATTATATTCTATTTCGTTTCGTGTTTTCTACTGCTTGCATTTCTTTCCATTTTTCCTGAATTAACAAACTGCAGACTGTCTTAAACGCCGTGTTTCACCTGATTGGAGGTGTACCTAAGCTTGGGCATAATTATATATCCAGTTTCACGCGAAGGAATTGCATTGGTTGCCGACTCACAAATGCATTGAGTTTAAGATCTTAATGCGTATGCGTAATTGCCTTACAGGCTGTGCTCCAAATTACTGTAGGTAGTTCTGTGTCTGGGTCTCATCCATTCCTGACCGTAGATTTCTTCTCTCTAATGCACAGGGTGGGTGAACTAGTTGTTCCCCAGAGCTTCAACAGTGCAGTACAAAATTTTCGCTGTATTTGACCGACTTTCTGGAATAGGTCGCTTAGAATCCGATGTCATGAGTTCCATTGTCTTTCTTGACCTCTATTCCATAAGTGCTTGAAAACCATTTTGTTCGATCCATTTTGGTCTGCGAGAGTGGAGAGCTGATGCTCGAAGAGGAACTATTTGCCCAAGTTTCTGTACTGCTTGGTAATGCATGTCGCCTGTAAAATAGGTATTTTTGGAAGCCATGGTGTAATTACTGCTTAACCTGATTTGTACGCAAATGGAACATTTTTTGTTTTAAATCTTTTACTGCAATGTTTTATTATTAAGTTGTTTGGCTATGATTTAGCCCTAACATTGTTATTTAAGCTGAATTTTCTATAAGTATATGATCATAAAAATCGTCTTGCCATCAGTAAATGTAACGTGGAAAAGGGCAGCCCTGCAATAGCGGATTATTTTATCCTTTAGGTCTGTCCTGTTGACGGCATCAGCAGGTTAACTCTTTTATTAAATGACTGACTGTTAATTAATTGTGCTGTTGTTGATTCAATAAACGGCTGATTGATTGATGATTGATTGTAACATGCATAAACAAGTCTCCACTATATTGCTCCTACAAGATATTAAGCTCTTAAAGGAAGGTAAGATATCCCAAACACAAAATGGCATTTCTGAGTTGCCATGAGTGTATGATTCTGATGAAATTGCCGATAATGATAACTTTGTGCTTGCATTATAGAGATTATGACTTTAGAGTTTGCTTTGCATCTGTAGGGATCCTGCTCCCAGCCTGAAATCAGAGACAGTTACTGGAGAATTTCAGCGCACCCTCGACAATAAAGTTCCTGCTGATAAAGAGATACTTACAGGTCTTGTCGAGATGCTCAATGGCAACAACACTCCCCCCGTGTGAGTACAACTTTGTAATTATTACCATTATTGGCCACTCCAACGCTACATAAGTTACTAAATACAATACAATTTTGTTGGAAAGCAATTTACAAAAGTTTGAAATATTATTTGTTTTTCATATAACTGCTTTTGGGCCTTGCAGCTTGTTTGTGTGTATGTGTTTATGTGTGTGTTTAGTTACCTGTACTAATGGGCAGTTTATTTATAAACTGCACACTTATGTAAGAGCTTGCACAATCTTGTGTCATTTTTGTAAAGCACTTTTTACATGGTATATTGTGCTTATTGTATTGTATTTACAAATTTATGAAGCGTCTTTGTCACAGTAATGCCCAATCAGAGGTGCTGCCAGTGCAAAGAGCCCTGTGAAAAAAGAAACTTCTTAAGACAACAAGAAGAGACTGCAATACCCCAGTTAAGATCACAGATGGAATCATAGAGGGAAGGTCATTCCAGAGCATAGGGCAGACAGATGCATAGGCACGAAGCTGGGCAGTGCGCAGTGCTTTAATATGTAGCATGGTATAACTGTCATGAGGGGTAAGAGTGTATTAATTGTAACAATTGCATCCCATGTGGGTTGTCCGAGCACGCAAGATGGAATTTTAAGTAAGTGACAGAAAATCTTCACACTTGACTCACTAATTAACTGATAACTAACTGATCAAAACAAGTGCATTTTAATTAAGACAGTTTGGAAATATATGCCAATTCAACGGCTCAAGTGCTTATGTGCTTTTGATATCTGTTTGTTTGATGCTGTTATCATCAATTGTGCTAAAACTGTTTCTGTTAACAATTGCAGGCTAATTCCAAACATTTTCCCACACTTTGTAAGTGTGCCAGCCAGTGGAAAGTTAATGTCGGTTGACTATCTTTTTTACGAAAAGTATACGGGTAAAAGATTGTTCATATTGATAATCTTTCATAAATGCCTCTAAAGTTTTGAGTATATTCGTTCATTTATTCATTGAAAACTTTATATAGCGCCCCTTCAAGGTAACTACTCAGAAGCGCTGAGAAGCTATATATTTAAAACATTTAAACATCTTACACAGATGTACCATTTATGTGACCCAAGGAATCAAAATGGTTCGCATGTCAAAAATGTTAGAATATGAGTATTTTATATATTTTTAAATAACACATTTCATGCTTTAAAATTACACCAAAAGTTTGGTTCTACCTTACTTTTTGACAAAGTTACAAATGATTGTGTCCAATTTTTCAAAATTATTTTTAATTGATTTTAAAATATGCAATCACGAATACTAAAACAATGCCCTAAAGTTACAAAATCCTGAAATTACACATTAAAACAATAAATTTCATCAAATGTGAGATATCAGAAATGTAAAAACATATTATTTACCTATTTCCATTAAACTCTGAAAATGAGCAAAAAATTACTTCTGATCATATTTTGCTGTTTTCCTAGCAATGTAATTTGCTGACATCTGACTCGTTTTGATTCCGTTGGTTATAATTAGTTGCCTTTACAAAAGCTTGCGCTGAATGATTTTAAAATTTTGCATTGATATATTGGGAAGTTTTATGTTAAAAGTCTTGACTAATCTTCTGTAAAATAATCGTACAATCTTGTACACGTATATTAACACTTTACTGACAAGAGTGTAGTGAAAGCGACTTAGGAAACCAATGCAACTCATCGTTAAAGTGTTAAATACCTTCCAAATTCGTATGCTGTATTCTTTACACTGTCTTACGAAATTGCATTGAATGTTTGAAAAGTTTTTAACAATTTCTGAGTATGCACTCGAGACAAAGTCTGTTTGAGTTGTTTGTTCAATGCATAAAGAATTTTACGGTAAGTTAATTGCAGACTCGATGCCATGCGTTGAATATTTTACAAATTGTTGTGTTACTGCCCCTATACGATCTATATTAAATTTGAACATGGTGAATTGTGAATCCTTGAGTTGCATTCAGTTAGTCTGTGTAAAATTTCAGGCTATCTATCAGGAAATGCGTCGCTACATCTGAGCATCGATAGCAGCACCGGAGCTAAGTGGTGGACGATTCAGCGGAATGAAACTGGTGGGACCAATGAATCTCTTAATATTACCTCGTTCAATGAGAGAATTGCTCCAGCCGGTGTCCTCTCGGTCCTAAGCAACTACGGGTAAGACTCCGTTGCACTGAGTCTTAAACGTTTAGACCTGATTGTAGTGCATTCACTTGGATCAGTTCCTCAGACTAATGTAATCAGAATCAGACAAGTGCAGAATTATGAATTATTATTATTACAAAATATTTTAACGTATGTAAAGTCATACAGAAATGCGAATCGGAGACGCACATTTATTATCTCTCTACAGATGTTTATTTAAAATATCATATGGATCATCTATAATCTAGACAAACTGAATGTTATCTAGTGACCTCTTGAAAGAATTGAGATTATTATATGTGAGTTTATTTGGACCATTACGGTAATCAGATTGGATACCTTATGATACCTGGCGTAAAATATTCAGTGAACTGGACTGTTTAGTGAGAAGATTTGGAGTTTAATTCATCCAAAATTATATTGAGAAAAGTTGTAATGATGGGAGAATGCCAGTTGACCAAATTCCGCACATGCGCTACATGGAAGATTCGATGGAAAAGACCAAGACTGCTGAATAGACAATTAATGAGGACATAACATCACTTGGACTCTTAACTCTAAGAGAAGCAGATGACTTCACAAATGAGCGAGGACAATGGCGATCATTTATTTGTACCTGTTGCCGCCAAATGGCTAGAATCAGGAACAGATGATGATGCTGATATAAATATGTTAAAATAATAAGTTGATTTTACTCAATGAATTGGTATAAGGAGTTGTTTTTTAATGAATAAATCTGGAGTATGTTTGTATTATTCTGTAGGGTCATTGGTCTGTATGTCTCCCTCGTGCTTGTGATCGGTCGTTTTGTCCGGATGTGGATCCAAGGACTTTCGTTCAAGATCATGTTTGTTGAACTTCCGAACCCTGACGTTCTGCTGAAGCTCTGCCTTGACATTTACATGGTCCGCGAGAGCGGAGAGCTGATGCTCGAAGAGGAACTATTTGCACAGCTCATCTTCCTCTATCGCTCTCCAGAGACGCTTATCAAGGTCACGAAACATAAGATTGACTGAAACGGACTCACGGGACCAATGGACGTTTGATGGAGGAGGAGGGTGCAAAGCACATGGATTGGTTGAATGCTACAAGTACTCCTTGTGGTTATGACACATATCCCGGGGTGTTAAGGGTGCCAGCAGAGGCTACAAGAGACCGGCTAAGGTTGCTGTAGTGTCTACATTTATAATGTCCGATTTGGGCTTTAGAGACTTCAGAGGTTATGTGCTGCAGTTTGAAATTCGAATGTAGACTTGTAATCATGAAGTTCTAAAATTGGTCTTTGAAGGAACTGGCATTGAAGTGCAGTGTGAGGTGACGACAGGATGGGGTTAACACTTTAACGACGAGCGTGTACTAAAATGCATTGAAAACTAATCCCTCTTGTCGTTAAAGGGTTAAAAGGGTCTGTATGACGTTATCTAGGAGAGGGTGGAGTTATGAGGGGTATATGGGTCATTAGAAATTTGTTTGATCTTGAAGATCATGCTAATGCAATACTTATGTTGACGTTTTTCTCGACATCTGATCAAAGGGTTATGTGATTTGGTTTGCTTGACATTTTGCATCAAAATAAGTCAGACAAGTCATTGCAGAAGACAGCGACTTGTCTGCACGTAAGAATCTGGGTCAGGTCCTTGCAGTGACAAATAATTCATTGCAGAACAGTTTTGTGCTATGGTCCATTGCTTTGGAAATTTATTATAAATATAAGTGATATATCGATGTATTAATGCTTACTTTGATATCCCTTGGTTTCAGTTAGCCAATGTTGAATACAATTGTAGTGCATTGGAAAGCAGTCTGGACCAACTCTGAAACACTAGTCTAAATTTCTGTACATATGCAATAAACATTAAGGTGATTGTGCTATTACCAGGAAGTTTATATATCGCTCAGAATTCTGGCTATGCTGGTGTTGGTCCTGATGGCGTATAAATTCTTAGACCAAGTGTTCTGCATTGTGTTGTGGCTGCATCAAGTTTAATCGCACATAATTAAGCCCTTAGAAGCTTTGTTCAAGAGATTATTGCAGTTGCATCTGCTTGACAAGAGTTTAGTTGGAGTTTGATTGTTAACAAGTGTCTGCTCAATTTCTCGAATATACTCCACTTCTTATGTATCAGAGCACTTATGTGATGCCTACCAAGAACCAAGTATGCTTTTATCAATCACGCATGCACTTGTTGATTTCTTTTGCTTTATGTCTGAATATGCTTAATCATCATGAAATTGCTTATACTTAGCCTAATTGTTAATCATGGCACTGCAATAATTTGTTTAGTTGGCGTGTTTGGCATTTTTCACTAACGTTGGTCGAGAACTTGGTTGACTAAGTCAGTGAGTGAGCAGGCGAGTGAATTGAGTGAGCAGGCGAATGAATTAAGTGAGCAGGCAAATGAATTAAGTGAGCAGGCGAGTGAATTGAGTGAGCAGGCGAATGAATTGAGTGAGCAGGCGAATGAATTGAGTGAGCAGGCGAGTGAATTAAGTGAGCAGGCGAGTGAATGATTGAACAAATGATTTATGGATTATGCAGATTATTTAGGATCAAAATGTCTGGATCAATTTCGTTATTCATTTTCTGCTCTGCTAGTGTTTTTAGATGTAGGCTGGGATCATTGGAACTTTTTCTTAAGCATAGCGTAAACTTTGTGGCGAAGCGTTACAGAATTTAAAAGAGTTATTTATCCATGCAGTCTATGCTTATCTTGTACAGGTGCTCAAAATGTGTTGGTATTTATGCAGATAATGATATTGAGCTGTCGGCTTCATTGTTTGACAAGAACTGCTAAGTTTGTGGATGCTGATATAGTTACCCGGCCACAAACGGGAAAGCGATATTATTCGTAATGGTTTGCGTTTGATGGTTTAATTTTGTATTTATTAGATTGCAAAAAGTAGGCTGGCAACATAATTATTCGGAAACAGTTGAACCTTGTGCGACTGAACGGCCATTGCTTGCCTCTGTTCAGTTGTCGGTTGAAGGCTGTTTTTTTCTTGAATTGTGTTCTTTTGTTGTCATTTCAGGAACCATTGAGTGAGTTTCTTAAAAGCTGTGCTATATAAATAATGCGTTACACAGTTTCATTGGTTTGTTTGTGGGCGATATTCAGGAGCTACTGTGTTCCCACTCTGCAGATATGATAGACAAGCAGAAGTCTTCAGAACCATTTTAAATTCACTGTTGTTGTGGTTGGAGACTTGAGCCATGCTCTCCAGAGGCTTCAACGTCAGAAGCCTTCTGATCGTGGGAGAGAGATGAACACGCAGTAGAATGACGGGAACAAGGATAGAAGCGGAAATAAAGGCCGACGTCTCTGTCTGTCTGTGTTTGTCTGTCTCTTTCTGTGTGTCTGTTCTGTCTGTCTGGTCTGTGTGTCTGTTTGTCTGTCTGTCTGTCTGTCTGTCTGTCTGTGCCCAGGCTTGGGACTACCACCACCCAACCTCACTTGCACCACCGTCAGTGACGGCGTGTGAGCCAACCATGACTTCGGTTATAAAAGGAGCCAAGCCATATACTGCAGCCACCTGGCGATTGAATTTACCCCAAATTAGCTACTACGAGTGCACCGTTTCCAGCGTTCTCTGCTGCCGCACAAGTACCTTGGTCCCCACCGAAGCAGGGGCGGCGCTGGCCGGGGGGGTCCAGGGGTCCGGACCCCCCCAGCTGTCGTTCAGACCATTTCTCCAATTCGTGTAAATCCGAATAGATTTTTTTTTATTGGGGGGGTATCTGGTTTCGCTGACAGCCTTGCAACTAATGTCATGACTTTGTAACTCTTTCCAATATATTAAATTAATATTATGATCATCACTATTTATTAGGTCTACTCAAATTCTTTAAATTATATTTAACTTACTTACTAAACCTCTCTGCACTGCGTGCTTATGATTGGTACGTCATTGGTCCGTGTGTACAGTGTTGACTCTTAGTGAAAATAATAACAATAATAATTTTTATGGCATCATTAATAAATAGAAATCCGCTTCAATACTGAACTGGTTGATGATATTGAAGCTTTTGTACTTATTTCGTCTGAAAAAAACATTCTTGACGCTCTTGATCCCCGCGCGATAGTTGCTAAATTTGCCTTAAGCCCAAGAGGCTTGCCACTATTAGACAAAAACTTATAAGCAATAGTTAAATATCTTTTAAACTTGTCACCACACATATTGATGTTTGATGTTTTCTTCTGTTTCAATGTTTTAACTGGATGTTTACAAAATCAAATTAATTAAGATAAAATAGTAATTACATGTTTGCAAATTTTTTGACCAAGTCAACGTAACAACTAACAAATCAAGTTCATTTTTAAGCTATAAATGTTTAGTTCAGAGTGGCTAAAATGAGCTCCATATGGCAACATTATACTCCAAAAACCTGGCGGGGGAGCTTACGACGCCCCCAGAGCCCCTATCGTGCACAGCTTCGCGCCTTCGGCGCTCGCAGTGCTCGCACTCGGGCGCCTGCCACGCAGCTTTCAAGTTAATTTCATTTTCGTGGACCCCCCCAGAACTAAAAACCCAGCGCCGCCCCTGCACCGAAGCCCGACCCTACCCTACTGCCTGGTGGGTTTAGGTCCCGAAATTATTTTGCATTGGTATCCATTTAAACTGCAGTTTATGTTTTCATCAATCCGACTTCTAGTTAGCAGGAATTCTTTTCATCAATCTCACTTCAATTTAAGACGAATTCTTTTAATCAATTCCACTTCCATTTAAGCAAAGAATTATTCTGATCAATCCAACTTTTGTTTCACGGTAAACTATTTTCGTCAATCCAGCTTCGATTTGCGCAATTATTTTACCCAATCCAGTTTCAATTTACGCAACTATTCTAGTAAAACCAGCTTCCATTTAGGTAAACAATTATTTTCATCAATCCCGCTTCCATTTCATGAAAAAACTATTTTCATCAATACGGCTTTCATTATGATTTAGGTAAACAATTATTTTCGTCAATCCAGCTTCCATTTACACAATTGATCATGTCAATCCAGCTTCCATAGGCTATATAGGTAAAGAATTATTTTAATCAATCCAGCTTCCATTTTAAATTGACAATAACAAATATGCCAAAGCAAAAATAATTTGGGGACCTGAACTGAAGAATTACCGCCTGGTGACTGAGGCAGTCGTGCGTGCACAGCTTGCCCACACAGAACACGAACAGGCGGTCGCTAGGTCAAAGTTCTTAGAGTCTATGCTCTAAGATCTTTGGTTAGGTGACGAGGAAAGTTGTTACTGGTTGGGCTACTACCTCCGTGTCACACGGTCGGCTGCATTTCGTGGCTGAGTGGCCATGTGAGTGTTTTCGACACTGTAGGGCATGAAGGGTGGCTGTGTGCGCGAAAATATTGGGGTTAAAGCAGTCGGAATTTATAGTCATATCGCGCGCCCCTGCAGCGGTTAAAGCACGCCTAAGGGCAATAACATAAAAAATAGCATCCATTAAAAGCAAGGAAACAAAAGTAAAAAACTGAGGCACACACCTACTTATTGCCTTAGGCACACCTAACAGATGTACATACACACGTACATGCACAAATACACACATGCTGAACAGAAGCTAAAAAAATTAAGGATAACTTAGAGATTACATGTTCATATTTTTTTTACATATTTATGTCTCTAAGCAGAGTTCTGAAGGATGGAGTTCCACCATGTTCGACTTTTTGATACCAACACGTAGTGAGTTACAGCAATCAAGGCAATACAGTTTGGAAGATCAGAAATGAACATCGGCGTATCATTAGGTTGAAACCAGGTATCATTAAGAGCAAACGACGACTAGTGACAAAGAAACATAATTATGCATGGCCGCTGATTTATGACAATTAGGCCTAGATGTTTAATTGATCATTGTTCAGACTCTGGCATCTAACTGATCCAGGATTTTATTTAATTGTCACCATTCAAAAGTAGCAACAGAACCGAATTCATAGACAGCCCATGAAGGGTGGCCAAAGATGTTCCATGTGAAGAAGAAGAAGAAGAGCAGTCCCTTAAGCTAGCTCTGAGGCAGTCATAGGTATGAAGTGTTAGCGACTTCATTTTCTTAGCCTCGGCATATGAGAACGGATGGCCAATCCCCTCGCTTACCGTCTCATCTTCCCACCGACAGTATACTGGTGTACTGAGTACTCATTAGAGCTGAGATGGCTGTATGAATTTACACTCGAACCACTTGAAACCAGGATGGTAAATAATGTTACTGATACCTGGTATGATAACTAGGCTAACCTCTTACTTACACTGCAACAGAACATCATATGACTTAATTGACAAGGCAGCTCCAGGAACAAAGCTGCCCTCTGCGTCATTCAATTTTAATCTGCACGTTGTCTTGAGTAAGCTTACGCTGCCATTAATGTCCTATGACTATTATTCATGACAATTTATAACATTTGTGCCACAATTAGCCTCATTTTAAAGGATGATGGCGCCAAATGAATAGCTGAATTAAATTAAATTGAATTAAATCTGGATTGAGTTGTTTTGAATAGGCCTGCAAGTCTCATGATTTCATCTACACGTTGAACAATTCACAGCATTTTGGACTTTTGGGAGGGGTTAGGTGAATGGTACCACTCCCGCATGAAGAGCAGAAGATCAGCATGGATGCGGGATCGATTCCCGCTACCCTCCCAAAGGTCGACTCATCCTTCCAGTCGATAGGTGGCGTTGGTAAAATGAGCGGTAGGACAGATGGGCGCCTTGCATGGCTGCCATACAGTTAAATTCGACTCTTGTAATAACTTGACTTGACAATGTAATCATACTGCGGTGTGTCAGTTTCAATTTATAATAAACACGAAACACGAATATATAGGCCTATATATATATAATTATATATAATTGATATATATAATAATCTTAATATCTGCATATAAACTCCTGACTGTCGGGTCTGAACTCGAGATCTTCTGCCCTGTTTTATCTCTCTCTCTCTCTCTCTCTCTCTCTCTCTCTCTCTCTCTCTCTCCTCTCTCTCTCTCTCTCTCTCTCTCTCTCTCTCTCTCTCTCTCTCTCTCTCTCTCTCTCTCTCTCTCTCTCTCTCTCTCTCTCAGGGCGTTTTAAAGGAATTTGAACATTTTTAACAGCACAAAAATGCTTCTACAGCTGAACAGAAAATCAACAGATTCATGTTAGAACTGCCTTTTTGTGTAGAACTGCACAATAAAGAGCCCTGCCTCCTCGCTCTGTCGCTCTCTCATTACTGAGTCATTAGGCTTATCTCGCTCTCTGTGCGTGGCGTGGGCTACTGCTTTACTCAGAGAACCGGTGGGTTTGGTGGTTTGGCATTATTTGCCTGGATCCTGCACAGTTAAGTGGGCTATTTAACTTAACCACTCACACACAGACAGTGGCTTCGATCGATGCATGCATGAGACCTTGATGCATGCATGAGACGTACTGCTGTACGTCGCTTTCTAGAGCGTTAAGACCACGATTTCCTGTATGGCTTACGGCTATGTATAGCCTATAGCAGTGGTTCTTAACCTTTTCAAGGGAGCCGAACCCCAAGAGAAATCCATGACCACTCACCGAACCCCTCAAGTTTGAACAATAATTTTTTAACAAATGGGAACAAAAGGAAAAAAAAAATTGTACCAAAATGTGATACAATATTAATACATTCAATGGTAGGCAATCTATTTCAAACAAAATTTATTAAATAAAAGTCGAAAAATAAAATAAAATAGCAAATGATTTTTCACTCACACTCACTGACCCTGATTATGTATACATTTCAGAGGACCTCTGCCGAACCCCTAGCACTGGCTTACCGAACCCCAGGGGTTCGGTGGTCGAACACTGGTTAAGAAACACTGGCCTATAGGCTACAGCGCTTCTCATGGGCTAAGAAAATGCGTATGTAAATGCTCTCCTACAATTACAAGCAACTTCCTTGAATTTGTTATATTATATTCACTGTGTCGCAAATCTCAATTATGTTTGCATCCCAGATGGCGGCTCTTACAAGAAAATAATGTGGCACAGACGGCGAAACGAATGAAGAAAAATGCGTCACTGGTCTTGGGAAATAGATGCCCTGGATCTGTATGCATGTATGTATGTACACGTATGTATGTATGTATGTATGTACATGCATGCATCATGTATGTATGTATGTATGTATGTATGTATGTATGTATGTATGTATGTATGTATGTATGTATGTATGTATATGTGTGCATGCATTTATGTATGGTAATATAGCAAAACCATTACCATAACCACACATTTTATTGAAACCAATGAAACAAAGAGGTTTAACAAAATGCGATAGGTTAACAATGACGATGATTGGATTAAAACTTTTAAAAGGAATGTCCTAAAAGGGCGTAAGCCCCGCTGACAAGGTCACCTTAAAATAAGGTTAATATTAGCCTATCAGAAGAAGGTGATCGGGAGATTACTGTAAGACTAAGTACGAAAACAAAGAACAAAAAGAATTTTCCAAAAAACAAATCTTAACTAGTTAACTAATGTACACACGAAATAAATTCAAGTAACCAGGGAGAGGATCGAGATAAATCCGTAATGGAGTCTTAAACATGATGAAACTGTGAACGTTTCTGAGCCGGAGCGCGAGACTTTTCCATATTATCTATGTGTGTATAATGTAGGCCTATGATTTATGTATGTAAAAGCTGTCTGTTCTGTTAGTAGTTAAGATTTAAATTGCATAACATGTAAATGTACAGCGCAGTGCGTTTGTCAGGCGCTTATTAAAGAAAAGATATTATTATTATTATTATGTATGCATACATGTATGTATGCATGTAGAGTCGATTTAAAACTGGTTGAAATCTGAGCTAATAGATTATAGGCCTACTGAACTCAATAGGCCTATAATTACACATATATAACGGATTGTAATTGTAATTGTAATTACGACCATTTATATAGCGTCGTTGGTAGCAAGCTACTTCTAGGACGCTTCACAAAAAGTCTACTGTCAGCGTAAATGTTATTGCTCGTGGTTACGTAACAGATGCATTTTTAACTGTTTTTACAAGTCGGTAAACTTTTTTATGTTGACATGTAGACAGCTCAATCATTGCTACAAAAGTTTTACATCCTCGTTTAGACATCTACGTATTCATACACAGCTCGTTAGGTGCTCATTATACACAGTCCCATTTAATACAGTACATTACGATATGACTGTAATCTGTCGTGTAGCAACACGTAACACGAGTAATTATGCTCATAGACCTGAAATTGTAAGCTGAATTAAAGAAATGAACACAAAACAGCCTTGGAAATGCATATCCTGTATGTATATATATATATATATATATATATATATATATATATAAATGGCTGATATCTGAGCTAAAATATATATAATATATGAACTCGATAAGCCTATAATTACACATATTATGAACAAGTCAACATCCGTTATATATTATATAACGGATGTTGACATGTAGACAGCTCAATTATTATACAAAAGTTTTACATCCTCGTTTAGACATATTATGTATTCAACTATTCATACATATGCATATATATATATATATATATATATATATATATATATAATTACATACATACATAGGCCTATGCATGGCAACGGTCTGAGATCTCGATCGCTTGGCGGATTGCATCGCATGATGCTGGGCTGTGACCTCGTTCCGTCCATTATCATAACGCATAGATCTGGACTAACTGCAATGCAGTCCGCGTAGGTTTAGTCTAATCGTAATCGTAATCTCCAAACTTCTAAAGCGCCACTCGAAAGCCAAGCGCAGGGCACCAGCTTATTCACGAGCGCTGCGTCTAGTCAGAAGGGTTGTCCGATAGAGTAGTCCGAAGCAGGGGCGCAACCACGGTCCAGAAGTTGGGGGACCTTGTTCAATGTGTGAGTGAGGGAATTGCGAGCGCCGAAGGCGCGAAGCTGCGATTGCCGAAGGCAAGAAGCCCCTAACGACTAGGGGTATGGAGGAGCGTCGTAAGCTCCCCAATCGGGGTCTGGGGCGGAGCCCAGAAGCCGACGCAATTTTGAGCATTTGATATCAAATGGAGTACATTTTGGGCTCTAATTTACCTGACATTTTTAACCAATGATTTCGATATAAAAGTACCTAAACCATCTAGAACCGTGAAAATATGACTTTATTATATAAATAAACTCAGATTTTAGGTTTTAGAAGAACACCACTTTCAGTCGCAGCATTAAAAATTGAAATTTCCTCCTTGGCTTCTACCGCGAGCCTTAGTCGAATTTTAAAAGCGACAAAAGTTAAGTTTTAGAGTGAAATTATACAGAAACATTCTGCACTGAATTTTGATAGACTTGAGTTTATCGGCTTTAGCCGGACACTTTATTTTATCGGCAGCAGGGCCAACGATTTGTTGGGGGTGGAACTGTGAAGGCGTCCGAGTGGGTGGAACTGTGAAGGCGGAAGGCGCACAGCCGCAATTGCCGAAGGCAAGAAGCTTCTAACGACTAGGGGTACGGGTATAGCGTCGTCGGTTCCCCTATCGGGGTCTGGGGCGGAGCCCCAGAAGCCGACGCAATTTTGAGCATTTGATACCAAATGGATTGCATTTTGGGCTCTTGTTTACCTGAAAATTTTCAAAAGTTGGGAGGGACCGTCCCAACCTGTTCGAAAGTTGGGGGACGCGTCCCACGGGTCCCATATGGTGGTTGCGCCTATGGTCCGAAGGCAGGTCCGAGTCCGGTTTCCAGAGGATCAGAGGGGCGGAGTAGCTGTTAAGGTGGGTGTCGTTTAGGTTTCTGGCTGTGCTGGTGTTGGTCCCGATGGCATTGTGTTGTGGCTGCATTAATCGCACATAATTAAGCCTTTTGGAAGCTTTGTTCAAGAGATTATTGCAGTTGCATCAGCTAGACAAGAGTTTAGTTAGAGTTTGATTGTTTGACCCCTTTGGATCTTGACCTGGAACTGATTTCACCCCGCCCAACCCCGCCTATCGATTATGTTTTGACTAAGCACCTGTGATGTAATGTAATGTAACAAAACATTTATAAAGCGCCACTTAAGAGTCTCTCAACACGAATATGCTGGTATCTGCGACTTCGATATTTTGGGCGCTGTAGAAATCTCGAGATTACGATTACGATTACGATTACGATTACGATTGGGGTTTCCATGGCAAGAGAGATAGCGTGACCAGAGTTTCAGTCTTCCATTGGAATCCAATTCGGAGGAAAGAAGTCTTCTCTACTGAATTGCTGTCCGAGACCAGACCCATTTCTCGGCCAGTCACTGTAGTAGATAGTGGTTCCCTTGGCCAGCCAGCCACCCCACCATCCGAACGTCCCAGTCGACATGATCACGTGGTCACACATGGACATGATGGCCATGTCTTGACCAACTGAGTGACCGGAAGTGTGTGTCACGTGAACGGACTGTGTCTGGTTTTTGTCTGCCTGGATGTTTTCACTCGTCCACTTCTGGTCCTGGGAGAACGTGATGAACTGGACTCGACGGTATTTCTCCGTGAAGTAACCCATCGCCTTCTTGAAGTAGGTCGCGTTCGGTACAGTATACCCGTAGTCGACGAGTCTCTTCTCCAGTATGTCCCCTCTGCGGATGTGGATAGCGACGCGTAAGAACCCCGCTCGGTTCCAGTTGGGTGGGATGTGCTTCTCCAGGTACTCCTCAGCAAACTTCCGAATCTCTGCCTTGAACACGAGATGGTGCCTGAGCCGGCGTTCTATCGCCAGCGTGTACCTCCAGCTCTGGCGAAATCCACCGACGAGGATCGACTTGTTGGTCGTCTCCTGGCCGTTGAGGGCCTTCCTGTCTGTCTCCTCGTCGAAGGCCAGGTGCTTGGACTCTTCCACCCAGTGGCAGGGACACAGCGAATCGAATCTCTCGACGTTCAGGTCGAATACGTGGTCCAGCTGGATGACGTAGCTGAATTTTTCGATGGCGGGTTCTCGACCGGTCAGCTGGGCGACGTAGAGGACGGCAGCGAAGCAGAAGATCTGGTTTCCGAGGCCCCGACCGTCGGCGAAACCCCCCGAAAAGCTGACGTATCGCGAGACATCGTCCGGGCGACGGGTGACCTTCTGAGTGGCCAACGGGGTCGTGCGTAGAATAGTGGTTGACGGGAGCAATGTGGTTGACGTCGGCGGTGGCAACGTCTTCAACTGTGTTGTCGATGACATCGTTGTTGACGTTGACGTTGTTGTTGACGTAGTTGTTGACGTTGATGTTGACGTTGGTGTTGACGTTATTGCGAGAGTAGGTAGCGTTGACGTTGTTGACAGCTCTGTGAGAATTGTAGTGGGCGTCGATCGAGCCGTGGGGGTCCTTCGCCTGGGGCGTCGTGTACCTAGGGGTATCAGCTGCGTGAAGGCAGGGTCGTACGAAAGACGCCCGGAGGAAGCGTTAGCATGGAATTTCAACTCTCGAGCATCATCGGGACTAGTCCTGTACGCGAGGCTGAAGATCGTCAATAGAGCAAAAAGAGATAAGCCTATGAACGCAATCCGCTTACGGGGTAGTCCAACGGAAAGGCTCAACATCCGTTTGCTATGACTTGTCATGCTGTTAGGCTTCACTCCGTTCTGTGTCTGGTTTTTCTGCGACATTCTCAGAGGAGTCACTCAGCAACAACCACTCGCTCTTTTATCTCACCAGACCGGAACCTCTTTGGGTGACAGGGAGTTGGCGCCTATAGCCCGCAGTCTCTCCAGTAGGCCAAGAAGTCGTTGATTATCCAATAATCGTCTGTCGTCATTTTCTTGTGTGTAATCTGACAATACGTAGAGCGTATCGAGTGACACTTATTGTAGTCTACAAGTTGATTCTTCAATCGACAACCTTTGAGATTCTTATTGCAGTGCGTTCTGGCTTTAAGTGGCCAACGTGTCTATGCAAAATATCGATCCTATATCTCTTCACTGCTTGGTTCGCTATTGTCTTAAATGCTACGCATGTGACTGACCCATGAAAGATTTTTAACGGTCCATTGCTCTGATAGAATCTCATTTAGAGGTGAAGACGATTATTACAAATGGGTCGTTTCAAATTAAGACTGGTATATCTTGATGACGTGTGGTCACGTAGGTTAATGTGAATCATTCTCCAGAGAATGCCGACGAGACAGTGAAAAGACTGTCTCGATGCAGGTAGGCCGATACCGTAATATCCCAGAGGTCGCGTGACGTAGTGTTTGCTGTTGCAAGTCAGTGGTTGCCGTACATAGATGGTTGACTCTATCCGTTGACCAGGCAATCAGATGACAAGCCTTGATTGACATACACTACAAAACAGAAGCCAACAATTCTTTAGTAATAACAATAATGATGATAATAATAAGACGATTTGCATAGCTCCGTAGCACAGCCGAGGCCGAAGGAAAAGGCGCTATATATGAGTTAAAACAAATCAATGTCAGTCGTATGATACTTTAAAATTAATAGGTAGGTCTTGAGCTGTGATTTTTAATGTCTCCAGAAATGGTACAAAGATTGATGTAAGCAAGCAAGCGAGCAAATGAACAAGCGAGAGAGCGAGCTAGTTAATTCTTGTAAGGTTTATGATTATAAATAAAATTGTACCTCAAATCAGGGGCCATCCATTTAGTATACGTAAGCAGAAATCCCTAAAAGTTGGCACTCTCCCCTCCCTGTATACCAACGTGCACTTTTTAACACACCACCTGACCTGCGTGCGTACGCTTGAAGCACCAGTGTTTAATCTAGACGTCTCTGGGGGGGGGGAGTTCCCCCAGTATCGAGTTCCCCCAGAAAAATTAAAGAGATGTAATTTTGTACAGAAAGTGTGAAATTTAGGGATAATTCCCCCCCCAGGATTAATCGTCTACCCTCCCCTCCACCGCGGTCAGGGTGGATTGAGGAGGGGACTTTTTGGGAAAACTCTCAAGCTACTACCTCCCTCGAAAATTTCAAATATGTTGGATACCCCTCGAACCCTCGATTCCCCCCCGACAGCAAGGAGTAGATTAAACACTGTTGAAGCACCCTCCGATGCGCACGTACATTATCAGTAGACCCATCCTTATTGCCACAGGCATACGCATTTGGGTTAAACCCATGCTCCTCGATACGTAGGCTACATACTAAATGGGTGGCCTGTCACAAGGCAAATAAATGTGGTTTGTTTTATCGTAACTAATGCTTTGCTTGTCTAACATAACCAGTGTCACGAAATAGAGTATCCTTCTAAATGAGTATCCCCCTAGGGGTTCGCGGGTATTACCCGTACCAAGGGCGGGTTACCCGTCGACCGGTACCGCGGGTCGGGTACGGGTCGGGTAGACAATTTACGGGTCGGGTACGGGTAGGAGCATTACGGGTACGGGTATACCCGGTTTTACCCGTACTGAACTGAAGTTTTAAAGTTACATGTGATTGTGAGTCTTGCACCTTCAAGGACTTACTTTTTGCTGGCGGTATCTTGTCTAGTTAGCCTTATGTTGGCCTATGTCCGTGTGTCATAGTGAGCTTGACATTCATTTACAGATGCTCAATTTACAGTTACAAAATGGCTTGTTTCCATCAACACAATCCGATCGTAGCGTTTCTGCATTATAGCTCATCTGAGTTTCAGTCCCGACAACCGGGGTCGGAGGTAGCTGACGCCGAACCTGGCAGTCCAGCTGCCGTGCTTTCTTTACAACACGTTGATGCAGTTACGGTAGTTGAGGCTAGGTATAGTTGAAGCACCATGTTTGTCACCCCTTTGCCTCTCAGAAATACTTAAGCTATTCAAATAGCGGTATTTTGTTGCAAACTGCCGTGTTATGGCTGGCTGCATAACAGTTATTAATTTATTATTATCATATTTCTGAATCACCAAAGGTAAGTGTAATCCCTCAGGCTCTAAGCAACTATCCGAAGAGTTTTGTCGTTCTGGACTTAATGGTCATCTTCACAGGTCAATTGTGTAAACGTGCACCGTAAAGCACCAGCATTGAACCGTTGTGTGCAAATTGAAAGACGCTTAAAGAGGCGTGCTGTCTCCTGCGGGTCCTTCGAACTCATTTCAATAAATCTTTTCAATAAATCTTTTCAATAACTCTTTTCAATAACTCTTTTCAATAACTCTTTTCAATAACTGTTTTCAATAACTCTTTTCAATAACTCGTTTCAATAACTCTTTTCAATAACTTTTTTCAATAACTCTTTTCCATAACTCTTTTCAATAACTAACCCCTTTTCAATAACTTTTTCAATAACTCATTTCAATAACTCTTTTCAATAACTGTTTTCAATAACTGTTTTCAACAACTCTTTCAATAACTCTTTTCAATAACTCTTTTCAAAAACTCTTTTCAATAACTCTTTTCAATAACTCTTTTCAATAACTCTTTTCAATAACTCTTTTCAATAACTCTTTTCAACAACTTTTTCAATAACCCTTTTCAATAACTGTTTTCAATAACTCTTTTCAATAACTCTTTTCAATAACTCTTTTCAATAACTAACCCCTTTCAATAACTCGTTTCAATAACGCATTTCAATAAATCTTTTCAATAACTCTTTTCAATAACTGTTTTCAATAACTTTTCAATAACTCTTTCAATAACTCTTTTCAATAACTCTTTTCAATAACTCTTTTCAATAACTTTTTCAATAACTCTTTTCAATAACTCTTTTCAATAACTCTTTTCAGTAACTCTTTCAATAACTCTTTTCAATAACTCTTTTCAATAACTTTTCAATAACTCTTTCAATAACTGGCTTCAATAACTCATTTCAATAAATCTTTTCAATAACTTGTTTCAATAACTGTTTTCAATAACTGTTTTCAATAACTCGTTTCAATAACTCTTTTCAATAACTGTTTTCAATAACTGTTTTCAATAACTGTTTTCAATAACTCTTTTCAATAACTCTTTTCAATAACTCTTTTCAAAAACTCTTTTCAATAACTCTTTTCAATAACTCTTTCAATAACTCTTTTTCAATAACTCTTTTCAATAACTTCTTTCAATAACTCTTTTTCAATAACTCTTTTCAATAACTCTTTTCAATAACTCGTTTCAATAACTCTTTTTAATAACTGTTTTCAATAACTCGTTTCAATAACTCTTTTTAATAACTCTTTTCAATAACTCTTTTTCAATAACTCTTTTAAAGCTCTTTTGAAAAGAGTTATTGAAAAGAGTTATTGAAAGCGTTATTCAAAAGAGTTATTGAAAGAGTTATGTAAATTAAGTCTGCAGAGGTGTGCACCGAATTAAAATTATTTCTAACGAATTTATGGTGAGTGACCTTCTTGCCCCGTGTAACCCTACAGGAGTCTGCGGGTAGAGGGTGTTTACTACCCGACTCGTACCCGCAACTCAGAACCGTTACCTTTACAAAGTTCTGCAAACCGTGTTTAACTAGAGATCTTGAACGTACATGGAATGTATAGAAGTATATATCGACAAATCTCTGTTTAAGTTAATAGAAACTTTCATATACGAGGACTTCTCATGCGCTATTTCACCATTTTGTTGATCCTTTAGTCCAGTAATATAAAGGGATGTAGGCCTACGATAGTCTAGTGTTTAGCGTGCTGGACTATCAACCGAGAGGACAGATATTTTGCAGATTTCCGTACCACTATGCGCCCCCTAGCCAACTCAGCTCTAATGAGCACACTGGCCGCATACTGTCGGTGGGGAAGATGAGACGGCGAGGGAGAGGACTGGTTCTCTTATGCCGAGATCATGAAAACTGAATTCGCCAACACTTTATACTGCTCTTCTGCTTACTTTTCTTATAATACTATAAACAACATGTCTGGCACTAGCAATTACAGTCAGTGAGACGCTGGAGCACGAAGTTTAATTAGAACGTATTATTATATATATATATATATATATATATATATATATATATATATATATATACAGGGGCGTCCATCCTATGGGGGGAATGAAGCAGAGATCTTCATAGTAGCCTTTTCAGAGGGGGAAAGAATTTTTTTCACTACTCATTTTTTGAATTTCAGAAATTAATAGATGTGCTTTTGATTTTCGAAAATGCTTTTCTTTGTTTAATTTAATATTAAAATCATTGTGCTGTTCTCCGACCGAGCTGACGATTAGTCTTCAATTTCATTATTTTGGCCTATCGTTATATAGTCTTTGGTAGTACGATAACGTCACACTGTGTATGAGACTTGAGTTATAATGCGGTGCTATGAATTTGCAATTTGATTTTAGACAAGACAAGTAATCATTGTAATCATGCCCAGAGACAATGTTTTACTAAAGTATAAATGTTGCGAGCCGTTGTGCGGCATGCTTATCCGTAGTGACAAATGGCGCATACATTGTACTACACACCACAAGTGGAAGACTACAAGGTATGTATAACTTTGAACATTGTAAAGTCTGTTACCGCCGACAGAGTAGCAGTGGCGCAACAACCATATAAAGAGGGTGAACAAACAAAGTCCAGAGGCCCCGAAGTCCCAAGGGCCCAAGTTTTTTAACTAAAGAAATTAATGTCCTTTTTTCAATTTTTTTAGTTCAGACTGCAGAGTCGAGCTATAGCCTGTATATGACGGATGCTTCATGATACATGATTATATCATACACAGGTCCACAGACATATAGGTCACCGGATTATGATGTGTCGGATTATGTGACTCACACTATTGAAGCAAACACTCAGTTGTATAAAAAAGATACGTTAACTTGGGTGCGCGCCAATAGACCCAGCCTGTGCTAGGCATGATTCTCTCTTTCACGTTTACAACCACTGCATTCCCCAAACAGTAGATAACTCATCTCGAGCGCTAAGAAATATGCCGGAAATAATATCTGCCTTGTTCTCACTCACTCTCTGTCTGTCTGTCTGCCTGTCTCTCGAGCTGTCTCTGTCGGCTGTCGCAATGTCTCTGTCGCAATTCAGTGTCCCTCTGCAAGCCATGTGGCCTGTACACACCATAACTCCATAAGCCTACATAACTCCAGTCTCCAGTCTTCATGTTACTCGACGTTATATATAAGTATCCATAGTCCTTCATGTTCACAATACAGTCATTCGTTTACTTTTAAATATAATACCTAAAGTCCTAAACGAAAATTATCAAAACAGCGAAGACCATTGTGAAAAATCGACTGAGATCAACCATAGTTGATGACTGGTTTGCACCTCTGACAGTATTAGCCTGTGAACGAGACGCTTCTCTATCGCTAAAACTGGACGAAATTGTTGATCGCTTGGCTACGCACTCTGCTGCTTTGAAGAAGCACCTATTGTAATTTTAGTACTTATGTTATAATACTGTCTGGCCGTTCTGGCCGTACGCCTCTGTCTGTGTAATGCATAATGTTGCTTGATTAATGACTTAAACGTTAAAGATTTCAGCCTTAAAATTATACTTCAAATTTCGATAATAAAGATTTTCTCTTTTGTCGACAGTCGACCAGTCGTCTGGGGCTGTCGTCGTGGGGGGATTCTGATAAAAAGAGGGGGAATGCTTCATAGGCGTAAGGGGATGGACGCCTCTGTATATATATATTGTATATATATATATATATATACCGCGGCGGACTACCATATACAACGAGTGTTTAAACGAAGAAACATCGAAATTGAAGCCAGTTCAGCCGAACAGGAAGACTATCATTTGTCTAGAAAAGACACATAAAACATCATTTAGACATTTATTTCAGTTCATTATACATGTACATATCTACAGAATGCCGTATATATATATATATATATATATATATATATATAGATAGATATGTACATGTATAATGAACTGGAAATAAATGTCTGGGATGCAGTTAAGATGTTTTATATGTTTATATGTTTTAGATGTGTGACTTTTCTCGATCGCGGCGGAAATAATCAGCAGCGTTTAAACGAGAAACATGGAAGCCAGTTGCTTAACAGGAGATCATGACAAATGACATTCATCTTAACTGCATCCCAGACATTTATTTCCAGTTCATTATACATGTACATATCTACAGAATGCATATATATATATATATATATATATATATATATATATATATTATATATTAATATATAGTATTATTATATAGTATTATATTAGTATATATATATATATATATATATATATATATACGGCATTCTGTAGATATGTACATGTATAATGAACTGGAAATAAATGTCTGGGATGCAGTTAAGATGTTTTATGTGTCTTTTCTAGACAAATGATAGTCTTCCTGTTCGGCTGAACTGGCTTCAATTTCGATGTTTCTTCGTTTAAACGCCGCTGATTATTTCCGCCGCGGTCGGCCAAGAGAAAACAATCAACGGACAGACCATCACTAGAGCTTCCTTCCTTCTTTCCGTGTTTATCCTTCCACTTCCTCTTAGCCTCATCCTCCTTCGCCTCTTTCCGTCTTTTCCACTTCCTCTTTCACTCTCTCGCTTCGTCCTCCATATATCTTTCCCGACCCTTCTCACCTGATTGTCTTCTCCTCTTCTTCTCAGTTGCTAATTCTATTGTTTTATATCCAGCCTCTCCTTGATCCTCCTTTTATATTAAATCCTTCCTTCATCTATTATTTTTTCTCCCTAGTTCCCTTTCTCTTCCTCTTAGTTCTTCCTTTCCCTTTATTCCTTTCTTCCTCTTATCCTCTCCTTTGTGCATCTTTTGCCTTCCTCTATCTTTTGTCCTCCTTCTGCCTCCTCTCCCTCCTTCTCTTCCCTTCGTCCATTTCTTCCCTTCTCCTCTCCCCTCCTTCTCCTCTGTCCATCCCTTCTCCATTCGTGCTTTTTGTTCCTTCTCTTTTCCTTACCTCGCCTTCAAATTGTCTCTCCCTCATCTGCCTTTGCTTCTCCTCCTTCCCCTCCTCCTCCTCCTTCCTTCTCCACCACCTCCTCCCTCCTCCTCAACTCCTCCTTTTCTGCCTCCTCCTCCTCCTCCTCCTCCTCCTCATCCTCCTCCTCCTCCTTCTCCTCCTCCTCTAACTCCTACTCCTCTTCCTCTTCTGCGCATCCACTCTTCCTCCTTTCCGCTCTAGCGCCAAACATGACGAGCGGCGACTAATCTCCATTCCCTCCACCGCATCGATATTCTCTCGTCTTCCATTCTCCGTGTTTCCGCCATTATGTCCAAAAATGTGGAGAATACAGATATTGTAGTAGTATTATATACACATTGCATGTTATATTGTATATCGTATTAATTATGTTTCAGATATTAAATCCTGTTCTTTATTTACAGATGTATTATTTTCTGGAAAAATGTGTTCTGTAAGTCATGCTGTGTTTGCCAACGTCTCACTTTTAAAACGAAGAAGTGTCTATTAATTTACTCAGCTCACTGGTCAGGTGTAATAGGTATACATTTATAAATACGTAAATGAATTATGTACAAGTGTATACAGAGCCTTCAATTAGAATAGAAAGCTCTGTATATAATAATTAGATATATATATATATATATATATATGTTACATATATACATATAATATGTATATATTGCTCAAACTTTGCTTACGATTGATGGATGGATGGATGGATGGATGGATGGATGGATGGATGGATGGATGGATGGATGGATGGATGGATGGATGGATGGATGGATGGATGGATGGATGGATGGATGGATGGATGGATGGATGGATGGATGGATGGATGGATGGATGGATGGATGGATGGATGGATGGATTGGGTGGATGGATGGATGGTGGGTGGATGGATGGATGGATGGATGGATGGATGGATGGATGGATGGATGGATGGATGGATGGATGGACAAAGATACTTAGATATAGAGAAGAGATTATTACATAGATAAAGAGATAGCGTGATAGAAGACAGAAAACAGGTCTTTAAACGGAAGCAAAAAGCTTATTTTAATTGTCCTGCCTGCTTATAGGATTTTTTTTATATAGCCCATCTATAAAACTTCCTTTGAAAGGCTCAGACGATCTGGCTCAGAGACGCCCAACCAGAGCCGTATGATTATCCAGATATCAGAATTTATTGACGGCTGACAACAGCAGAGGATTGGAACCGGATCTGAAGAATTAGTCATATATGAATCTCCTCTGCTGTCATCTGCTGTTCCCGTCATCAGTGACGTTTATATCCGGAAAAAATGACGACTTCTTAGGAGCAGAACCAGCTGCGTAATAGCATCACAAGAAAGACAGAGAGACCTACATGTAGACAGATAGATGGATGGATGGATGGATGGATGGATTTGGATGGATGGATGGATGGATGGATGGATGGATGGATGGATGGATGGATGGATGGATGGATGGATGGATGGATGGATGGATGGATGGATGGATGGATGGATGGATGGATGGATGGATGGATGGATGGATGGATGGATGGATGGATGGATGGATAGATAGATAGATAGATAGATAGATAGATAATATTTGTGTGTCGTGAGGACCTATAGAGGCTATCACGCGTATATAATACCTGTGCGGTTGTGTGTCTTAAATATCTCTGCAGACATCCTAAAGCATCAGAAATCCTAATCGCATACTTCAGCGTAGTTTTCACAAGATGTCAAGAGAAAGTCCGAGACCGGTTGCCAGAGTGATTAATTATAGAGAGGAGCTGCTCAGGCGAGTTTTGTTTGGTTCGAGAAAGACTGAAAGGAGGAGGATCAGGCGGTGACTTAATTAATCAGACTTATAATATAATATAATACATATACAGTGTAAGCCATACATACACCTCTTCATTAGTGCGATAGCGTGAGGTACGTGACGGTAATGATTCGACATAGGCCTATGCATGTCATTCTATACGTAATTATGAGTGACACACTATCTTATAAACGACACATGATATCGTGACATTCCGGATAAAAATCTTTCCATATATTTAGCCCCTACGGATATGTTTCTGAAGATCTGATTCCGAACGCACACACACACACAGTCACACACAAAGTCACACACACAGTCACACACACACACACAACACACACACACACATACACACACGCATACCCAAGCACACATACATACATACAAACAAGTTCACACACACGCACGTACATACATACACTTTCGTTGTATGATTGCGAATTATTCTTGGTAAGAAATTTCGACGTAGTCTAATAGTGCCGGTCCCAAGCATGGATAAAGGAGGAGGGCGACGCTAATCGTCTTCGTTATGACACGGCGTCGTTAAACAAAACTACTACTGCTGCTACTGCTACTGCTACTGCTACTACTCCTGCTCCTGCTACTGCTACTTTATACATGTACCTAAATTATTGTTGACTTAATATGTAAAGCGCTGAGCGTTTGCTTGCGTTTAATAAAGAACATACTTACTTACTTACTTACTTACTGCTACCAAGTAAATAAGTAAGTAAGTATATTCTTTATTAACCAATTGCTAATCGCACTTTGGTGTACAGACATCTTATACAATATACAGTTCTTGTTCTAAATATGACCAGAGAAAGATAATCAGACGACTGTTGAGTAATGACAAGTCTGGGGAACGAGAACTGATTTTAACGTTGGCCAGAGACTCAGAGTGCAGAGTTTAAGAATCCATGTTTACGATTTCGATCAACTTACAAAAGGCCAAGTTTGTGCGCGTCAAATATCAGACGTCCTCAGATGTTCTAATCCCTAGACTTTGTTGCTTTTCTTTACAATCTTTTCTAGCGCCGCTTTGCCCATCAATCGTTTTACGCAACGTCGCCTTTCGCCGTCGACGACAGGAAGACTGCCGAGAAAGCTGAATGAAATCATGCAGACTAATCTATTTACAGGTCTTAAGTCATGATTAGAGAGATTAGGACTCGGCAGAGCGGACAGTTTCAAGACTATCGTTTTTCGGAACCTTGGTCCAGCCGGCGTAAAGACTGTGTCGCAGATGCTGTTATTCTTATCGTTAAACGAAGAAAGGCAATGACCGGGTCGTGGTGTGGATGGAATACTGAATCGGTCTGACACTGTTAGCATCATTATCTACGGGTGTATTTCTAGGTCAACGCTGGGACTATTATTGCTGAGGGATAAGAAGCGGCCGAAAATTGGGTGGTCACTGTCCTAGATTATGTTTGGCTCTGATTTTACATCCGGGACTTTTGCAAGTCAGATCAGTTTTAGTAATAATAGTCCCAGGTCAATGCAACTAAGAACTCACCAATGCACATTTTGGCGGTGCGAAATTTTTAACGAACGTTCCGATCCGAATTTCTATCTCAACCCAACTATTTTCAGCTCTCAAAATTTACTTTCAATTCCTATATATATGGACATTTTTAGTTGATTTTCAAACCCACCAAGAGGCAAGGATGGATTATACTAGAGCTACACGGAAGCCCGTTCGATAGGTGCCGTAACCGCTCGGTAAGCGAACATTAAATTCAAATGCTAACCGGGGCAGCCGCTCAGTCACAGGTAATTAAATTCAAATACACGGACAAAGCAACTATTTTTATCTCTAAATATCGTTTCCATTCAGATTATTATATGGACATTTTAAATATTTGAAGACCGTCAGCATTATAGTGAGTAAGTAAGTATCCTTTATTTGCAGCCGTTAAAAATCACGCCTTGGGAAACCCGGGCGAAGCCGGGGAAAAATGCTAGTGTATATGGAAATAAAAATGAGAAATGGGATTGCTCGAACCAATCGGCTACCGTATCACATATAACGGAGAATTGACTGGAGCACGTTTTCAATTTCTCGGTCCCTGTAGTTTATGACTCTTCTATACAATAATACAAAAAGGATTACCTCTAACTATATATGTATATATATATATATATATATATATATATATATATTATATTCAGCTTTCACACACACACACACACATGTGTATCTATATATATATATACTATATATCATACATACATTATAGAGATATTCTGCTTAGGCCTATATATAAGTATAGTTTGGCTCTATACATAGAGATATTTTGCTTCCTTTCGTATATACGCCAAGACTGCCATGGTTGTTTTTCCGCCATTTCGACGGTCGTGGAGTTCATCTGTAATGCAGTTCCATCTCTCCAACGATAGTGAAACGTCAGAAATCCTCGATATATGAAACCATTACAAAAAACACCGAATATTTCCATTAACGTAAAAGCGTCGCTTTCAGACTTTTACGACGAACTGCATTGGTTTCCTGTGCAATCGCTTTTAGTATACACTCTCGTCGTCGTTAAAGGGTTAAAGAAATCTGCAAAGGCAGCAATCGATGGCGCACAATAAATGAAGTCCGGCGAGACGATTCAATGAGGTAAGGCACGCAAATATGGGCAAACGACGTCATGTGGTAAGATCACAAAGACTATAAATTCAGCATACTTCAAGAAATTCATTCGTTTGAGAACCTGTATCCCTGTTACTGCACAAAGAGGATCAGAAGAATCCCTGAGGAAGACATGGGTATGAAGTATTTTCGACTTCATTTTCTTAGCCTCGGCATATGAGGGCGGGTTGCCAGTTCTCTCCCTCGCCCATCTCGATTGACAGTCCAGCACGCTAACCATTACAGCTGATTGAGCACAGACGACTGATTGAATCTTGAAAATGAGAATTGACGTGTTTTCTGCTGCAGTTCAAATTGAAATGCAGCAGCTCCGAGAAGAGCATCCTTTTGATTGGCCCGACGACTAAATGCCTCTCTCTGTCTCTGTCTCTGTCTGTCTGTCTAGGTCTGTCTGTCTATATGTCTGTCTGTCTGTATGTTTCTGTTTCTGTTCTGTCTCTGTCTCTGCTCTCTGTCTCTGGCTCTGTCTCTGTCTCTGTCTTTGTCTCTGTCTGTCTCTGTCTCTGTCTCTGTCTCTGTCTCTGTCTCTGCCTCTCTGTCTCTGGCTCTGTCTCTCTCTCTGCCTCTCTGTCTCTGGCTCTGTCTGTCTCTGTCTCTGTCTCTGTCTGTCTGTCTCTGTCTCTGTCTCTGTCTGTCTGTCTCTGTCTCTGTCTCTCTCTGTCTCTGTCTCTGTCTCTGTCTCTCTCTCTCTCTCTGTCTCTCTGTCTCTGTCTCTGTCTCTCTGTCTCTGTCTCTGGCTCTGGCTCTCTCTCTCTGTCTGTCTCTCTCTGTCTCTCTCTCTCTCTCTCTCTCTCTCTCTGTCTGCCTCTCTGTCTCTGTCTCTCTCTCTGTCTTTGTCTCTGTCTCTCTGTCTCTCTGTCTCTCTGTCTCTCTGTCTGTCTGTCTGTCTGTCTCTCTGTCTGTCTGTCTGTCTCTCTGTCTGTCTGTCTGTCTGTCTGTCTGTCTCTCTCTCTCTCTCTCTCTCTCTCTCTCTCTCTCTCTCTCTCTCTCTCTCTCTCTCTCTCTCTCGTCTGACGGCTGCTTGAACAGTTGGAGAAACTCCTGGAGACAGATCGAAATACGTTCTATGGCTCATCGATCATTTCCTGTCTCATCTCTCTCGCTCATCTTCCGTCTTCTGCTTCGAAGCAGCGTCTGTCAAAGACAATTAGTTATTTCCTGACATCATCCGAAATTATTATTATCGTCTTTAGCTGGAAAGTCTTATCTGCTGTAGCAACAGACGCCATAGTTCCACCTATCTGTCTTCCTCTTAACTCTTTCTCCCTCTTTTTCTCCTTCTAGCTATCCGCCTCTGTGTTTCTCTCGCGTTCTCTCTCGCTTTCTCTGAGTCTCTGTCTCTCTGCTTCTCTATCTCTGTTTCTTTCTGTCTCTGTTTCTCTCTGTTTCTCTGTTTCTCTGTCTCGCTGTCTGTCTCTCTCTCTCTCTCTCTCTGTCTCTGTCTCTGTCTGTCTGTCTGTCTGTCTCTCTCTCTCTCTCTCTCTCTCTCTCTACTTTTTTCTCAGGCCCTCTTGTCATATTTGATTTTCTTCTTTAATTTAGAAATCTAACCGCAAAGCCCAGTTGACAAGTCTTATCACTGAATTCCGCTATGCAGAAGTTCAATTAAGGTAGGCCTACATTCGCATATGCAATCTTTACGAACCCTCCTCTCCGACCTTTCCTTTCTCGCCAGATTAATTAAGTTCTAACTCACTTCTCCTCTTCCTCCGTCAACCACATCAATCAATCATTCGGCCAGTCAGTCAATAATCAATCAATCAATAAATCAACCAGAGCCTGGTAAGTGACACGTTGTTGACGTTCGCAGCCATTTCTTATTGCGGCCATGAATCATGTGCTTTACGCCGAACCACGCCGTTTCAATTCACGTGTTAGATGGAACCGTTCTATTATCTCGGCCTTTCAGAGGGCTATTATTTAGGTGAGACTGGACGGCTATGGGACCATTCGGAATTGACCGAGACTGTGAGTAATTCAGCAGAACAGGATCGGAGCAAGAGAAGCACACACGGGGAAGATGGCGGGCGCGGTAGCCGATTGGTTAGAGCGTTATTATTATAGGCCTATTCGTTTATTCGTTTATTAAAACTTATTTACTTCGGACACATCATGAGAAGAGAGGGAATATGCTTGGAGAAAGACATCATGCAGGGCACAATGCCGGGAAATCGGAAAAGAGGAAGACCGAGAACAAACTGGTTGGGCAACATAAAGGAATGGACTGGACTGACAATGGAGGAAATGATAAGACTGACGGAAGACATGAGACGCTGGAGGAATATTGTTCATGATGCGGCCGACCCTCGAAACGAGGATGGCTAAGAACAGATTCGTTTATTGGTTCACAATCAAATAAACACACCGCTATCAATTACTTTGCATATAATAGAGTCTGAGAGCTATCGCCAAACCAGTCCAGGCAATGTCGTTGGATAGGGCATCAGAAACAAAATGGTGCGACAAAGGGTAAAGTGAGGTTAACCGTATCTAAAATGTATGACTTTGGCAAATAACGTATTTGGTTAGACAATAACTTAGATTGCGTGAAAGACGAATTTCTAAATATAGGACACGTGAAATGAAATTAAATGAAATGAAATGCCTATCGTCTTTAGTCGGTAACCACTCGAAATACTTGTATGAAATATCATCTGTGTAGCCTAATACATGTTTGGCTGGTACAATAAAAAATGATGGTTATGATGGATATGGTTATGATGGTTAAGTTATGGAGGCGCGGTCTCAAGTGGTAATGGTGCTCGACAACAGAAGGAAAGAGTCGTTCACCTTGTAACGCGGAGAGTACGGGTTCGAGCCCAGTGGCGGCTCCAGACATTTTATTTAACCATGGCATAGCCTGAGCAAACATACAAGTTACCAGTGCTGCAGAGGCAGTTTATGCCCCAAATAAATTCTCGGCATGCAGGGCAAACATTCTGGCAGGCAATGACCAGGGCAAAGGCTTTTTTACAAGGGCAGTTGCCCTGGCTTGCCCTGGTGTAGTGCCGCCACTGTTCGAGCTCCATTCAAGCGGTCACTGCGTTGGAAACTTTGAAGAAATGGAACTTAACCCTCGGGCTACCAAGGTAGGGGTTGGTTGCCACCCCTAGGTTTTTTTCATCTCAAACTTTTTCTGTATGGAATAAAAATTTGACCTTTTAGGTAGCTGTAGGGGGTTCATTTACACACGTTTTGAGGTAAAATGTGAGATGATATCTCACACCGTTCAAAAGTTATACCCAATATACCCAAGGTACCAGGGGGTGGATACCCCCCCTAGATTTTCGACTATATCTTATCCGCCATTTAATATTAAGAGACACAAATTATACCATTCTTTAGAGGGAATGTGGGGCTACATTTCTATGGTCACTGAGTTGACCTGAGACAACCGGAAGTGCTCAAAATAAATAATAATACGCGTAATATGCGTGAAAAATGGCTGAATGGAAGCACTCCCCTTAGTTTTTTGTCTGTAGCGTATTCATTTGTCTTCCTGGAAGATAAACAAAGATACCATTCTTTAGAGGGAATGAAGAACTTCATTTGCATACCTACATCTTTGTCTTTTGAATACCGGAAGTGATCAAAATAAATAATAATACGCGTAATCTGTGTGAAAATGGCTGAATACAGCATTACAAAGTAAACCGATATATATGTATGGATATATATGTATGGATGTACGTTTATGCTATATAAACATGTGTAGGGATGATTGTGTGTATCTTTTATACATAGATTAGTTTCAAAACACACATAATCTTATATTTGTTTATCCAAAAAGTACAAAATGTACGCAATAATATAAAATATTTCTAATTAATGGGTTCCGTTGTTAAAAGTGATGTAATTTCGAGGTGCATTCACATAATGTACAACTAAATATACCATTCTGTGCAGAAATAAATGCTGAATCCATTGCTATATTACAAGTTATGATATGTGAAACTAAACACGAAATCCAGGGGGTGGTATTACCGTGGTAACCACCCCCCCCCCTTGGTAGCCGATGTCACAAAAAAAGCTTGGTAGCCCTAGGGTTAAGCTTTAGATTGAGATTGACTGCATCACTTTGCCGTTCCCGATTCCATCCTACATTATTTAACATTGCTTATCTTTGATTCGGTCAGTATTTTTCTCAGGAGTTGCTGAAGCTGGAAGATGTTGAGAGACGCGTCTGATGGACGCCCTTGTGATAGCCAGGGATTCTGAATTCCTGGTCGAGGATCTTGCCAATGAATCCCTTCGGGTTCCTTGGGCCCTGGCCAACCATCCGACTCTGCTCTGACGGTCCACTCCGACTCTGGGGCGATCATTGGTCGGTGTGGTGCCAGGTCGTTTCCCTTGCAAAGACAGTTCCGCATCCACCACTTTTATTGCCAAGTTAAATTTTAAAGTATCCTTTGTCTGGTGTAATAGGCTTCCGGTGTCTATTCAGAAGGCCGAGGAGTAACCAAGTCGTCACAGGATTTGAAAAAAATTGAAATTCTATTATTTAACTTTGAGTTGTTGCGCTGACATTGACGTTACAAAGCTCATTAGCTACATTTAGATAGATGGATGGATGGATGGATGGACGGACGGACGGACGGACGGACGGACGGACGGATGGAAGGACGGATGGAAGGACGGATGGAAGGATGGATGGATTTATGGATGGGCGGATGGATGGATGGATGGATGGATGGATGGATGAATGGATGGATGGTTGGATGGATGGATGGATGGATGGATGGATGTTATATAAAATTGTTGTCATAACAATTACAATCGCAGAAGTCTTCATATCAAACTTTGATACGAAACAATGTTTCAGTAAGTGGCAAAACAGAAACCCAGTGAGTTTCCAGCGTATAAAAACACTTTATGACTGTCAGTACCGTTTAAGTCGCCCTCCCCTTTATTCAGGCTTGGGACTGGCAGTACCAGAAAACGGTACTGGGGAAGTTGACAGGAGCTCAATCAGTGTCTGCGCAGTTTGTGCTTATGCAGTCATAGACATGCGTCGAGCCATGATTTTAACGAACGAATCTTCAGTTAGCAGTCGTCTGTCGTCATCGATCACGCAAACCAGTTTCAGACCAGTTTCAGACCAGTCACAAACCAGTCACAAACCAGTCACAAACTATTCACCAACCAGTCACAAACTATCCACCAACCAGTCACAACCCATTCACAAACCAGACACAAACCAGTCACAAACCAAACACAAACCAGTCACAACCCAGTCGCAAACCAGTCACAAACCAGTCACAAACCAAACACAAACCAGTCACAAATCAGTCACAAGTCAGTCGCAAACCAGTCGCAAACCAGTCACAATTTTCGACGGAACTGCTATCGCCTCCGAATTGTCTTCACAGCGTCGTGCGCGCAGCACTCGGGTGAAACACTTCATACATTTAGTAGATGCTGAGCGAATAGAATTCATCGATACTGGAGTAACTCAACAGCAGCAGCTGTGGCGCGCGCACCTGCCCTGTTGAGTATAGAAGCGACCACGCATCAATCGCGTCTCTACTCATTCGGCGCATCTCAGGACAAGCAGTTTCAGCAGCCAACTGATCTTCTTAGAGTCGCAGAGTAACGACAGGAATATTGGACGCAGTTCCAGGCGTCGAAAGAACAAGAGATATCAGAAGGTATTGTCTTGAAAGCCATTATTTATTCATGGTGGCACAAACTTCAAAGTACTGCCTATTTTAATTGTAATTATAAATTATATAGCGATGCTTCTATAGCAAGTAATCACAAGCGCCGAATACTACGCTGGCATAGAGCGATGCTATATGTCACTGAGAACGGCTCAGTAGTCACTGACAACGGCAGACACTAGCTTGTGAATACTTATTGTCTGCTTCCGGTCGAAGATAATTAATGAACGTGGCATCAGATTCACAGTAGGAAGGTTTTCGGATGGGCTATTATAATTATAAACATCTACATAATATTTGCGATCTGTGTTAGAAACACTGCATGTAAATTTAAATGTTCACGTTTTTCCATAGGCGCCGTTTGGAGTGTAGTGTAGTTTCAGTTTAACGACACTGTATGATAGCAAAGATCATTAGCGTCGCCCTCCTCCTTTATCCAGGCTTGGGACTGGCACTGACAGAGTACAATCAGTGGCGGAGTTGCGCCGTTTGGCCTCGACCCTCTCATTTTTCAATGAGTTGATCGGGTGAGATCCTTTACCACCGCAGTCCGTTTGAATAAGTGCCACGCCATTTAAGGTCCCCGTGCAAGGACCGTGCTACACTGAGGTTCCAATCTCCTAAATAAGCTATCATCAGGAGGCGAACCGCCATATCGAAATAGTAACATGTCGTCATCGTTCCTAATTTCCTTTTTATTCCTTTTATGGATTAATTGGTGGTTGAAAGAGGAAACTCTATCCCAGCGGCATAGTAGTACAGAATGTGTCCATCAATTTAACCAGTCAACCAGAAATCTAGTCACAAAGTTTAATGTATGATAATAATACTAAAATGAAATAATAATAACAATAATAACAATAGCAAAATCAGCAGTAACAATCATGAATATAATAACAATAGTCTTTTCAGCCGGAACTTGACGAGATTTAGCCGTTCCATACACGTCTTATTGGTTCCTGATATTATTTAAAGAACCTGAGGAATCATATCTACTTATGGTGCAAAATATTAATAATCATAACCAGTGACTAAACACTAATCTCTTTATTCAACGTTGAAGGGCGGCATTTCCTGTGTTCATATCGCGAAGGAGATGCTGACGCTACATATATTCAATGGATATATTATGTCATAAAAACAAATGTATAATTAATTATATATGTAGAGAAATGCAAATATACACGTATGTATGCGTATGTGTGTATATACATGTATGTATATATATATGTATATGCATGTGTATATATATATATCCGATTTGGCTTCAATAACGGAGGCAAACATCAATATGTCTTCTTGTCTTCCATCGTTGCATTATTTTGGAGATTCGTGATTTCCCAGAGCACGAGCGATCTCAGATCTTATTATTATTATAGATGCAAACGTCTTATGCCTTGTACGTGCACATAGATTCCTAAGGGGTCGCAATACACCAGTGCAGCAAGATTGTCATCCACAAAACAAATTTGCACAGTGATCCAAGGCACGGGCGAGACAGTATTCTCTTGAGAAATTGCGATCAGATTTTATATTGCGTCTCTTCCAGAAACACTTATGAGAGCCGAGAAAAGGTTAGGATACACGTCACGAACACTTGAAAATTGTTAGCCGTAGCCATGAGGGAGGGGGTTAGGGTAATTCGTATACTCTGGCATGAAGAGCAGAAGATCAGCACGAACGTGGGATCGCTTCCCATAACCCTCCCAAAGCTCGGCTCAGCCTTTCATTCGCAAGATGGCGTTAGTACAATGAGCAGTACAACGTGATGGACGCTTTGCATGGCTGCCAAAACAGTTAAATTCGACTCCTGTAATAACTCGTGATCATCCTTTCATACTATGAATCGTAATCATACGGCGGTGTGTCAGTTTGAAATAACAAACGAAGATTGAAAAATGATATCTATTTGGCGTCTGTTTAAAGAAATTACTGCTGTAATAAATTGATAACTTCTACAGCGACTGTATCTATATGCAAATATGAATTTCCGATATTTCGCTGCGCCACACAAAAGTTTTGTTCGTTTCGGTGCCAGACCAGAATCCGGGGAAGGTCAAGCCGAGGAGACATCGTGACGTCTAATCATTAGACACTAATGCTCAAGGCATCAACCTATGCATGCGCACCAACGCCAAGCCGTATTCAGTTCCACATAGAAGATCAGTCCTTTAAAGAAAGCCGGGGGGCCTCCCCCGCTTCGAGAGATTGAAAGGTATGGCGTGCGACTATCAGTTGGCGAAACGTGATCTCCATGGTAACGGTTAGGCACGTACATACATATGCGAAACTCGAGACTTGAGGGATGAGTCGAACGGCTTTCGGTTTCATGCTATATCGTCAAAAATTCTCCGACGAGAATTCTCGGAGCTCTGTCTTGAGCATGAATCAAACATTGTCACGAAACGAATCTCGTATTCATGCGTTCTTAGACGCTTAGACATAAAAGAATTCTAATCTTTAAAATATACATATGCATAAGTCTTATATAGAGTCATGAAATATTTTTGCGAGGCCTCATATATATATATACACACACAAATATATGTTAAAAATCTATATGTTCAAAATTTATATATTCAAAATTGATATGTCCAAAATTTATATATTTTCAACATTTATCTATATAATTATGTTCAAGTCTTTTTTCTTTTGCCGTGGCTGGGCTGGGAGCGCTTCTGCCATGGGTAGATTGCTTTAAGGGGCGCTATATAAATCTCCAGAATGAATGAATGAATGAATATATATATGTAATGTATGATAGTGGTCTAACATGTCTGACTTGCATGTATGTATATATATATATGTATGTATATATGTAAGTATATATGTACATGTATGTATCTATATCTATATACATATGTATTTATCTATGTAGGTATACCTATACATGTATATATGGAGACGTTTAATGTAGCGTCTTTTAGGTACCACACAAATGCGCAGCAATGTATTCGTGCCTTTAGTTACCGTCAATTTAGGCCACAAATCCGATCTGTGAACTGTTGTTGTCAATGCTCCTATAGACTGGTTGGGCGTCTATAGGAAAAATTCGGCTCAGGCGTTATAAGTACGTTTAGAACTCATTCAACGAAATAGCGGCCTGTAGTTTATAACGACATTATAGCCGTCTATTCGCTTGACGAAGGCTTAGTGCTGCAGCCATTGATGTTCAAAACCCGCGAGGCACGGACTTCATCTGGACCATTCCTGCCGGAAACTCCTCAAGACCGGCTTTGTAGTAAGGGTGCTTATTGCGCTTTCACCGTCTAGGGACTGAAGCCAATGCGCTGCTGAAAGGATTCTACTAGGCCCTATTTAGTGTTTCATTTCACACAGGTATACGTACACACATAGATGCACGTATGGATACAAAAACATAGATGCATACATACATACATACATAGATACATACATACATACATACATACATACATACATACATACATACATGCATGCATGCATGCATACATACATACATACATACATACATACATACATACATACATACATACATACATACATACATACATACATACATACATACATACATACATACATACATACATACATGCATACATACATACATACATACATACATACATACATACATACATACATACATACATACATACACACATGCATGCATACATACATACATAAATACATACATACATACATACATACATACATACATGCATACATACATACATACATACATACATACATACATACATACATACATACATACATACATACATACACACACACACACGTACATGCATTGTTATACTCGTGTATTAGTTCACAAACAGATAGGCGCACCGCTAATTACTAAATAGAATATATACAAATTTTGAGCGACTATATATTACAGTATATAAGATCGAGTGATGTTTAAGGTCAGTAAGGTGGAGTTCAGGTTGAGCTACATAAAAGAAAATTAAGCTCTAGGTACGGAATGTCATACATACATACATACATACATATATACATACAATGTCATACATACATACATACATACATACATACATACATACATACATACATACATACATACATACATACATACATACATACATACATACATACATACATACATACATACATACATACATACATACATACATACATACATACTTACATACATACATACATACATACATACATACATACATATATACATACATACATACATACATACATACATACTTACATACATACATACATACATACATACATGCATACATACATACATACAAACATACATACATACATACATACATGCCTCATGCACTCACCCACCCACACTCAGACCCCCGCACACACACACACTTAATGCACCATGCATCATACATACATACTTATTCTTCTCCAGCACCTTTCTATTTCCTTTGCCCTGACAGACAAACCTCTAGAGTCCATGCCTTCACTCCTTCTTGACAGACCGCTCTAATTGCGCTTTCATTGGCTTCTCTAGTTCTCCCTGGGTTCCTGCACCTTTCGGTATCCCTCAGGGTTCAGTGCTTGGTCCACTGCTTTACATTAATTAAACGTCAGGTGTTGGCGCCTTATCGACATCCTATGGGCTTTTCATCAGCATAGAGAGCGAGAGGTACCGAGTTCGAGTCCCATAGGGCGGATAAGCTTTGTAGGCTGCTATTAGCGCCGTGTATTGCAGGCTGTCTGTTCTGTTAGTAGTTAAGATTTATGTCTTCTGTCATTTGTGTTCTTGTGAATTGTTTCAATTGCATAACATGTAAATGTACAGCGCAGTGCGTTTGTCAGGCGCTTCAATAAAGAAAAGATTATTATTATTATTATTATTATTTTTAAAATATTATTATTATTATTATTATTATTATTATTATTATTATTATTATTATTATTATTATTATTATTATTATTATTATGTGCTGACGACGTGCACGGTGCATGCACTGCAGGCCTTCATTAACTGTTCCTCTGACTGTGCTCTGACTGCTGTTGCTCTAAGTGCCGAACTTCGGATTGTAATTGTAATTGTAACCAACCGAACATTTATATAGCGCCGCTCAAAAATCATCCCTCTAGCATTATAACCGCCAACTTCTTAATACTTCTATGACCCAATTTATCTGGCTGGGTGGTGGCAGACGACTGTCGGGCATTGGCCGGTGCTTGATCGCTGAGGCTTTCCCACATAATTATTACCTTCCTTTGATTCGGTCGGGGATTTGTGGATCATTTTGGACCAAGAGCTCAGTACGTGTTTCTTTGCACATAAATCAGCTCACCCGTAGACGCTATTATCAGCTTCGCCAGTTATGGGTTATTACCGTTATTTCCCGAGCCGCGTCTTATGACGCTGCAGCCACCCTTATCCATGTCTGCCTATAGAAACAATGCGAAGATGCTTTACACGTTGCTCAAATCTAATTTGTATTGCCGTGGTTGGGCTGGGAGCGCCTCTGCAGAGTGAGTAGGTTTCTTGAAGGGGTGCTATACAAATTCTTGAAATGGATGAATGCGTACATCACACACGCCTTCATGCATACATACATACATACATACATACATACATACATACATACATACATACATACATACATACATACATACATACATACATACATACATACATACATACATACATACATACATACATACATACATACATACACACATGCATACATGCATACATACATACAAATCCATACATACATACATACACATACATACATACATACATACATACATATATACATACATACATACATACATATCTGCATACGCAGACTCACATATATACTGCATGCCAAAGTGCGATGGCTCCAAACAGGACGTCAAACAAAATAGAGAACCCTGCAGGGTAAAACAAAAACAAATGGAGAGATAACGAGGGACAGAAAGCCGACACGTGCTGCAGAAGAGATAGTCGTGCAAATAATATAATAACACGTTCAGTCGAAAGAACATTTCTACCTGAGTTACATTAAGTTCCCTCCTAATCAGAGATAAAAACAAGAGAACGAGACAATGAAAGGGAGAAGAGGAAAACCGACCAAACAAATTAACTTCCATCTGTCTTTTTCAGTAATTGGAATGAGCGCCCCAAGTGCACACAAATACTCTGCACTAATTAAATTACAGCTCAAATTCTCATGTGCTATGAGCAATAGCTGCAATATGACACTCGCGTACATTAAATAAATGGACAATAAGTGCTGATGCTCGCGCACGGAGGATGAGAGGAGATTGCTGGTAGCGGAAATGCGCTGGCTACGAAGAATACTGGGCAGAAGTAGGAGAGATAAGATCCTAAATGAGGTTACCCGGGATGAGCTGGGGCAGATCATCCCCGCAGATGGAGACAATAGTAGACAAAATTGGAAAAAGAAGGCTCACATGGTTCAGGTATGTGACAAGAATGGGCGACAAAAGGTTTCCATCCGCAGAACTTTGTACGGCCATGTGGAGGGAACACGAAGCCGAGGAAGAGAAACAAAGACTTGGATGGACAATGTAAGGGAGGAGGATCGGAGGGCGCAGAACATGGATGCGAGGAATGCCGTTGATAAAACCAGAGATAGAGCGATTTGAAGACATCATGGTGAGACCTTATCGCCGGCGCACGCCTGACGGAAGAGAGAAGAAGACGACATTAAATATATATATATTATTATAAATATAATATATATATTATTATTATAAATATTTATAATATATATAAAAATTATAAATATTATATATATATTATTATCATATAGTTATAATAAATAAATATATATATATATATATATTATAAATAATATATATATATATATATATATTCGTATGTATGTGCTATGGAAATTGATGCAATTTCAATTACGCTACCAAAATAGAATAGGCCTACATAAGACGCAGTTAGCAACCCGCTCCTCATATCTCGCAAGCAGCTGGCCAACATCCGTCAACAAGGAATTAAGTTAAGATTGTCGACAACAAAAGAGCCGACGATTGTCGTATCATTGTCACGCATACAAACAGCTGCAGTTTGCGATAACATGCTCCAACAACCACGACTGCCTCTCTATTTGTAGCGTATCCCTCCCTATCAGCACGCCACAGGTCTATCACCACTGTTTGGTGCGTTGTCGATGTTTCAATGTGCGGGGAGTATGCGTCGGATGAGGTACGACGCTGGCGCTTTGAACATCGCCACCTGGAGATGAACTGATTAAACATGACAGACGATGACTGCTAAAATTACCATTGATGAGAGGTAATTATGACACCGTGGGGATTTAGAAATAGAAATCCTCCCTGTGTGCGCACAGAGATTTCGCTCGCAGTGTAGGCTAATTGTAGGCTGATTTCATCGGGGAAAACATAGGAAGAATATATAGCTCGAACTAGAAATAGGAATCATGCGGCCTGTTGTGCGCGCAGAAATATTTGCGTGCGGTGTTACAGTAGGCTAATTGCAGGCAAATATACTCGAAAATAGGGGAAACATAGGAATAATAATAGCTTGTATAGCACAGAGTAAATATCATGCCCACCAAAAGCACTCCTGTCTTTATATAGGCCTAACTCTTTAATTTGTCCTCACATAGCCTACTTTAATATTATCTGGGCCTCGAACTACAAAACATGTGATAATAATAATTATTCTACGGAGAGAACGTTACGCATCATAATGGGCTTCCCTACAATTCACGTAGGCTATAATGGACCAGCTATACAACCAACTTGACTTTTTGACTGGTGGACAAATCACACAACTACAAATCAGTGAATTCATGCACCGCTACAACTTTAATACATTTGCCTGATGGATACAAGAACTACTTTAATCTAGCATCTGACCTCCATTCTTATTACACAAGAAACCAAAACGCCTACAGGTGTAAATGTGCTCGCACAAATTCTAGAAAATTTGCAATTGAACACACAAGACCAATATACCACTTAGCTTTCGCTGCATCTCCAATCACTTTCTATTTAGAAAGCAGTTAAAACTTTGGCTAATAAAACAAACTACCTGGATATAGTGCCCACCATTATTATTGTTTTCTATTGTGTTTGCAAATTATCTTGTTAAACCATGTCTCTTGGTTAGTTAAAATAGCTGTATGAATATTTGGAGAATATTTGTAAGCACGTGTAACTTCACATATTGATCCCAAATAGTGTCACAAGTTACAACCAACATCATCTTCAAAGTAAAATACTTGTACATATAGGTGACCGTAGCTAGCGGGACCTCGAACCCTTCTTGGCTTTCCTCTGGTCAATCTATATGTTATATCTTGGACCTGTAAACAGAGTTGTAGATCATTCTAAAGCGGTCTTTCAACGTTAAACGACTCTGGACACCGTATTCATGGAACACTTGGTCAAATGTCCGACTCGCGACGGAGCTCTGGCAGTTAACTGTCCACAGGCATGTCAGAATGTAGGACCGCCACTGCTGGCAATGCAGCTAAGCATAGAAAGACAGTTATAAATACTAGATTGAGATAGAGAGAGAGAGAGAGAGAGAGAGAGAGAGAGAGAGAGAGAGAGAGAGACAGACAGACAGACAGACAGACAGACAGACACAGACAGACAGACAGAGACAGAGACAGAGGCAGAGAGACAGAGACAGAGACAGAGACAGAGACAGAGACAGAGACAGAGACAGAAAGAGAGACAGACACACAGACACACAGACAGATAGAGACAGACAAACACAAATATACAGAGACACAGAGACAGAGAAATCAGAGCAAGACAAACGTTGTCGATGGCTTTAACATCTGCATCATCGGTTACGGTCACACCGGGTCCAGCAAGTATGGAACTAATAATTGGACTTACTTACAAAGATTGGTTACAAAAATTGGATATTGTGTCTACTTCCTATAATAAATGGCATCGGTTGACAACGTTTTAAAGGTGTCTAAAGATAGTGCATTTCTTTCATGTACCATGTGAGTGTGTATAGGTAGCCTATTTAGAAAGGATGGGTGTCTTTCCGCACCTATTCAGGAAACCAAAAGCATTTGTTTAAAAAATCTGTTTCAAACCAATTAGATATATTTTAAGATATATTACATATTATATTTTAAATATATATACATTATTATAGGCCTACATCTCAATGGTTAAAACGGTACTTGCAGTGTAACTCTTAGCATTTTGGACTGACTGTTTGTTGACCATTCTAGAAGTAGCTTGCTGCAGATGATTCTATAAAGATTGTCGTAATTACTATTATAGGCCTAATGACAACGGTATAATGCCTTTGTTATTTATAATGCCGAAATTTCTCTTAAATTCGCTTCGTCTTGCCATGGAACTCCGATTAACAGAACGCATACATCAATCAAACGCCCATTTTCACAGGGACAAATAATTGGACCTAAGGCAACCCGGAACGGCAGAATGCCAGACGCTTTAAAGCGCAGCTCCCATGCGATTTCAAGAAGTGATCGACTTCCTAATTTCGCATTCATCATGATCGCCAAGTTCTTCTTCGTCAAGTTCTCTGTAACAAGGGAGGTTCAAACGTCTGATAACGTCACTCTTCTCGGTGCTGAGCTTCTTCTTTAAGCCTGCTGCTGTATCCATGCATCCATCATCATCCATTATCCATCAGCATCCGTCTGGGTCTTCCTCTTGTCTTCCCTTCCCCTCCACTCTGTACTAAATGACCGTTCTCAACAGTGAGTCTCCTCTCAGGATTATCTGACCAATCCATTTTCTCAGTCGCTCCTTTGTTGTAGCTATCGTGGATCATTCTTTTCCAGCTCTTTTCAGCACCTCCTCGCTAAAGTAATTCAAGTAATCACGTAAGTCTATTCATTATTCGATCTCAAAGCTAAGTAGACCGTCGAAGTAACAATGTTGGTCCTGCTGTTTGGAGATAGCCTATTACGCGTGCTTTAGGAACCTTAGGATCCTGCGGACTTTAGGAACTGAACAATAAAGATTCCAGCATCTCGCCTCCTGAGAATTGTAATGCTCTATCTTGACTTTTTTTCGAAAATTGAGTTTGGTATCAATTTCGTCAGTGTAACGTTTGCTCTATCATTGGACAAAAAGGCTAGGAGGTGTAAGCAGCCGTTTTATAGATATAAGGCAATATTTAAATGCTCTATCTTATGAAGCTGTATCATTTCTAAACCTAGTTGGAATTATATTGCTGTATCATGATTAGTATCCAATCACAAAGCTGCTTTCGTAATGTTACAGCAAAAGTTTACTGAATAGTAATAACTGGTAAAATGCTCTATCATTGGGACCTATGTATGATAGAGCAATGTAGAACGCGATTTAGGATACATTGCTTAATTTGCTTTATGTTTAACATAAGTTAGAGCATTATTACAACTGCACCTACGTTTACTCTATCTGTTAAATATCATAGCTGTAACATGCATTTTTGTATTATTTGTCATTTTCGATATTTTTTACTTTTGTTTATCAAAGTAACATTGTCTTTTTCAAATTCAGTCACTAGCAGGTACATAAAAATGATAATATTATAATGCAAAGCAATCCAGTTAAGAATTCTTGGCCTAAAACAGCGACCAAACTTTGAAGTCGTTTTTCTCGGTTTCGTCTAAATAATTGATAGAGCGCGGTGGTGTAGGGGTATGTTCGGTGCCTTGCAGCCGGAGGGTTGCGGGTTAGAATCCACCTCAAGCCGCCGCGTAGGGACCCTGGGCAAGTCCTTCACTCGCAATTGCTCATGCGCTTCGGCGTGAAACTCCGATTCAGTGTCCGCGCTGTAGTCAGGGGAGCGCCTCTGAGTAGAAATCTTGAAGGGGCGCTATAACAAATGCTCTTACATACATACATACATACATACATACATACATACATACATACATACATACATACATACATACATACATACATACATACATTATAATTCTCAGGAGGCGATCTGTTGCCAAGAATATTCTGGATGTAGTCTTATATAGTAGTCGATCGTGCTCATGCATACTTCAATGTCACTTGTGCAATTTCAGTGGCGCCTCCAAACGCCAAGAAAGTGGACACAAAGTCGCAAACATATTTAAGACATATTATTGTCAGAGCTCAGTAATAGATCGCTCTGATTACTATACACGTCATGACGCGTAACGTTCAGAGCATAGATATTCAAGTAGAGGCTCAGGTTGTAGAGTGTCACCAAAGCCGGCTTTAGGTATAGGCCTACTAGCCTATAGGCGATATAGGCGGCTGCCTAGAGCGGCATTTTTCAAGGGGTGGCAAATTCCGGGAAAATAAAGCAGGTAAAGCATATTTTTCTTGAAATTTGACTATTAAATATAAAAATGGCGGCATTTTTGTCCTTGCCTATAGCGCAAGACTATCAAAGGCTGTCAAAGGCCGCCTTTGAGTGTAACCATAGAGCTACTAACAACAGCATATATTGTGTGAACAGTGTGCTTTTACTAGTACAGTTTTGTCGTCCATAAATTCTTAAACCTAAATTATTTCACACATTTAGCCTAGATCCAGAAATTGATATTTAGAGGTAAACATTTAGAGGTTCTCATTTTGTGTCATTAATATTTCATTGTTTAGTCCAAAAAGTAGACGCAAATGCGTATGTTGCGTCCGCGTGCCGGTGTCACGAAATAGAGTATCCCCCATACATGAGTATCCCCCTTAGCGAAATGGAGTATTCGGTTTAGTTTGCTTTATGGCGGTTTCTAAGTGTATTCACTCGCACTGTTTAGATTTTTTTTTACACATACAATATTTTAAGTTGCGTATCTTTAGTTTATACGTCGACCTGAAATTAATTTACTTCGTTTTTGGTGATTTTGACTGGATTTTCGTCTTGGCTTTCGTGACGCGTATGACGATGGAGGATGGAATGGTTTATCCCACCGGATGCTCTAAACCGGTTTATTCCATCCGGGGGATAAATTCATACATCCCCCGGATAGTCTTAGGACGGATACTCTATTTCGTGATACCGGCGACACTGTGTTATTTCATGCTCGAATTGAAACTTATCTGTTTCGCATTGCTTATCTACCACTGGCTGCCTGAACGAACAGATCTTGTGAATGTTTTATGAATGAATTGCGGTATGGTTTTGTTGCGCCATCGGTTGATGCCTTGTGCATTAGACACAGGAGCTATTGATGCTCTACTTAATAATTTATTACTAATAAAGAAAAAGACGCCCGCACAGTTTCCCGTTATATAGGTCCATCTGTTTTGCGAAAAAAGAATCTCAACGCGGGTTCTAATCTAGGAATTTGTGCAAAAGCTCGGATTTCTCTATCGCCGACATTTATAAGGCTTGCTCGTAAATGCTAGGTGCTTGCTCATAAATGCTAGGCAGAAAGCTCTACTCTACTCGCTCTACTTAATAATTTTTTACTAATCAAGAAGACGCCCGCACAGTTTCCCGTTATATAGGTCCATCTGTTTTGCGAAAAAAGATTCTCAAAGCGGATTCTAAACTAAGAATTTTTGCAAAGCTCGGATTTCTCCATCGTCGACATTTATAAGGCTTGCTCATGTCAGGTAGAAAGATGCCGTATATGATGATTGTGTGCATCCTTTCTGCAGCGCTCCATCAAGGTTAGTTAAGAAGAAGTAGGTTGACGTAAGTTCAGATTAGTTCAGCTGAAGCACGCTAAGGTAAGAACCGTAAGACGAAGTAGGGTAAGATTATTAAGGGTCGTCATAATAGGTACTATAGTTCTCCATGGAGTACTTACTACTTAGTCCTAGTAAAGTATAAGGCAGTGTTTCTTAACCAGTGTTCGACCGAACCCCTGGGGTTCGGGGAGCCAGTGCCAGGGGTTCGGCAGAGGTCCTCTGAAATATATACATATTCAGGGTCAGTGAGTGTGAGTGAAAAATCATTTGCTATTTTATTTTTATTTTTCGACTTTTATTTAATAAAATAGTTAACTGTTAGTAGTTCGTGTATTGAATGCATTAATATTGTATCACATTTTGGTACAATTTTTTATTTCCTTTTGTTCCCATTAGTTAAAAAATTATTGTTCAAACTTGAGGGGTTCGGTGAGTGGTCATGGATTTCTCTTGGGGTTCGGCTCCCTGGAAAAGGTTAAGAACCACTGGTATCAGGTAAGGTGCGTCTGAGGAATGTAATGTAATCTACAGTTAAATTAGGGTAAAGTTATTATCCATCTGTTACTAGCATCCATCAGAATTAGTTCTTCAGGCAATGCTCCTTTTTTATTAAGGTAAGTTAAGTGACGGTAAGGCAAGGTAAGAGAATGTATGGCAAGGTAAGGGTTAGGTTAGGTAAGGAAAGGTATGGTAATGTAAAGTAATAAAATTTAAGGCAATGTATGGAAATGTTAGGAAATGTAAGGTAAGATAAGGAAATGTTAGGTAAGTTAAGGTAAGGTAAGGCAAGAAAATGTAATGTAATGTAATGTAAGGAAATGTAAGGTAAGATAAGGAAATGTAAGGAAATGTAAGGTAAGATAAGGAAATGTAAGGAAATGTAAGGTAAGATAAGGAAATGTAAGGAAATGTAAGGTAAGATAAGGAAATGTAAGGAAATGTAAGGTAAGATAAGGAAATGTAAGGAAATGTAAGGTAAGATAAGGAAATGTAAGGAAATGTAAGGTAAGATAAGGAAATGTAAGGAAATGTAAGGTAAGATAAGGAAATGTAAGGAAATGTAAGGTAAGATAAGGAAATGTAAGGAAATGTAAGGAAATGTAAGGAAATGTAAGGTAATGTAAGGAAATGTAAGGAAATGTAAGGTAAGGTAATGTAAGGTAACACAATACAACTGCGTTTGATATTGCGCTTCTTCCAAAGTTCAGAAGTGCACACGCCTCGATGTTGCAGATACAATTATTTTGCAGAGCAATTGTGCGCGAAGGACTTGCTCACGTTCCCTACATACTCACAGTACTGTAACCGCTTCGGACGAGGATCGAACACGTACTCTCCGCGTTACAGGCCAACCGCTCTAACCAATTGGCCACAAAGGGCCAAACATCGGCCACAATCAATCAATCAAAAATGTTTATTGGCACCAAAGAACGTTGCAACATAACAGAAAATGAGCATCTCACAAAATATATATCAAACAGATTAAGTAATAATAGATAAAGCTGGACAACATTCAATGGGTACAACATTCAGTGGGTACCAAAAGGAGGAGCCCAAAAGGGACGATAGTCCCGCTAAGTAGGGCCACCTATGTAACTAGATCAGTTCAAGACAGCAGTTTATAAGCTGTTGTGATTGACATAATGAGTAACATAGGACATTATTTTATTTAAACTTAACTATCTTAACTACAGACAGATGCATCAACAAAACAATGGTAAAAGCAGTTAATCAGATATCTTAATATTGTTTCATAATATAAAGTTTAAGCTCCCTCTTGAAGTGGGGACGACTTGGAATATCACGGAGAACCTGTGCCAAACGATAAGGTAATTATGGTAAAGTAATTACCCAATTGCTACGCGCTTCCAGGAGCAGATGTGATCCAGGCAGCTGCTTAGTCGTGGTGCTGTTAGATTGATGTGGAGTAGAAGCCAAGAACGAAAACGTTGACGTCGGCTGTCTTGGCTGTGATCGTCAAACGTAACTATATTGATTGTGACCTTTAAGTGGCCATCGACGACTGTCTTCTGTTAGTTCTGTATGCCTGTCTTGCAATCCGTGTGCCTTCGTCTGCCTGTATTGCTGTCTATCTGTCTGTCTTCCTGTCTCGTTGTTTTGTCTCTGTTCTTGTTTTTGGTCAGTTTGTTGTTGTATTTACAGTACCTGTCTGTACTTGCATGCCGTTCTGGATGGATGTGTGCCTAGGCTACCTGTCTTCCTATTTGTCTCAATTTGTCTGCCTGCTTGACTGTCTGTCCGTAGGCCTTTCTGTCTTCATCTGTCTTCATCTGTCTTCATCTGTCTGTCTGTCTGTCTGTCTGTCTGTCTGTCTGTCTGTCTGTCTGTGTGTCTGTTTGTTCGCCTATATGTCTACTTCGATGGATGCGGGAAGCCTTTGGCCGGCGGTCGACCAAATAAACGCGTTGGCCAACTGCGATTTCTTGGAACGAATAGATGATTAAGAAGACAGATTACGCAACAATACGGACAGATACACAAACGAACATTGACGCGGACACACAGAGCACACTAAGCAGTCAGCCGCACAGACGCAATCCAACAAAGGGGAGGACAAACGAACGACACAAGAGAGGGAAGGGAGCGCCACAGAGCGGCCATTAACGAGGCCCATGACGCGTTATATCTCCGGAATTTTTTTGTCCAGCCTCAGCTTTTATATTTCCCGAACGCGGCGAGATCTGCGGTTCATCTATACGCACCGGAGGGAGGCCGTGCAGGTCCGTCTCAACGGGCGCCGCTCCCCTCTGCACCGCCCGTCATCGCTCACGCGGCTCCTGCGTCGACTTCCATGCCATGATGCCAGTAAACGATCCAATGATTTATTTGCAACTAAAGGATTGCTGAATATAATGATATAAAACATACTTTGTTGTTTAGAATGTGTTTTGATGAGTGAGACAGATAGTCGCGCGTGCAGCGCCTTTGTAAGATATATAGGCCTACACACATAGGCCTAATTCATTCATTCAGTCTGAGAAATTATATAGAGCCTCTTCAAAGAGACCTACTCAGAGGCGCTGTAATGGCAGCGCTCAGTTTTATACTAGCGTGAACATATCTAATATATTGAAGACTGTTGCACGCGCACATCACACACACACTCACACACATCACACACACACCCACACGCACACACGCATATATACAGGATGCCTAAAAAAGTGATATAACTTTTGTTCTGTTTGAAACTTTTTCGTGAAATTTGGCCAGTGTACGTAAATATGAAAAACCTTTAAGCCTGTGAAACTTGATTTAAAAATTCTTACTTTTGGCCGAAATATTAGCAAAAAACCTTTTGGGGTTCCTTTTTTGGCCCACCCTGTACATACATACATACATACATAATATATATTATTGTTTAAGTTGAAGGATTTTAGAAGCACTATTACCAAGGATAGTGGGTACTGTCTGGATTGTATAAAAAGTGAAAGCTCGCTCAAAAATTCTCGAATCAAGTTGATGGATGAATCCTTGGCGTCGTGCTGATAGTAACTTGAAGTTGCCCATGAATCTTATTCCACGCAATCAATCATGGATGTGCGTGATTGGGGCACTGGATTTCCAATCATAGATGACGAAGCTATGGAGTGATCGACTAGCGTTGAGCTGTTGATTGCAGTCAACGACATTTCTCGTTCATCAAACAGAAAAGGTTTTCTGTTGCATCGGAACCTTCGCGATATCTAATGAACGCAGAGCTGTTAAAGGCCTGGTTTTTTTGTTTTTGTTTTTTTTTGTTTTTAAAAAAAACCAAAAAAACAAAAAAACGTAAATTTTGATTTTTTTTGGTTTTTACAAATTTTGACATTATAAAATGCCAAAATGTCGTCTCTTCAACTCTCTTGGCAATTGTTGAGTGGTCTTTGTTAACTTCGTTTTATGACAGTCTACGGTTCTACTGTTCTAGGCTAGTTAATTTCATTTATATGCATCTGATTAATTTGAACGGTATTATGCCATTTTAATGAGTTTTATGATCCGAAATAGGAAAATCTTCAAAGCAAAAAACCAAAAAACCAAAAAACCATAAAAAACAAAAAAACAAAAAAACAACTTTTCATTTTGAAAAAAGTTTGCTTTTTTGCACCTCTGAATGAACGTCGTTCGAATTTAACTTCACTTACTTGGCTGGCATTTTGTGGAATTCGTCCCTAGTGACTGGTTAACAACAGTTACCAACAGTTTAATGACATCTTGTGGCAACGAATGCCGCTGATGTCGAAAAGGAGAAATGTTTGTGAATAGTTCTCACCGTCGAAATGGCATATTAAATACAGCCTTCAACTTTAAACTAGAAGCACCGAAGGGGTCAATCTGACCTTTTGGAAATTTTAGCAAAAAACGCACCTCGGCCCCAGATATAGCCCGGGCCCTGTAATTTCATGACTTCTCCTAACTTCGTAGGGTATACCCTCTGCCAAAATTTGAACTAGGGGGATTCATAATTTCTGAGATTTTTGCTGTTCTACCTTTAAGCACCAAGGGGTCAATTTGACCCCTATATTAGTACTTGCATGTAAGGCTACGCATTTCTTTTTTTCTACTTAATAATATTATAGATCAAAGCTAATTACGTAATCAAATGTGAGAAGATAGGAGATCTGGTGAGAGGAGAGGAGATCTGGTGAGAGGATGAGGAGATCTGGTGAGAGGAGAGGAGATCTGGTGAGAGGATAGGAGATCTGGTGAGAGAAGAGGAGATCTGGTGAGAGGAGAGACGATCTGGTGAAAGGATAGAAGATCTGGTGAGAGGATAGGAGATCTGACGAGAGGAGATGATATCTGGTGAGAGAAGAGGAGATCAAGTGAGAGGATAGGAGACGTGGCGAGAGAATTAGAGATTTGGCTAGAGGAGAGGACATTTGGCGATGGGAAAGAAAATTTGAAGAGAGAAGAAGAGATCTGGTGAGAGGATAGGAGATCTGGTGAGAGGAAAGTAGATCTGGTCAGAGGAGAGATCTGGTCAGAGGATAGTGGATTTGGCGAGAGGAGATGAGATCAAGTGAGAGAAGAGGAGATCTGGTGAGAGGAGAGACGATCTCGTGAAAGAAAAGAAGATTTGGTGAGAGTAGAGAAGATCAGATGAGAGGATAGAAGGTCTGGTGAGAGGAGAGAGATCTGGTGAGAGAAGATGATATTTGGTGAGAGGAGAGGAGATATGGTGAGAGGAAAGAATATCTGGTCAGAGGAGAGGAGATCTGGTCAGAGGATAGGAGATCTGGTGAGAGGAGAGGATATCTGGCGAGAGGAGAGAAGATCTGGTGAGAGGAGAGATCTGGTGAGAGGATAAGAGATTTGGTGAGAAGATAGGGTGATATCTGGTGAGAGGATAGGAAATCTGGTGAAAGGATAGGAAATCTGGTGAGAGGAGAGGAAATCTGGCGAGAGGAGAGAAGATCTGGTGAGAGGAGAGATCTGGTGAGAGTATAGGAGATTTGGTGAGAAGATAGGGTGAGGTCTGGTGAGAGGATAAGAAATCTGGTGAGAGGATATGAGATCTGACGAGAAGATAGAGTGAGATCTGGTGAGAGGACAAGATATCTGGTGAGAGGATAAGAGATTTGGTGAGAAGATAGGGTGAGATCTGGTGAGAGGATAGGAAATCTGGCGAGAGGATAGGAGATCTGGTGAGAGGAGAGGATCTCCTATTATTCCATTCAACTTACTTATTACACTTGTTTATGCTTAGGTAATTTATGTTAATAAAGTTGATAGTCAATTTCATTGAATTTGCAATTGACTTTGCATTATAAATTATGTGGGGTCAAAATGACCCCCTTGGTGCTTCTAGGAAGTTCGATTTCTCGGTGCTTCTAGTGTTAATGAGTGTCTCGTTAAGTAATAATATTTTAATAATACATTTTCGTTATAATTATCGTTAATAATAATAATAATAATAATTATTATTATTATTATTATTATTATTATTATTATTATTATTATTATTATTATTATTATTATAAGATTCGAACCCCCGACGCGAAGATTAAAAATGTGTCATCTTGCCAGTCCAGTGAATGGATAGAAGCGATTGATACGAGTCAGAAGACCCTGGAAGAATCCAGAAGCCAGATCAAGACCGCTGCTGAGAGCTATGAACTCTAAAGGTGCTATGTTAATAGACTCCATTCATACGTATGCATGGGATGATTTCTTTGGCGCCAGTAGTTCACGGAACACATGCACTCAGCAACAGAATAATTTACACATTGACGCTTTCGGAACAGGCCACTTAATATTCCAGTGCGCTGTCGGACTCACCGAATGAGACATAGATCTATACAGAGATAGACACCCATAAATAAAGCCATAGAGAGACATACTTATATGTGGCAATATCAATGGTTAGTTTCTTCAATGCAAAAATGAAGCTACTTTTAAAAAGTGTTCTCTGCTTCTCATATCAGGAATATAACTTAGTATCATGAGAATAATCAGACTCTCATCAACTAACTACAGAGACTACTTCAATTAAAATCTATCGAGAAGCTCCTCTTAATGTCCATAAAACGTCTTTAATCCTAGTCGGTGTTTACCGTTACAAATCAAATATTCCCTTTTAGAATATTGCAGATATCGTCAAGAAAAGCTTAACATTTCCAGTTTTTACCGAGCGCATATCGTAGTCAACGTTTACTGTGTGCAGATCAGACATTTCATTTTAGAATATTACAGGAACCGAGAAAGAAAAGCTGAACTTAACAATCCATTAACCCTACCAGTTTTTACCGACAGCATCGACCTCATACACCATGGGGCGGTCGAAGTCCGAAACCATTAACCTGATTACATGGAAATGTGTGATTGCGCACAGATTCTGGGAGTGCGTGAGGCTACATTGATCCTAAATCCAGGTCTTATGTCTTCGTTCACATGGAACTCGGTAGTCTAGTGCAGTGCTTCCCAAAGTGGTGGTCCGCGGACCGGTGCCGGTCCGCGAGCTTTCAGTTGCCGGTCCGCAGAGTGAGTCAAGAAACTGGTCAAATTGTCTCGGAATCAAGAAATGGCTATTATTTTTAAAAGTCATAACAAAAAACACTTTCTAGGCTAGCATTAAAGGGCAATAGAGTCATAGAATTTGCTAAACATGCAATTAAATCAATTTTAATACATATTTGAGGAATCTATTTTAGGTGATAGTAAAAAAGAAATAATTAATAAATTGGGCACCGGTCCTCCTGGAGTGGGAAAATTCCTGCCGGTCCGTGACATTGAAAGGTTAATTCTGCCGGTCCGCCACACTGAAAGTTTGGGAAGCACTGGTCTAGTGGTTAGCGAGCTGGACTGTCCGACGAGAGGTCGGGGGTTCAAATCCCTACCAGGGTGGAAAATTTGTCTAGACAGTTCTGCTCCACCTGTACTCCCTAGCCAACTCAGCTATAATGCTGCTGTTGCTGCTGCTACTGCTACTGCTACTACTGCTACTACTACTACTACTGCTACTTCTGACTACTAATAATACTATGATGATGATGATGATGATGATGATGATGATGATGATGATGATGATAATCAGTGCTTTCTTCAGCGGTGGAGCGACGTTCCGGTACCTTTTTACTATTAAACAATTATTTAGACAATTTAAGTTTAATAAAAAAATTAGTTTAAATTACTTAGATAGGCTACTTTAATTTAATTTCAGTGCTTTCAGTGTTTAGGCCTATTGATATAGGCTGATGATAAGCGTCAAGAAAGTATTAAACAGATAGAAACTGGTGGTATAGGCCTACATTATAAGACTTAACTGTGTACACGATTTTTCTAACGTATTAAAACAAATTGATTGACATTTGAACCTGCCTCAGCAGCTGTAGTTTCAGTAGTTTAGGCCTATTGATATAGGCCTAGATGTATATGAAGTTGAAATATTAGAATAAAATATGTCCCTATAATTGTTCTGAATTTGTCGAGTTCCGGAACCTTTTTTCTAGAAAAAAGCACTGATGATAATAACAACAATTTTCTGTATAGTCTTTAAAGTCTTCCAATTTTCTGTAGCCAACTCATTTCTGCTCTGATCTTATACGTAGTCATCTGCTTTTGATTACACACAGCATTGATTTGTCAAGCATCAAGGAACATCGGAGCAAAATATATAGGGACGCCCGCCCGCCCGTCCTATAATTATGGTACAGACTACAGACGGTGGGATGATGTCACCTCTGACATTCCAAGATCACGCGCGAACGTCTCGTTGACGGGATTTGTCACGAGATCTGGTCTTACATCATGGTGTAGACCCTACAACGGTCTCTTATTTCGATTGTCAGAAGATACGATCAGTTGCACTCGTGACTCGTCTTTTTTAAGACAGACAGTCCCGTAGGACATGTGTTAAGGCAAGGTGGAGGTCATTTCGGCATTCATAATCATATGCTAATTTAGGCCGTAATCTGAATAAGTTTTCATGTATATTAAATTTATGCAAATGTGGACTGATACGTTAAACTGATAAGCAATCTCTGCAGCATAATGAATTTCATTTTTCATTTTTCAATACTGTAGCTCTTCTCTCTTATGCATATTAATTTTATGCAATCATGCATAAATAATATTCAGTAATTTTAACATGCATTTTCTTTTACTTAAACATTTTCATTTTCAATTTGTTTGAATACGTTAGAAAAATCGTGTGTATAAGCACAGTTATAATGTAGGCCTACCACCAGTTTCTCTCTGTTTAATACTTTCTTAACGCATATCATCAGTTGTCTGATAATCGTAAGTGTAGGCTATACGAGCAACCTGAAAGATCAGATTTGCTGTATGGTTCTAAAAATAGCATGCTCAGTGAAGTCATGCATATTCATAGGCCTAATCTGCATGCCCCGTTCAATAAATGTTCATAGGCCTATAATAGCAGTAGGCCTATGGGAATTGTAAAAAATAACTGAGGGGTTAGACGTTGATTTATGTGCAGTTTGGGTGTGAAATGTAGACTTTACTATGCGAGCCTAAGAAAGACTAGGGGGGGTTGAAACCCCCCCAACCCCGGCAATTCTCACCCTGTATATTATAGTGAGACCATGCAGCATTATAAACTGTAGTTGGGATCTACATAATCAAAAAATAGCATTCCTGATGACCTCTTGCATATTCATAACCTGTAGTACATGCTGTTCTAGGAATTGCCTGATAAGTGAGGCGTATGCATTCGTAGTCAATAGCCACTAGCATAACCCGTAGGCGCGCATTTTAATAACCCGAATTACCATAAGCACACCGATTGAATTACCATACCAGCTGAAAGCAGAAGCTCTGCACTGGCGGCATAGGACGTCTGAACCGGCCCCAGGGTTGACAACCTGAAGAAGTAGGATGAGGCTGAGGATGG